>CAXKWD010000011.1:44388765-44914166 GCA_964059195.1 Ectobius pallidus
AGTCAGCGATACTAACCATAAGACCATGCCAGCAGTCAGTAAAAATCTAAACCCCTACAAAAAAAAAATAAAAAATAAATAATAAACAAAAAACCAAACAAGAAACAAGAAACAAAAAACATGTGAAAATATTCCTGCAATACAAGCAGCAGAATTTAAAAAGTGAAATGTAATTTTGCAAGAAGTTATGTTCTTCACAGGAAAATTTGCCCTGGGTGAAAACTGAAAATGGATTTCAGCATGATATGCTGACACTGAGATTATTTGTCTCCCCAAGAACATAAACAGTCCCATTTCAAATAACTACTTCACTACAGGCATTAACACTCTTACTATGTAGCAAGGATGCATCTAATTCTGATGCTTATTTTATTATTGGGTTTTAACCGTAACGATGGAAAAGCCATGTCATCATTTACCAAGAACACCGACTATTCCAAGCAACAGGAGGTATGCAATGAAGGTCGACTTGGAAGTAGCTCACAAGATTTAGACATAACCATTACATAGAATGTACTGTACCTAGCTGAATAGCAAAAATTTGTAGATGTGGAAATAAATTTACCAAAGAATCCAAAATAGTAGAGTTAACCAGGAAATGTCAATGTGATAGATACGCGTATTCTAGACTAACAGACAATAAGACATTAGAATTTACAAGAAAGTATTTAGCAGCATTTCACTTAGGTAATTTCATGCAAATAGAAGAGCAGTCGAGGATGCTGTGAAAAATTTGGCTAAAGAATGAGGGGTTGCCAACACAAGACAAGCTTTATGAATTACATATTTAAGTGGCAAGGCAAGAGGTTTTGATAAACCAGCATTTATCAAAGATCTCAACACCTAATAACTTATACAGCATAAAGAAGGAAAGGCACCACAAGGAAAATCTGAGAAGAGAACACAAGTTTACAAGGCTGACATGCAGCAAATGGTAATAATTATGTAAGGGGCTCATGGAGAAATACTTTGTAATCGATGAGGGCTAAAGTCTAAATCTGAATTTTGAATACATTTTATTATTATAACAATAATTATTATTATTCCTCAATTTCACATTTGGCACAATCATTTTTCGATGTAGTTTACTGAGAGGCCTATAGAAGTCATTTGTGAACAAACCTACTTGTTTTAATAAGCTCCAGATATGAAAGATGGGTCATTATTACAACGAAAGTAATATTGTACACAGATGGCCATTGGCAAATACGAGGGTGGATCGAAAAGTAACACACAATTTTTTTTACAAAAAGATTAATAGGTACAATTACAAACAAATGCATACATGAAGGGACATTTTTTGTCTATTTTTCTATAAACTCGCCAAGTTTCTCAACACATTTCTCCCATCGTAATACCAGTTTCAAAATACCCTGTTCATAGAAGTCCATTCAGTTTGAGTATAGCCATCTGCAGAGTGCTTCTGACGCAAAGCATTTACCAGCCAGGAATTTCTTCATGGGACCAAACAAATGAAAGTCCGACAGTGCCAGGTCTGGACTGTTGCAGCTGTGGTGCATCACAAAGGTTATCACGGCCATCTTCGAAGAATGCACACCACCTTTGAGACATTGCTACAGTCCATATAGTCGTCCCCATACACGCCGTGCATGTTCCTGTGAATTTCACTCGGGTTACACCCTTTAGCCCATAAAAATCGCACTACACCTCGCTGCTCTTCACAAGTGGATGACAGTAACATGCACGCCATTTTTGTTGCATAGTTCACACTTATCTCGCTAGAGCTACACATGAGAACAAAGTAGCATCCGTAGTGAAAGCTTCAAACTCCATCATGGTGAAAGTTCAACTTCCCAGTCGCAATACCAATGCAAAAAAAATTAGTGTGCGTTACTTTCGATCCACCCTCTTGTTATCTATTTCTCACTTGGGAAGGATTAAGATAACCAAGACTTTCACTGGTATGGGTAACTGACAGGTTTTTCGTTTTATCCAACTGGAAAGATCTGTATTACATTCTATAGAGAAAAGCGTGTCCTTGGAGGGAATAAAACTTGTGTTTTGAGCATACCAAACTGAAAACTTGGGTTTGACTTCTGCCACTACAAGACGACACCATGCAAACTGCTGGCTTATGCTATATATATTTAATGTATAAATCATTAATTATTCACATAGAAGAATTTCATGTTCAATTAATTTGGAGGTAGGCCTAAACGTAACAAAATCGTAAGTCATTAGAGTTCTTATCTGTGTGCTTATGATTCTCACCTTTGATACTCTGATACTTACACCATTTAGCACATCACTAAAGTAACAAATTGATTGCACAGTAAAATTTCTGTCCTTCGGCTATTTTATGAAATACAATTATAGCCCAGTTGAATTAATGTGATTGAGAACAATGTGGGGTGCCATGCTGCCATTTAAAGGCAGAACCCAGTGGTGAAACCACCCAATTCTAGGGATAAATGGACTTGGCTAAGAAGTAAGAATGAAAGCAGATAAGATCACCAAATAAAATTATAATATATTATATTTATGTTTAAAAAGGTACAATTGTTTTGTCCATCTAAAAGACTTAGTTATTTTCCTTCTAGTCATTATCAATTAAGAATGGCTATATCCACTTTTTCATTTTATGTAAAAGAGGATAACAGCAATATATCACAGATATGATCTCCTAGTGTGGACAACAGAAAAGGTCACATTATCTTTTTTCTTATCTCTAACTGCCTATCCTATAATTGAAATGTATACTTACCAAGTTTGCTGCCAGATCTTGTGGAACAATGTTCTGAGTATTGAATGTAAATGTCACAGTCTTGTGTTTGCTAGACTCTAGCTGGCAATCCACATCATTTCCACCATTGGTCACAGACAGTACTGTAACCCGTGGTCCACGATCTGCCACAGTCTTACGGCGAATTTTCTTTTTTATACGTTTATCTTGATTAAGATCACCAGCAATACCATCAGAGGCCTCAGCTGTTGCTGTAGATTGGCTGAAAAGAAAAAATGCTTCATTTATATGCGTTGCAGGTGATACAGTGGTGCAATGGTATGCAAGGGTGATGACATGTTAATTTAAAATCACTGTTTAGGATTAACCTTTGGTTGGGGACCTCCTGAACAAATTCAATGACCAATTCACATAACACAAGAAGATAACAAAATTTATCTCATTGACTAAAGAAGGTGTAAAAATGCAGGAAAAAGAAATTGGCTAGTGTAGAGTGAGATAAGACGCAATATGAAGTAGAAGAGTGCAATCTGCTTGCCTAAGATAAAAATACCATTAGAGCTGGACAAAAGATATGTCAATATCACATGTTTTTTTTTCAATATTTTGCACAGGTAAGTCCGACACTTCAAGGAGAAACTGTATGTTTCTGGCATCGGGAAACACTGTTATTACAAGAATATGTGCTACACATGGCTTCACTTGATTGGCTCTTAATATATCTGAAAACATTAAACACCATCTCATAAATCTGGTTGTGTAGTTTCTCTTATTTTCAGCTTCCTCTTGTACCAGTATATGAACACACTTTTAACTAACACTACCAAAAATAAAATAAAAATATTTTAATTAACAGACATAAAACAATGCACCAAACGTTTTCAGCTGAGATCAAATCAGTACTCATTACCAAAGAAAACAGTTAGCCTTCTATGTATCAAAGGCAAAAATATTTAATCTACATGAAAGAAACTAAGAAAGGTACATTGTTGCATAATATACCAATTTGATTTAGGGTATATAAATTATTTATAAGTTTAATGTGAAAAAACTCTGACTTGACCTATTTCTTTCTGTCATATCATAAATGGACAACATAATTATAATTAGAAATAATGTTTGTAGAAGAATACACAATATAAACTACATTTCATTTAAAAACAATTAAATAACTAAATTATTTAAAAAGTTATATTAAAATACTGTATATTAAACAAAAAATTTAATGATATAATTTAAGATTTAGAAACTGGTAAAAATTAAATTTACAAGAGTCTTTTTAGATATGCTAAGTAGATTTCAATTGTAGTCCTGGTTTTCTACCAAAAAGATTGCAGACTGAATAATTCCATTTACTCTAAAAGGGACTGTTGATTTAATAATATATTACTTAAAGATCAAATTATTTATTCATGATAGTAATGTGAATGGCATAATGTAAGTGCATGGAAGGTGCCCTCACTAATGGTTGGAACCATTAAAAGTTAGATTTGTGAACCACAGAAAATAAATTCTAATGAAACTGGATGAAAAAAGCAAGTCAGATATACATAAGAAAAGCAACTTTGTTTTTGTTCAAGCAGATTCAAAATAAACACTTCTGATAGGATCTCAGAACTTTCCAATTTTGGATGAAATACAGGATGGCCCAATGAACTATGAACCAGCAAACATGCTGTTTTGCCCATGAGTAAGACCAGCAGTGGAAAACACTGTGCTTGCTGTTTCATAGCTTATTCGATCTATCTGTACAACATCCTCTGTGTGTACAGTAGAAGTAAAGTGTGGGAAGAAAAAAGGAGGGGGAGCTGAATGAAATAATAGAGAAATGAAAGGAGGAAGACAAGTAGAGAAGATTCAAAAGAAGACAAAAAGAAGATACAAAGTGAGAAAGGGAGGAAGTAATGGACCAGGAAAACAGTAACCGTGAGAGAGAAAAACATAGAGAGTTCAAAAGGAGAAAGGAACAAAGAAAATATACCTGTATCAAAGAAAAGGAAGAAAGGAGAAAATATCTTAAGGAAGAGTAAACAGAAGGAAAAGCACAAAAAAAAAAATAAAGAATGAATGAAAGGAATTTAAAAATATAAGAATAAAAAGGCGAAAATATACAGTATTTAAGAAATACTTCAAATTTAGGTAGGAACAAAATGAGCCAGTACAAAAAGCAATAAAAATACAAACAAACAATATAGAAAACATAGAAGAAAAGAAACATACATGTCAGTGGAAGTTGCCGCAGAGTTTTCTGCTGAGGACTCTGTAGGTAGCTGATCTATAGTAATGGTATCAGACTTCCCCGTATGCTGAGGACTACCAACATCACTCAACTGGAAGAGAAACAAATCCAAATGTAAGTAATACACAGCTCTATGTAAGCAATCACAATCATATGCTTTTGAATTTAACTATTTACTGTTATATATTTTTAGTTCTGTTTAAATTTACTGATGAAATAATGGTGGAATTTTATAAGGAAATTCTAATGTAAATAGTATAGTCAATATATAACTCTTGGTAAATTAACAATTCTTAAGTAGATGACACCCTGATTACTGAGTTTAGTTACATATTAAGAGATCCAAAATAAATTAGCTAATTTAGTAGGCATAGGCCTACTCTATACAATACTGTAGTATAATTTAACACTACCAGTCCACAACTATCGTTACCCACAGCTACCAACAACAAAAATACACACAAGACAATAAAACTAATTTTAGACAAAATGCATAAATATCAACTCTGAAGACATAAAAACAGAAACTCTAAATCTTAAAACAAAATTTTCAAGTGGTGTGATAGGTGATCTTAATTAATTTTGGGTCGCTGAACACGAATCCGTTGACCGTTTCTACATATCACATCATATTTTCTCGCAATAGGTACATCAAAATGAGAGATATAAGTTTTTGCATAGACTAGCCTATAGGATAAAAAGTATTGAAAAATTAGGATAATTTGATAAGCATATGTGAAGGGATATGTGGGATAACTAGCATATTAACAGAAAACATTTACAGCAAATTCCTCATGTCAACAATAGGCCTATTCCTTTATTTTGTCAAATCATCTGAAGCCATAAAAACACACAGTGAAAAAAATCAAAATTTATTTTGGAGGGGAAAATATTAAAGATTTGAACTGTTTGGAATGTTCCCATTGGTTATAGGCTAAAATCTATAACTCTGCTAAATTTCAAGTTTCTAGTTCATCTGGAAGTGAATAAACATCAATGTTAATAAGTGGAAGATTAGACTGTCGTAGAAGTGAATGATGTCACGGCTATCCAGCAAGTTTTTCTACACTTATGGGGCAGCTAGAAACACAAAATTTTGCATGCTTATGGCTGTTGTATGTAACAACATTCCTGCCAAATTTTATGATTCTATTTGTCCTATATGTGTCAAATGTTACATAATGTGGGGAAAATAAACAAAATTTACTTAAAATAAAAGATCTAACCCAACCTAAGGGATAACCGATGGAGATACGACAAAAAGTCATAAGACCAAACTTGTAGATATCTCAAAATTCGTTACTGTTGTTGCAATCGATTTTTCATATGACTTACCGTTCAGCTACTATAAGCCCCAAAGAAGGTCTATTGAGACCTCAAAATTACGTCTGCCATAACACATTTTCAGAGAGTAAACACAAAAACTAGATGTGATACAAAGAAAGTGACATTTCTGAAGTCAGGAGACCTAATTTAGTTAAAATCACTTATTAAATCCTTTACTGCAAAATGATGCAGGGTAGTGTTATTTACTGATGAGTTTCGAATGTTACGTCGATATGCTAAAAGATATATTTTTCTTTTCTTCTTCTTTTACTCCTATTTAATTTCCCCTTTCACAAGTCTTACAGAGTGTACCATAATGAAAGAGATTGAGGGATCATTGGCACAGGACCATCTCATAAGAAATTACATACCACTGAAGGCAATAAGAAAGAACATTCGAGGAAAATAGAAAGTAAATTTCAATCTGGCATTTCACTGTGTGAGTGAATTAAAGGTAGCAAAATTCCCCCATACTCAAACTGGTTGGCTGGGTCTCAACGGAAAGCATAGTTCTATAATATATAAAAATAAAATTGAAAATGCATCTAGATTATTCTGGCATTCTCTTTCCATCTCTAGTATCACTGTAAAACAAGACATGAAAGAAAGTACAACAGTAAAAATACAATAGAAAAAAGGTAAGAGTTTCATTCTTACTGCATAGACAACATACAGCATGCACTGTGCTAAATGTATTTACTAATCTAGCATCCCTTAACACTTTACCACATTTATAACACAAAAATTTACAGAAATTTTAGTTATATTTGAAAAGCCTTACCCACAGACAAATGCATAATCAAAGTATCCTTGCTCGTGCATATTGAAAAGCCCGTATTTAACATTAACAAAAACCTTCCTTCACCCATAACTTGTCTATAATATTTCTTAATGAACAAAACTAATACAGAGAGTTAAGATGTTATAGAGGAAAATATTTATAAAATGTTGTATGCCACAATTATGAATTGGTGACTATTAATATTTTATTAAACTAAAGTACAAAGCTAAAAAAAATAAAGTGTTCCTCTTATACAGGTCTTCCAGACCATGAAGGTACTTGGTGGTAGAGTCCTCAGGTTTTTAGATGATCAGAAAATGAATGTTGTCATTTTATATATAGGCCTGGACTCGAATAGAACAATTTAGCTGCTGCAGAGATCAAGTACGCAAAGCATTGCTTTCTAGCAATACACAGCATCTAAACAAGTCTAGCAGAATGTATACATATATGTATATATAAATACTTGAAATTTGTTCATTTCATTGTGATGTTTTATTAACAATTATAACGACTATCACTAATTTGGTAATTTGAAACTACAGTAGAACTCCGATTATCCAGATTATTTGGATATATAATGAAAAATGGTTATTTCTTTAAAAGACACTAAATTTTACACTACTTTACTTATTATAAAGAAGATTGTCCACCTAACCACAGATTAATCTAGTCCAAAAGTTCAATGTTGATTTGCTGACATACTATCAATTTTGTCTGGTAACAATTTTGCTTTTCCCAAATAATTGGTCCTGAAAGAGGGTTCCCCGGTGATTGCTTCTGCAAAAACCACCGTGATCCAGATAATCGGCAATTCGTATAGTTGGAGTTCTATTGTACCTTCATAGAAAACTTTTTTCGAATTACGAAACTAGTTTGAATGTCATCATAAATGTTAACAAATAAATAATAAATTGATTTAACAATTTAAAGTTCAATTTTAGTTTAGAGAATACATGATATTTCTAAGTCGTAAAAGGATCTGAAATGTAACGTCCGTGAAAATCTGATAGGATTGTATTTCAATCGGTTTTTTCTATTTTTTAATTGTTGACTTCCAAATTAACCTAAGGTCCCACACAATTTCTTATAGCAGCTAGTAAGTAGATCTACTGCATTTTTCTGGATTTTTTCAACTAAATACTGTACTGTGGAATCTGGTCCCTACATCCCCCCATAGTCATTGTGTAGACAGCACAATACCAAAAGGAAGAACCTAATCTTACTAAATCTATTTGTGGATCCAATAAAGTTTATACATTCAGAGAATAATGGCATAGACTTAAACACAAAAATAGTTCTAATACTGGGCTATATTTTACATATGTTACAGTGCACCCTAATTTACTATTCTACAGGTTCAAGAATGCAGCTTGATTTCAAGAGTTACCAAATCCACCCTTATATCATCTACAGATTCAGGAAAATATTACTATTAATGTTTATATACATAATACTTTTTATTCCTTAAGAATATTATAATTATATAGGCCCTATCTTCCATCTTCAGCCTCAAACAAAACAGGCTTGTTGACATGTCACCTTCAAGTCTTAGAATTTTGCAACATATGCATGAATTTTATAACTGCTTTCCTTACTACTTATAACAAAAGTAAGTAAAACTATATAATTCCTATTCTTTGCATTTATTATACAGTATGTCCAGAAATTAAGTATGTATTTTACAGAAACCTTTGTTTCTGTAAGGTGTATATGGTGGCTCATTGCAGGTATGTTGTATTTGTTTACTGTGTGATTTCTGCTGGAGTTCGTGTCCTGACTGTGTGATAGCAGTTAAACAAATATCTACATATTATCTACATATTTTTCAGCATCCTAGAGAGGGACCTATTGTAATGTGGAAGGTGCAGGAGTCATTGTGTGAAGACTTTCGCATAAAATTTAATTGTGATTCCATCAAGGTGGACTCATAGACAAAACAATTTGCATGTTGGATGCATACAACTGAGAAGTGGTTCCCTAGTCCTCATGCTTAGGGACTGCTTTGTGTGGGAATTAAAAAAAAACGGTGAACACATTGAAAGTAATGTGTTATGAACATATTACATGAAAAATGTTGGCAGTAAAATCACTTTTGCAACAAAATAGGTACTCAATTTCTGGACACACTTTATATTAATATCTGTAAGCGAGAAAAACTGTTAGATAAATTTACTCATATATTTGTAAAATTTTAGGACAAAGTTACTGTTGAAACACACCACCTGAGAAATACCAACAAATTCAAGTTGTGTTTTCTATAGGGTTATGAATGGAAGATAAATGATACGTTATTCTTCCTTTCTTTTTTGGAAGGCATGAGAAAAGATTTTATATCCTTTCCTTTGCCTTTATTACTAAATCACAAATACAATCATAATTCTATTACTTTCTATTCCCAAATTAAAAAATACTTGGAAACTTCAGAATTGTTCAAATGATTGTGTTTGTACGTATGTAATACATTATTACGGTAGAAATTTCTACTCTAAAAACTGGTGTGTCTGATAATATTAGAAAAAAATTCATTTCTCCTACAATTTTACTTGATTCCTCTTGAAATCACTTTCTGCATTAATACATGCTATGTATGAACATTCAGTTGATATTCCTCTCCCAATTCCTGATGATAGAACATTTCCTAAAAGTGATTTTTACACCAATACCACAACAGAAAGTAAGTACCCTACACCAGTACCAGAATTTAAAATAAACTAATACACCCATTCCACATCTATTGCATTCAAATAATGTGGATATCTTCTACCTTTGCTGTAGACCTAGTTGGAGATCCCTGAATGCTTGATGCTGCAGAAGAATTCCTCCGACTCTCTTGCGTGTAAGATTGTGCAGGATCATCAGAGACAAGATTTGGCACCGGTAAACTTTCCATTTTCTTGGAGTCAGGATGATCTGGGGAATCTACAACAGACTCGCAGTCCAACGAAGGAGTGGTCTGTGTACCAATTTCTTCCTGTACTTTGTTTTGGGTACCGGCATCTTCCTGAACTTTATTCTCTGAATATGCTTCAAGAATCTCTCCAGCATTATGTATAGCATCTTTTACAAGTTGTTGCATTTGGTAATCTGAGTTTGGTTCCATATTGTTAGCGAACCCAACTACTTCAGCATTTTGTTCTGGTGATATCTTATTTACATGAAGATTTGAGCTCGGTGTTTCTGGTATTGGGGTAGATGGTGGGTTTGGGGTTGGAATAGGAGTTGTACAAGGTGAAGGAACTGTGGTGGAGGGCCTCCTGAAAGACTGTGGAGGAATGTCGTTAGTTATCATGTAGGCGGTAGGGCTTGGCTGCTGAAGAAGTATAACTGGTGGGTTCTGCTGTAGAGGCAATGATTCTAAGTTAGGAAACTGGCTATGTGCAAGCAGTTGTGCATTACTGTGACTGTTTTGCTGAAAAGAAGCATAAGGAATGGCAAGAGTTATAGGTTGAACTAGATGAGAATTAGTATTAGTGGTTGCATTAGAAGCTGTATTGCAGTCACTTGAAGCATGGGACTGAGATGGATCGAGCTGAAAACTTACGTTTGGTGTGTCAGAAGCTTTTTCCTCATTTTGCAGTTGCTGTTGCAAGAGAGGTCCAGTACTGGCTGAAGATTGCTGTGTTTCTTGTTGAGGAATGTTTTGTTGTGTTTGATAAGGCGTTGATGAATTAGAAGAATCTGGGATGAGACCAGATTGTTGGTAACTTTGCTGTTGATATTCGTTGAGTGATGCATCAGCTAGAGTCCATGTGGGCATACCCTGCTGCGAGCTCATTGAGGCATCTGATATAGAATTTATGCCCATAGGCTGAATGAATGACCCATGGGGGTGAGTTTGAGAAACTAGGAAGTTTGATAAGTCAGGAGGAACTGTTACACCTTGGACTTGGGGCACAAAGGTATTCATGCCACCCATGCTGGAGATGTTTGGGACATTGCCGATGCATCCAACTTGCACAGTGGATTGTGGTATGAACCCACTCATTGCAGGTTGTAGGTTCTGCATTGGCATATGTGGTGAAGGAGCTGTCTGTATGTTCGACAGACATGTATTATACATAGATTGCAGTAGGTGAGGATTTCCAGATAGATTGATGTTACCAACCTGGAAAAAAAGGCATTCACCAACAACTACTCACTACCAACACCTACAAGTACAGTTTGCAAGCTTGCAATGAATTGCATTTCACCTTAATATTTATACATGCAGGTAATCAAATGCTCGGTAAGGCATTTTAATTCATTTCACCTAGAAAAAAAACAACTGTTGAAATTTTACCGTTAACAGATCCCTCAGTGTAATTTTTACTGCTTGTTTCATTTTTTGTCTAGCAAAGTCTACTAAAAGGAATTTATAAAAAAGGAAGAAGGATGAATGAAATTAAAATTCTATGAGATGCAATGTGCTTCCACTATCTGATTTTAGAAGTAAATTATGCTAATTTGTATGATAAATTTACAAATTAGCTTTAGGGTGTGCAACTAAAGTTTATTGCTAAATTTAGTTTAATTTTAATGAAAATTAAATTTACTAATAAACTTTAGTTTATTTAACATTTAAAAACCACACATTCCTTCTAGGCAGCATTTCATTGCACAGTACTTGTTATCAATCTCCACAAGTTGCAAAATATAGGCTTGGAGGATTCTTTTTTAAACATTAGGTATTTATAATATTTGAAATCGTCTACTTATACATCGGTATTTATTCAATTTAACAATGTTCTTATTAACCCATTGGAGATGCATTTAAAGAAGGTGCATCCTTCCACTGGAACCCGACTTAAATGTCCCTAGCACTGGTAGTATCGCCCATGTAGTTTAATTTGAATAATATTTGCCAAGCGCTCTGCGATCTATCTCTGATATTTTTCATGTAGTTTGGTCACCTCTGCATGTAATTCTGTATTTTGAACTTTTATGAATAGCAGAGGAATGTGACCTGCCTACCACCCTCTTTGTTGTGTTACAGTCGTTATCTTGTTACTTTCAAGGTTCTGAAAGAGATTTTTCTGGTATTGTTAATTAATAGGTTGAAACATAAACACGAAGAATAGTTCATACAGCTATAAATACGGAAATGAGTAAGCTAACAAATAAAACTGAATGAAATATCTCAGAAAAAAGTAAATAAACTGAACACAAATAAACACATAAAATGTCAACCGACTGTTACTTTTTTTGCTTTCACTCAAAGTAACCATAGCCTTGAACCTGTAGGTAAACACACCTAGTATTTTTGAAGGGTGTGGTACTTCCAAAAACATTCAGGGACATGCAGAGTGATAAGACATTTTTCACATTCCCATGTTGTTTCACTCTTATTATTAGCACATACTCAGCAGGCTCTTGTGGGATTTTTTTCCTTCTCTGTTGCCGATACGTATCTTGGAAAATGTATCCAGGTTTCAGCTTGAAGTCTTGTAGGAATGTCTTCATGGGATTGACATCCTCTTGTGGCATATTCTGGTAACATTACATTTTTCAGTAATTGTTCCATCTGGTCAACTCTGTAATTGACGTAATTTCTTTTGTACGACTTGTCATTATTACTTTTTTTTTCAGCTTCTTAAAAATGACATGAATTGAATACAGCAATATCCATTATATAAAAGGCAATTTCCCTACAGCCTTTCATAAATCTTCTCATTACTGGAAAACAAGCTAGAACCTGGTCATGTCTGTCGACTCCTCCCATGCCTGCATTGTATTCTAAAATACATTTTGGTTTCACAACGTTTCCTTCTTGTTCTCCGGCCTTCCAATTTCTTTGTTTCTTTTCAGTGATTTGAAGATAAGAAATATACATCTTCCTTATCTTTCCATTTCAGAACTACTGATCTAGTTGCCACCTCTCCTTTTTTGAGTTTCAAATTGACCAGGTCCTTATGCATATTTTTCCTATTAGATTTTACAGTCCCTAATATATTTGTTTTTGTTCTGTTCAATTCTAGGAAGAGATTAGAAGAAGAATAGCCTACCAATTGACGAGTTAAAAGAAATGGATTAGCTAATTCCAAGACTATACTTTCACAAGCTGTAAAATTAGAATTTTCTGAAGCATCCTGCCCTGTGTATATTTTGAATCTTAGGCAGTATCCTGAACTATATTCACATAATTTGTAATATTTTATTCTGAATCATGTTATTTTCATAGGATTGAAATTCATGAGCAATTCGGCTAGTGAAATTTCTTCAAATTTAGAATTCAAATACTCTACAATACTTTTCACTTTTTTAATTCTGTCACCTGTATTTACAGCTTCATTATCACTAAAATGAAGGAACCTCAAAATAACAAAAATATTTTGAATGGTATAGAGTTTTGCTGTAAATCGGGGTTTCTATAACTGCTCTTTTATCCAATACCATTTTATTTTATATTTCCTAATCTGGCTCATTAGGCGCATAAAGGAAAATAAGCTTTCAATTCGTCAGGGGTGGTATTTATCCACGTCTCATAACAGATTTTTTTTAGAATTTGGGTTGTGAAAACACTGACTTATATCGAAAAAATAATATTGAGACAGATACATACACTGCTTCCCTTATTTTAAGGGAAGCAGTGTATGTATCTGTCTCAATATTATTTTTTCGTAATATTAACTTCCCTGTATAAACTTTCTAAAATTCTATATACTGACTTATATATTTATTTTTTTCTATGCTATAACCATTTCCCAAAAATCAGCATCCAGAAATTGATTAAAGATATCATACCAAAACTTTGTCCCCCAACACTCACTTATTTCTTGAGTTTCAGCACATTTTCAAATTCTTGAATTATTTTCACATATACTCCATACCCTCTCAGTTTTATTAATTACATCAAGCATATTACAAATTGACGTACTATCAGAGTTATTATCAATTTTCCTGTATTTAGGTCCAATCTCACTGATTCCAAATTGGATTGTTCACTTTCACTGTCAATGTATCACCACCGCGCACTATCACTTTATCAATATTTATCATTTCATCACTTAAATTGTTGCTCCATGACGATTCACTGCAGTCACTTTTGCATAGAACCTCATTTAGAATTCTTCTATTTTATCATTAGAATGCATTTATTTCTGTTTGAAGGCATATTAAACATGAACTGAGCTTCCTGCTGCCTGCTAAAGAAAGACACAATAACATGTAACACAGCACTAGTCTAGCTCGTTGTGAAACTGTTTGGGTTTCCTACCTGTTCACGATGCAGACTCGTAAAAAGTTTCCAATGGGTTAACAGGTATTATGTATTTCAAACTCAAAAATAAAAAATAAAATAAAATAAAATCTAAAAACTGCCATGTGACATTCAAAACACATCTAATTAAAATTATAAAGTGAAATGAAGCTTGCTAAGTTATTCCTAGTTTGAAGCCTGTCCAATTACAGTACAAATGCCCTCAGTTCTGTACAAAGCAGAAGATTAAGCCTAAAATGGTGGAAAGAAGACTGAAAGGATGTTTAAGAAATATGGATATAAAGAGGACATCTGGGCTAAAAGAATCTAACACAGAGCAAAAATATGTTATTACTTGAAGAACAACTCCATGCATTATATTATTATAGGTAAAAAATTCATGTTAATTGCAGAAAAACGTGAACAGCAAGACATGTTATAGGAAGGACAGGATAGAAACAAAGGATTATACTTTACAAGAGCTACAGGGGAAATAAACAACAGGAACAGTAAGAGCTCTTGAGGAACCCCAGAAGAAATCCGCTGAACTAAGACAAGGTAAATGAAATTTTAGTTATTTAGTATTTATATGGTATTGGGGTAGATGGTGGGTTTGGGGTTGGAATAGGAATCATACCAGGTGATGGAACTGTGATCGAAGGCCTCCTAAAAGGCTGTGGAAGAATGTCATTAGTTATTATGTAGGTGGTAGGAGATGGCTTCTGCAGGTAATGAAAACTGGAATAAGACATAAAAATTTACATTTAAATCTTCATTTATCTTTCTCGATGGCAAAGCACGCTGATGAGCATGACAATGCTACAAATGTTTTTAACTTCTACTGAAGATTTTCTTTTCCAACACGAGTATCGGATTCTCGTTTTGTATTAGAGAAAACCTGTAACGATGCAATGAGGTAATGGATTTCTATACGAACATACAATGTATATGTTTACGAAGTAAATGTAAAGTACTTAGGAAAGATGAGTCCTGTCTCAAACTAAACTCTGGGCTTGCAACTGCTTCAATCATATTGAGGCAACCTTTTGGCACCTGATTTCATTGTCACATTTTGTCAGGAAATCCCCTGATGATGGCAAGAGATTTGGCTACTGAATGCATGGATGAAATACCACTGGCCAATATGCAAGACTGGAATACATTATTAGAAATGCAATACAATATTATTTGTAGTATTTCTCTTATCCAAAATAAAGCGAGTTTCTTGCATAGACATTTCTGATTGGGATAACTAATTAATAATAATTATAACGGATCTTATCTTACCCAGGTGTTTGACAAATCATCTTGTAGCAAGTACATTTGTTACACCAGGCCTCTTGTTTATATAGTATATTGTATTATATAACATATTAGTTAACACTATTATTTAACCTTGGACTTGTCTTTGTTGAGATCCCAGAGAAAGAGAGACAAAAGCGAAGTTCTCATATTAACTAATATTGATAAGTTTGATAGAAAGTCTACATCATTTACATAATTTCATTTTGACAGTTTTAAATTTATAGTGTGAGCAATGTATCAAACAAATCATTATCTTTAATACTTTTGCACTTTTAAAAATGTAACTATCTGTTAGTATCATTAAACTGATGGAATTTAAACAGTGTAGAAACTATAATAAAGAAATTATAATATTATGTAAAGGTTAAGTCAGACTGAAAAATTCAATGCCATAGCTGGGATTTGAGTCAGGATCTTCGGCTCTCCATGCTGCTGCTCTTACAACTGAGCTACGATGGCAACACGCTGGTACAACATTAAATTCTCCAATTGACTCATGACTTCACCTTTCCATCTTAGCCTACACATGACCAGTCTGAAAAAATCATCATTCCACTGTGACCTACTGGTGGTATACTATGAAGCCTGGGTCTTAAAGCACTTACGAGTTTGTAAGTTGCCACTGGGTTGGTATCTCATACAGAGAACACCTGGTGGTACACTGGGAAATGTGAGTCAGTTGGAGAATTTAATGTTGTACCGGCATGTTGCCATGGTAGCTTAGTTGGCAAGAGCAGCGTCACGGAGAACCGAAGATCCTGGTTCAAATCCCAGCTATGGCATTGAATTTTTCAGTCTGACTTCACCTTTCCATCTTAGCCTACACACGGCCAGTGTGAAAGAATTATCATTTCAATTGTAATATGATTTTAACTATGACACTTATGCTTCACTTAACAACTTTTTGCTAGTAGGCCTACATATTTCATGGACCATCGTCCCCATCGTAGGCTACTTGTAACTGGCAGATCCTACATCTGAAAATCCTCATGTGCACCTGCTGGGGGTTTGATAAACTTCTTGATCAAGTTTTCATCTTCTGTTATCTCAAAATTAATCAGTCTACTTTCAAATTTCTTTACATAAGTTTTTCCCAAATTTCCAAGATCTTTTGGTCTATTCACTGATTTTAACAATTTTGCTTCTCTACAGATTATGTGGTCATTATCCCAAAAATGAGTTGCTACCATCTGATATTATATAAGACTTCGCATGTGTTCTTTGAATCTAGTGTCAACATATCTATTAGTTTTTCCTACATATATCTTGCTGCAATTTGTACAATTTGTCTTGTAGATACCTGACTATTTCATTGGAGGCATGTTACTAGTATGTTTAGATTTAATTAAGATTTTTATGCTGAATTTGTTGTATGTAGCCAAAGATATGCCATGTTCTTTGAATATTTTGCCAGTTGACAAGTAGCCGAGGAAGGATGATGCTGGTACTAGAAACATGTAGGCCTACTACCAAAAAGTTGGTAAGTGAAGCATTAAAGTGTCATAGTTCAACTCACAATAGAATTATTTTTTATATCTGTCAGTACTTAGCAAATGTGGTAATTCCCATATTTACTTGTGTACAAGAACCATATCTTTTCCTGAAAATGTCTGTAAAGAATACAAAGGATGGAGCCTAAACATGGTATACTGTACATTGTAGCCAGTAATGTAGTTCACTCCTACAGAGAGAGAAAAGCAAACAGATCTTAGCACTCTACTGTATTGCTTTGATAAGTGAGCCAGAGAAATTGGCAGCTTGACATTGTGCTATTAAGCAGATTGGCCAACCTCTTTGGTTTCATAGGAGTGAACTACGGTACTTTGTAGGCTCTTTCTCCTTGCTTTAGCTTCCCCCCGCCCCTTATAATTAGGGTGGGGCTATATAAGGTTGGGCTTATCCAGGAGTAAATACAGTAAATGACACACTCTCTCCATATAGTGGCAAATTTTGAAATTATAACATTACAATGCTAAACTCTTAAGAAAAATTTACTGCTCTGGTGTTTTTAGGCTCATGAAGATCAATTCTGAAATCTGGTAGTATATTTAATGTACAACAACAGAGAGATTATTCAGTCTACTTATTATTTAAAGATGGTGCAGGATGGCATATACTGGTAATGTTTTTTGAGTGCACACTAGAGTTTTACACTAAAGATTGTATGTACACATTCTTTCCTTCCCAACCTATCAATCTAATTCGATAGTAACTCTCAAACCACTCTACTAAACACAAGCCCATCTAACGCTTTGTCTATTATGTGGTCATTTAATTAGCTGTAAGCTTTCTAGTTCTAGAGTTTCTTGCTCTCTCTTCATTCACTGATCTTGATCAAGAAAAGAATTTTGTATACAGCTCTAGCACACTGACTGAGACAAAAGAATTGGCACATTTTCCTTTTCAACAACTGAAGGCTGTAGAGGGACTTATATTGTCTGCCAAGAGGGCACTATGGTTTTACAGCAGGCAGTTAAAAATATAGCTTGTACTACATTCTTATATGTAGCAGACATTAAGGTGTAACGAATAACAATTCACATAATTAATCTAATAAGGTAATAATTAATTAAATCAACCTGAATTACGTCATATATTCCATGTTAATGCAATCCATGTCATTATGATGTCATAAAACATATCAAATTAACTAGGGAAACATAAAGAATTTATATATATTATTCATGTTTTCATACAACACAATACATAATTATTAAGTTACAAAATAAGTAATAATTAATGAAAAGTCATACAAGAAGACATAATTTATCTTTGAATAATAATAATAATAATAATAATAATAATAATAATAATAATAATAATAATAATAATAATGTTAATAATATAATAATTTGTTAATTATAATATATTATCATATTCTTAACATTATCATAATAACATAATAATAATAATAATAATAATAACAATAAAAATGTTAATAATATTAATAATGTGTTAATTATAACATATCATATTATTAACATTATTATAATAATAACATAATAATGTATTATTATTATTATTATTATTATTATTATTATGTCACAGCCTGAGTAGCACACAAAAGACTTTCCATTTTGGATAATTACTAAATGCTATTTTCTATATGGCAACCCAGAACCATACTCTGTACACTATTCATCTGAAGATTAGTCACTGCTTGCCCCCTATTCCAGTTAGCAGCTTAAGAATACTCTCACCGTCACCACATTGGAGAATTTTAAATTTAATACATATTCAAATATTCAATTTTGTTAGATACAGAATCCATTCCATAACCAGAATGTACATATAAATAATAATAATAATAATAATAATAATAATAATAATAATAATAATAATAATAAAAAAAAAAAAAAAAAAAAAAAAAGCTTACTTGTGGTTATATGGAAAAGTATCTCAGAGAGAGATATTTAAAATTATATTCAGAAGAGTTATGGAAAAGTACTGGAAAATGTATAAGAAGGATCACTCAGGATTTTGAAGAAGAAAGGGGGAAAAAAAACCCTTCCAATAACAATTAGTTTTCTCAGATAAGTAATTAAGGAAAAATACTTGTCTCTGGTAAACTTCAGTATTTTCAATGAAATATTTTCACAAAGAAATCAGGGAAAACATTGGTTAATGTACAGTGCAAAAGGGATCACACAAGATTTTAGAAATAGCAATAAAATAAAATAAAAATTTAAAGATATATTTCAGGAGAATATAAATCAAATTTAACCCCAAAAAATCTTCTCATGCAAAGAAAATCTTAATGAAATGAGGACAACGAACCTGTTGATTTGATGACTGAGGCATAATGATGGGAGTAACAGCAGCTTGCTGGCAATTAGTTGCAATGAACAACTGTTGAGATTGTGGTTGCTGCAGTTGAGTAGCTGAAGGATAAACCGGATTGAAGGGAGGAGCACTAAATCCACCGACCATCATATTGTTCTGTGAATAAGAGCACGATTCAAAAGAAATTAAATGGTATCATATAGGTGAAGGCTAAGTTGGTGAAGCATCTTTCATAGTATGTAACATAGGCTATCTCAAAGCAATAAAGCACCACATCCTTTCAGAATGATACCATACGACCATAAGAAGAACGAGAATATTTGCTAGTCAATGAATCAAACAAAAAATGAGTAAAAGTTCAAGTAAAGAGGTGTACTACTTCTTTCACTTTGAGGTCCACATGCAAAAATGGGAATTTTGTTACTATTTACAACAGATATCACCTTAGCACAGGCTTTAATATCCAGTGATTGAAACATGCAAAAAATGGTTACCTTTAACAAAAACAATGATTTTCGAAATATGTATTCATAAAAATTAGCCAATAAATTAATTTATTTGCATATCCCTTGCTTATAATACGCGTTGCAGTGTGATAACATTATACAACAGTTCGGAGAGCTTTCCCTAACCATATCATTGCATCTTCCTGGCCAGATGACATAATGTTCCCAGAATATTCCAGGGTTTGAGAGGCTCTGGATGCCTGTGAAATTGAGGTGGGAGGGCCCAGGTAAAATAAGCAGTGGTTGGCATGCCTGGAAGATGACGTGGCAAAAGGAGCCTCTCAAATTTAAGTTGTTTTGCTCTTTAGTATAGGAAAAAAAAAATCCATTAAATATCTTTGAGGCAAAGGGTTAAGATCATTTCCTTTGTGTTCACGTCTCACAGCCATGATGGTATATTAATGGGTTAACCAAGAAACTGATCTCCACAAACCATTCTACAGCAATTTTAGATAATTCAGTGGCTGATCTTTCTCTATAACAGTATTGTCGGCTGTTAAATTTTCACAATGGACTGGATTACAGAATCACTATGCATCAGTGGCGTCACGTGGGTAAAATATTTGGGTGTTCACATGGGGCCAAAAATAGAAAAACAAAATACAGGACTTACGAATCTCATCACTTGTAGAGAAAATGTACTCTTATTTCTTTCTGCGCAGCGTACTTCTCGACAACTTTAAAGTTGAAGTCTTTCTTCTCGCGCACTAGACGTTTCTCTATTGCCAGCATTGCAAGTGCTGCACGGTATTCACACATTAATAAACAAAATTACTTTTAAGTTCACTGGTAGAAAACGAACTAGCCTATTGAATGCATTTCCCAAATGGTTATAGTAGTGAACTATATATACTGTTCTACTCTTTAACTACTATAACTATTCTTTAAACTACGCTAGAATTATTAATATTATATACACTACTAAACTAAACAAACAATCGCGACATCACAAAGAAACTACTACTTCACGCTGTGAGAATTCCAATTGAACTGATACAGAATTCCTGTTTGGGAGAGAATGTAACTGTAAACTTCGCACCCCTTACTACAAACAGGAACAGCAGACCACCTACCACCCGCTGGTTAATCTTTGCTGGCCAGAAAAAAAATTTGAAGTTTTGAGCAAAACACGTGGTATAGACAGGGATAGAAGACTGTGTTGCAGCTTATACCTTCCAGCTGAGGATGAAAGAGAAATCACTGTTCGGCTATGTATCAATGTACTAAAGTAAATATTTATTTATTTATGAATAATTATAATAATGATGTAGGTAATTGTGACATAAACTACGGAATGAAGAGGAAATAAACAGGAAATCAAAGCTTCACTGTGAATTGCGACAATGCGACAACACTGTGCACACCTATATAATAAGGGAAGATGGATGGGTCATAAAACAAGTTCCCTCTGGCAGCTCGCAAGTTGGATGAGATGGAGGGGTGGTAAGAAAAATATGTCGGAGAACTGTGGTGCCATAGAGCTCTGAGTTTACCGATGTTGCCGTCTTCAGTTGAAGGGGGAAAACTCAGATGCGTTGCCCGATGCTGCCCTCTTAAGGTCGGGTGCACGAATGACGTGTGATCCTGTCACACTTGCTAGCTGCGGAGCCCCTGCTAACTTTAGGTAATGCAAAACGCAATACTAAGAGGTTCACCCCTTAGCTAGTGAACCACCTCGAGGAAGCCCGCAAAAGGGAACTAAATACACATCTTTCTATACAGCGAGACGGCAAACCATACAAGAATTATTATTTATTCAATAATACTGACAAAATTAGGTAAGATAAGAATTATTAGGGGGTTCACGTGCTCATGTGATCCTATGCAGGAGACGCCACTGCTATGCATGAAAGTAAAATTACCTGCTGCTGAATGTTTTGTGGCTGTTGTTGCTGTGATGGCTGAGATTGGACAGTCTGCTGCACCGGAACTGTTTGCTGAGGCAATTGCTGCTGTGGTTGTTGCAGTTGTTGCTGCTGCTGTGGTTGCTGCATTTGTTGCTGCTGCTGTGGTTGCTGCATTTGTTGCTGCTGCTGTGGTTGCTGCATTTGTTGCTGCTGCTGTGGTTGCTGCAGTTGTTGCTGTTGCTGAGGTTGTTGCTGCTGTGGTTGCTGCAGTTGTTGCTGTTGTGATTGCTGCAGTTGCTGCTGCTGTTGTGGTTGCTGTTGCTGCTGTTGGTATGTTAGTGTCTGTGTTGGTAGAGCTGATTTGTCTGTTTTAAATTCACTTTGATGAATTTCTGAAAACAGAACAGAAACGGGTATCAGGAGCACTCCTGGGGGGGGGGGGGGGGGACAAAGGCTACAATCTTACAGATTTTATGTTCCAGATTTCTAAAAATCTGAATGCCTCATACTCATGGAGCCTATAGGGCCTCTATGGTAAGCACAAGGGCCACAGGAAACATAATGAATTATTACTTATGTTACAAGGGAGGAAAGAGAGTTTTTATAACATGACATGAGCTGTTAACTGCCGAGCAGTATGAAATAAAAATAAAACTAAACCAAACACCTTGGCACTATATCCCTTTGAAATACTAGGCCTGTCATCTGACCACTGAATCACCTGCCATAGGCAGATGGCAGAATTGTGGGGGCATGTGGTGAGAATGCGTACTCCCACAGCTGCTACTGAAATCGGATCCAATACTTCTTTATGAAGTAGCTCCTCAGTTTGGGTCACGAGGCTGAGTGCACCCTCCTCCAGACCTCCACACATTAAAAAAATCTGAAGGGATACTGGGGATCAAACCCAGACCTGCATAATCTTAATCAGCAACACTAACCACCAGACCATGCAGGTGGTCAGAATTATGAATAGAATAAATAAAGTTTCCTTGTAGCATACAATATTATGCTGAATGAAGAGGTTACTTCCAAACCCCTCTTAAGTCATGCAAGTAATTATTATTCACTTACTTCATTGGTTGTCACATAATTCTGATTGGTACTCAACACTCCGAGAACCAAGAGAAACAGATATTATTACATTATTATTATACATTATTATTATTACATACATTATTATTATATTATTAGTAGTACTGAGAAACCATTCACACAAGTAGGCTGTGAACTGTCCCAAAATTAAATTTTTTCAGTGTTTACGTTAACAACCTTAATAATATATCAGTTAATTATCATACTGAGAAAGTAGATTGTACAAGTCAAATGTAATTAGTAGACTTTGGATTTTAGGTAAATACCTATTTTAATCCTTAAGTGATATATGGATGGAAACTTGTATATGCAAGTTTCATAAGTGACTATGCCTAAAACTGATATTTTTATAGGACCTAAAACAGCCTATTTTTACGTTAGAGCCTAATATTGCCTTTTTGCTTGCTTTCCTCTAAAGTTCAAAATAAGTTACTTTTTTTGTTATAAATTCTAGCATTTATTTTCAGTTCGTACAAAATTTTTAGCTCAGAATGTGCAGTACATGACACATTTGTGACTTGGTTAAATAGTAAGGAATGTTTAGTCTTCAGTAGAAAAATTCCTTGGAATTCCCAAGAAAATGTAGTGTTTTTCTCCCGACTCCCACATCCAGTAACAAAAAGAAATTAAGAAAGAAAGAAAGAAAAAATCTGTGTACCATAGGACTATATTTGTGTTTTGTCATGATTATTGATTAATGGTGACGTCAATAAATATAATATTCTGCATTGCAATTGAGATATTTCAGAAAATTGGCAACTTAAAAATTTTATAAGAGACTATTTTACGATTTTTAGAACCTATTTTCCAATTTTTAGAGCCTATTTTAGGTACCTGAAACAGCATTTTTAGCGACCTAAAAGTTCAAAGTCTAGTAATTAGCATGAAGTAGTTTACTTTAGTGTCTATTATTGTTATCTTTTTTCTTAAACGTACTGAATTCAGTGGTTTCTGGAAGAAATTAATAGTTTGGAAAGGCTATTTTGGCCTCAAGACTAGCAGTTAAAATAAACAGGTATCCTTTATTGGGAGGGAGTACCCATTCTAATAGTAACTTATAGCACGTATTTTGTATACTTTCACACTTTAATTCTAAATACACTACAGTAAATTCCTTGCAACTTTGAATGATATAAGAAAAAATAGTAAAATTCTGAACCTACAATTATGCAATTTACAGTTTTCAATGTACAAACAATGTGTTTTAATTAGTGACCTTTCTATTGCAGAATGGTACTATTCGGGGTCTTTCTTTTCACAGAATTTATCTGCACCAACACTGCTTTTAGTTTTTTTCCCTGCACACTCGGTAACTTCAACTTTTTTGTGGACTACAATTTTGTCAAACCTTAAGTTCAGATGCAATGTCTCCGAGACAGAACAACTGAGCGAAGTGAAGGGAAAAATATACTCTAACCTACTACCCTAATATGTGTTGGATACAATTTCATGGTCACAGAAACCTTGGACCCATCAGACAGGCAAAGTTTTATGACTTTGTATATCCAGCAATGTATATCCATCAACAAAAACTTTTACCTTATATTAAAAAAAAAAAAAAAAATGCAGCCAACTGAAACAATGACAAAAATGGTATGTTAATTTCAGTCAAGATTTTAACTAAACCTGAAAACAAATCATGCTAATATGCGATAACTATAATCTGCCATCCTCCTTTGCTGAAGTAATCCAAAAGTACGAGGTTATGAGATTAATAAATTAAAAAGAAGAAGACATGAATATGACTCACCAGGTGCAGCTGCAGTACCAGCTGATGTTCCATCAGCAGTTTCCATGTGCTTCCTCTCTTCACGCTCTTTCTTCAGAGATGCAATGCTACTCTTTATCATCTTGGCAGCAAGTCGAATATCATCCTCAGGAATCAATCCAGATCCAGCCTGGAATATAATATTTCCAATGCATAAAATCCTCTCTTAAAAGTCGTTGACTGTAAAGTCGTTTTGATCCAAGAGTTTTCAGAGGAGTTTTCAGCTACCCACTGGCAGCTTTTACGGCCACATGGGATTCTAAATTAGTCAACTGTCTAGGAAATTTATAGCTAAAAGACTTGAAACTTTGCAGGAATTGGTTATATATCATACTTTCTTGGGATTCCACCCTGTTGAGGTTAAAGCTGTCCGAGCTTTCAGCTGCTGTACCCCTGAAGCCATCATCTGGGAAGGAGGTCTAAAACAATATTCAACCATTATAACTTCAATAGAGACAATGGACTTGAACTAAATCCAGCCTGGAATCTAGCAATAAGTCTGCTCTAAAAATCATATGAAATCAGGGCCTATTAATTCCAACTCTGCCTTGAATTATTCCAACCAACAGGATGTTGGCTGCCCTCCATCACACGAAATATGTATCTACAGATCGTAGCAGACAGCAGACAGGTGAGTTTTGATGTGTGCCGATGGATATATATACAGCTGTAGCATTGAAAGGGTTAAACTGCCCATGTACACAGACAACCTGCATGGAATTAACAGAATTGTCCTTGTATATGTCTTAAAAATATACTCTGAAATGTTCTTAAGCTGAGCCTAGTAGTAACGTAAAACAAGATGTATGATGGTTTCTCAGCTTCCAACCGGGTGGGTAGGAGAACTAATTCTGAGCTATTGGAAGCTTGCTCTGCCATTGCTCTTGCTTCTGGGAAAAGTGAGCTGATAAGGAACAATTAGATGGAGAGCTCTGATTGGTAGGGTAGGAAAAACTGAATTGAATAGTAGTATGAGATGCATAATCAGTCCTTTCCATGGCCATGGCCAACACCCAATCTTGGAGTGAGAGAGGCCAATATTGGCCCCCACCCAGCTAGCATTTCTTGTCTCTCCTATATAACATAGGTATTTTCTCTTGATCAGCTCACTTCTCTCTCAAGATGGCAGTGGAGCAAGTTGCCAAAAGCTTAGAATCAATCCTCCTACCCACCAGGTTGGAAGCCCAAGACACCATCGTACATTACAAACACTGGGGAAACCTGAAGTCACACATAAAACAAGCTGTTCTAACCTTTAGCACTAACAAAATAAAACATTTGTAAAAACATTCCAACCTTTGTGCTTGGCATAATACTGATGGACAGTAACACCAGAAACTGTAAACATGAATCATGTCACAATTATATATTTCATGGAATGATAATCACTACCCTTTATTATATATAATTTTCCACAAAACGACAATCGATTTTGAAGATCTAGGTCATTTTATTTTATATTCTGCTTCACAACTTTCATGTTAATTGAACGTTACAGTAGCCTAATAGTATCTTCTTACAGTAATTATCTTGTTAATTCTGTTTATCATGAAAATTATTAGAAATTCGTAATACTGAAGTTGGTGAATTGTAAACTAAATGTGTCAGTTTCTAGTCCCAAAACAAGGATAAAATAGATTGGCACTAGTGGATACAGTCCTATGATACATAATAACTAAGTTAATTTAAGATGACTACAGATAGAGGCTCACGATATATATTATAGACTAGTACAAAAAAGAAGAATGAAATTAAATAAATAAATATTACTAGAACAATGACATAAGCTGAAATAATATTCTCATTATATGTTTGATTTGTGAAGCATGTACATATATCTTTTTAACACCAATATCTTCATGTACATATTAATAACAGTCCTTTGTACCTACCATTTCCGAGGCAAGTTCATCAGCATTATCCCTGTTTATCTCAAATTCAAACTGAATGGCCTCATTCTCTTTATGTGTGTTGCTGCGCTTTTTAGGATCCATCACTCTCATTCTGAACTGAACTCTTGTGGCGGTTGAAAAAACCAGCTCCTCTCTTCCTACCATCTCCAATTTCAGTGCTGGGTCTTCAGCAAAAAATTCGTGGCCCAACAGATCTTTTACTCCTGGCCTGTAATAGAGTACAAGAATCGTTACAGCTGTAACACTGAACAAGCACTTAAATGATGGAACCTTGTCCAGAGAAGACCTTCAAGAACTGTTCAAAAATTGTCATTGAAAGAAGTATCAAAACTGTGAGCACTTTCCCAACTTTTCACGTTGTGTTTGCATAAATATCAATAACATAAATAAGTTTCCCTGGGGCTGTTTACAACAATTTCAAACAAAACAATTTCATGGAAATATTTATTGCAACAGATATAGCAAGTGTTCAGCAATTTTTCAACATATTCGCCACAGGAATTGAGGCATTTGTCATACCATGGGACCAACTTTTGAACACTTGTGTCATAGAAGTCTGCAGCCTGGGATTTGAACCACTGTGACAACCATCTCCGCTTCTCTGTCACTCTTTGTCATTTATTGAGGTGTAGGAAAAGATGGAAATCACTGGGAGTGAGGCCCATGCTGTAGAGTGGATGTTGAAACATCTCCTAGCCAAACTTTTGCAGGAGACTTGCAGAGAGGTGTTGAAATCTCCATCCTACAGCTCAGACCATGCACCCAGAGATTTTCATCTTTTCCTACCCCTCAAGAAATGACAGAAAATGGTAGAGATTGCCAAAGAATGGTAGAGATTGACAGAGAATGGTAGAGATTGACAGAGAAATGAAGAAGGTTATCATAAAATGGTTCAAATCCCAGGCGCAGACTTTCTTGACACAAGTGTTCAAAAGTTGGTCTCAATTCCTGTGGCGAATATGCTAATAAATAGCTGAACACTTGTAACATCCGTTGCCATATATATGACCATGAAATCTTGTTTTGTTTCTGTAAACGACCCTAGGAAACTTACTTTGTGGACGGCCCTCGTAAATTAGGTGTCATTTCATTATACACACTGAAGAGCTCTGATGAAAACACTACTATTTAGAGAATGGGATGAAAGAGACTCAGAAGATGAAAACAACACACTGAGCATGAGCTACAACCCCTACCTCGAGAGCTCACTACAAGATTTTAAGTCTTATCTGCATAACGTCCTTTTGGGAAGCCATAGTCGATGCCTATTAATCCATCCACCTATATCCTATTCTGTAAACATAGCATTTTACATTTTAATGAGACTGAATTGCTGGACCTGTGCTCAACTCTCAACTTGGAGGACCAAGGTTTTATTTCAGGGTTTCAGGAGGGCTACAAAGATGTTGAATTGAGTTTTGTGAAGTAGGACAATCACTAAAGCAATGAAGAAAAGGATTCTTCAAACTATAGTGGAATCTATATTAACATAAGGGGCAGAAGGTTGGATGCTTGTTGAAAGCCAGAAATGTAAGATACAAGCGATGGAAATGGATGGAATAAGAAGAGCTGCTAGAGTATCAAGAATGGAAAGGATAAAGAAAGAGATAAGGAAAATAATGAAAATGGAAAAGCTGGTGACTGCAATATTGACTTTATTATAAATTTACTACTAGTAGTAGTAACAGTGTTGATAGAGAAGTAGCGGCTCCGGTCATGGAAACCACCATTAACGGCTGTGGGTGTCGGCATGCTGACCAATCCTGCCATCTGCCTATAGGTAGATGACGCAGCGGTCAGGTGGTAGGCCTTGTCTCTTCAGGGGTGTCGCATCACAGAGTTTAGTTTAGTTTTAGTAGTAACAGTGTATATTTATTTCTCATAAAATTCTTACATGTAAACCATATTATTAACATTAACCAGAACACAGGAGTAAATGGTTTTCTACTCATGGACTTTATATGAATCCTGGTAAAACTCGCTTATCTTTAATCACATGACAAATGAAACCTCTGAATCTGCCCAGTACTTGGCTTTCACTTCAATTATAAATTAAACTGGAGAGTTCATACTCAAGAGCTTTTTAAGTGGTTGTGGTTGTCCAGAGTTAAACTTATCTACTTATTGAGAAAACTTAAAAATGTATTACCTCATCATACTTTAATATGTTCTTAACATTGTTCCTTCAATGTACATTTGACCTACGGAGTGATGCTATGGGGTAACAGACCTAGTGCTACAGATGTGTTCTTGTTACAAAAAAAAAGAAGACAATGCTTGTAATTAAAGGCTGAGGACCTTTAGAATCTTGAAGACTTTTGCTGAATTTAATATTTTTACATTATCATCTTCATATGTATATTTTAATTTGGTTTTTACCTATGTCAATCTACCGGCTAAAACTCGGCAAAATGATGTTCATAACTATAATACACAAAGATAGATATATAAGCATTCATGAACCACAGATTATTGACTCTGTTGGGCATTACATGAGAATATTATAGGAGAAAAATTCCTCCGACACTGGGACTAGAACCCAGGACCTTTGGCTATTAGCGCCAATGCTCTACCAACTGAGCTAAGCTGGAGATCAATTCAAGACAGACAAGTTATGTCATATGCAGTACTGTGAGGCACACTAATTAGTGATTTTTGTGATCGGGCTCCCACTGTTATTGTACAGTTAACATTCAAGATAGATATATAAGCATTCATGAAGCACAGATTATTGTCCCTATTGGACGTTATATGAGAATATTATAGGAGAAAAATTCCTCTGACACTGGGACTCGACCCAGGACCTTTTGTCTGTCTGTGAGGTAGACCATTAGGGCAATCAGTCATAGGAAAGAGGTTCCATCTGGCACTGTGAATTGAACTCCGGCTTAGCTCAGTTGGTAGAGCATTTGCACGAATAGCCAAAGGTCCTAGGTTCGAGTCCCAGTGTCGGAGGAATTTTTCTCCTATAATACTCTCATGTAATGTCCAACAGAGACAATAATCTGTGGTTCATGAATGCTTATATATCTATCTTGAATGTTAACTGAACAATAACAGTGGGAGCCCGGTCACAAAAATCACTACATAGTGTGCCTCACAGTACTGCATATGACATAACTTGTCTGTCTGTGAGGTAAACCATTAGGGCAATCAGTCATAGGAGAGAGGTTCCATCTGGCGCTGTGAATTGAACTCCGGCTTAGCTCAGTTGGTAGAGCATTGGCGCAAATAGCCAAAGGTCCTGGGTTCAAGTCCCCGTGTCGGAGGAATTTTTCTCCTATAATATTCTCATATAATACACAGACAAAAGGTCCTGGGTTCGAGTCCCAGTGTCGGAGGAATTTTTCTCCTATAATATTCTCATATAACGTCCAATAATCTTCTCATATAATACACATGGTAGTCATAATCTAATAATCTCTATAAACCAACTCCAAATGACGCTTAACAGTCATATTGCTGTTGCTATAAAATTAAATAACAAGTTGCCTTAAAGTGTTAAAACAGCAAATAATGTAAATATCTTTAAGAGAAAAACTAAAACATTATTGTTTCTATACTGTGAAGGAGCATCTTACTGTCAATTGGATTTAACATTCTATATACAGTATATGTCGGATGAAGCCTATTACATGTAAAATGTTTAATGGCATATACCTAGGTAAATATTGCATTGTACTGTATCATTGACACAGTCTCAAAGTTTTTTCTTTATTTCGTTGTTTCACAAAAAAACAAAGGCTATTCTGTTAATGACAAACTGAAAATCATTGATCATGTTCAGAATGGTAAATCAAAAACAAGTTTGTCTCATGAATGCAGCCTTTCAATACACTGCGGTCAAGTTTTAATGCAGGGGTAAGGTTTGTTATATAAGGCTTCCTCCATCTCTCATTTAAAAGAAAAATAGAGCTAGTACTCAGCTGAAGACGAGTTCTCGGCATTAGTATACAAAGCTGAAAACCTCGGTTCAATTCCCACAGAGGACAAATTTTCCTTTGCTGAATAAACCTCAAGAGTTGTTTGAAGTGGTTTGAGATCACAGGAAGAACTAAAGTTTGAGCCTTTAAAACAATAAACAACCCCAGCACACTGTGTAATATCATACCTACAAGATTAACATTCCAAAGATTCTTACCTCTCTTCTTTCTTGGGTCTTATACAGTGGTCAATGATTTCCTTGATTTCTGGGTTTTCTATCTTGTCGAAGCTTTCTGGTTTGACTCCCTGAAAACAAAAACACAAAATCATACTATTTAGGAAGTTTATACAGTGAAGTAATTATTATAAAAATAGTAATGAGATGGATTGTGACACACTAACTTCACTAAAACTGACACTAACCTGGACTGCAGTTTCGAAGGGTATCCCCATTCATCTTCAGCTAGATTCCATTAGTTTGCTGATTGGCATCAGCATCCTCTCGTGGGCAACTGATGAACTTCCTATCATCCTCGGGAATTTCAAAGTTCATAAGTGTGTTTCTATACTTGTGTATGTGAATTTTTCCCCAAACTGTCAGTTGTTTGTATACATTTCTTCAATTCTGGTTCCATATTAATGCGCCCATGTTTGGGAAACAGGACATGAAATTAATATGGAACCAGAGTTGAAGAAATGTAAACAAGGACACAAACAACTGACTGTTTGGGAAAGAATTCAAATACACAAGAACAGAAACACAAATTTGAACTTTGAAATCCCCATGGATGATGATCTCATTAGGAACTTCATTGGTTGCCCACGAGAGAATGCTGATGCTGATCAACAAACAGATGGAGTCTAGCTGAAGATGAAACTGCAGTCCCTGATACCCTTTGAAACTGCAGTCCAGGTTAGTGTCAATTTTAGTAAAGTTATTGTGTCACAATCAATCTCATTATTTTTATACAAGAACATAAAATTTTAATTGAGAACATGCATTTATGAAATTTCAGAGCTGAAATTATGTATTTTTTGTAGTGATGTAGTGACTTGTGCCGGTCAAGAAAACCACCATTAACGGCAGTGGGTGTCGGCATGCTGACCACATGCCCCCCAATCCTGCCATCTGCCTACGGGAGATGAACGCAGCGGTCGGGTGGTAAGCCAAGTCCCTCCAGGGATGTAGTGCCACGGAGTTTAGTTTAGTAGTGACTTGTGACCTTAGTTAAAATATTTAATTAGACTAGGGTGAGGAGACTATCTACTTTGTTGTGGCATGTTATGTAGATTACAATAGAAGTGGTCTTAATTGTGTGTTGTTGTCAAATTAGTCGACAAATGCAACAGTCTACTATAGTTACAACGTTACAAAAGGAGGTTGTCTTACAATATTTTTATTCTAGCACTGCTATGTAGACCTATTTCTGGATTATCTGTGATTTCACATTATCTGTGTTTAATGGTTCTTCAATTACCTCGGAAAATTGAGAGTCAACTGTGTAAGGAAGTGAATAGTTCTTATGTGCCTTATCTATAATGATTTACTAAAACTAAACTCTGTGGTGCTATATCCCTGAAGGGACTATGCCTATCACCCAACCGCTGCATCATCTACCATGGGCAGATGGCAGAATTGGGGGACACGTGGTCAGCATGCCGACACCCATGGCCGTTAATGGTGATATCCATGACCGGAGCCGCTACTTCTCTATCAAGCAGCTCCTCAATTTGAATCACGAGGCTGGGTGCACCCCGTTCCAGACCTCCCTACCTCAGAAAAATCCGAGAGGTACCAGGGATCGAACCCGGGCCGACAGGTTTGTAGTCAGCGATGCTAACCACAAGAACACACCAGTGGTCACAATGATTTACAGATACGTAAAATACCACTATTAAACTAATTAAATTTTGAAATTTGCTATTCAAAAGATTCAGTACTTTATGGATACAAGTTAGCATTTCTGTTTGCAATATCTATTTAAAGTTGTTTTATAATAACTGTGATTGTGCTTCTCACCGTTTTGTTGGAGTACTGAAATGAATAAACTTTACCAATGTCATGTACTATAATAAAACTTTTCATGAAATAGCCACTAAATTAGAAGAAAGTTAACACTGAAATCAGCCATTTTATTTCACAAATAATCAAGCTTCAATAATTCATATGTTACAATAACCTGCCAAAGCCATAGGAAGCATGCATTACGTTGTGATCCTCAAGGAATTCTGACAGTGGGATGCCAAGCAAGGGACATGGAGAAGATCTGTGAATAGAGAGGGGTTAAGGTTGTGGAGGGAAATTAAGTCTACAGCAGCCAACTGTGTCAAACGATCATTTCTTGATGCTTTTATATTCCTCTAAGGAGTGAAAAGAACTGCCACCTCTACCAGAACCACTACAACATGTTATAAAACTTCTTGATAGTATAAAATAAGAAGGCATGAAAGCAAGTGTACTTTACATTTATTATACTCACATTAATGACTTTCCTGTAAATCTGGGCTGGACCCGTACACTCAGAATACGGGTACTCCGATGTTGCCATTTCCAGCATACACATTCCAAAAGCATAAACATCAACGCTCTCATCATAATGCTCCTCGTACATTTCAGGTGCCATGAACTCAGGAGTTCCTGTAAAAGAAGAAAGGAAATAATAATAATAATAATAATAATAATAATAATAATAATAATAATAATAATAATAATAAACAACAACAATAATAACAATCTAAATCATGCAGCAAATATCTGCCTAATTTAACCCCTAAAGCCAGACATTTATATGTCACAGAGCCGACTGGGATAACCCTCCACCGGTATTTACATGCCACTTGTAGCAAAACACAAATTTTGCCTTGTAACTTGTAATTAGTGCTGTATAAATGTGAAACTTTTCAATTGTTTGGTCTATATTGGAAGTAAGTATTAATACTAATCCGACTTGAGAGCAGATATTTGTGCAATCTCCTTTCACTTTTATATGCTTTTTGTGTTTCTCATTTTTCCCGGACAGTATTTATTCTATTCAATGCCTCTCTGTGACAGGTTAGGGGAAGATTAATTGAATGCTGACCTTGTCTGGTTGTGTTTACAGCAGTTCCATATCGTTTTGAAAGGGGATGCAATTGGCTGGAGTGTGAGCAAGTGGTTTGCCGATTTAAACTTTTCACTGCTACGGCCGTATATATCCATCAGCGGACATCGTTCCTGGCCATTTCCATGTAACTAATACCTCTATTTTTATTAAATCCATATATTCAATGGTTTATTCGAACATTAAAACAGCTGTATCTCAAAACTTCTACTGGAAAGGAGATGATTTGTCCTCTCTCTTGACAATGAACCATAAGTATAGCTGTACAAAAATTACTTTTTTTTTTTATTGTGCTGTAGCATGATCAAAAGACAAAAACCGACTGGAAGTGGAGTTTGTTAAAGCAAAGCTCCAAATTTGCAACAATTTACCAGAAGAGTGCTCAGGCATGCATAATAAATATATGCCCAACTCATGATTTCTGACCACGTCAGTAAAGAATACAAATAAAAAAGACAAACATTGACATTTGTTAGTTCTTCATAAATGTTAATTTTATGAATCTCGGGTGTGTTTTGTTTGAAGCAATTTGAAAGAGGGTAGAGCTTGGGAGTCAGACATGCAAAAAAGTGCACAATATTAAGGGTGTCAAAATGTATTCTTAACACACTGACAACAGGCCATGGAAATCTTCGTGCTTACTCAGCCAGCGGCAGGCGACGGGTCACGGAAATCTTCGTTTTTACAGAGTGGGTTGCTTTGTCATATGTTATTTTTTATAGTTTAAGTCATAGGTTTCAAAATATGGTCATTTATCATAGAATAGAAAGTTGTTAGATGCTTTTGGAACCTTTCCTCTCCTTTTAGTATTCTAATTTTTTTTAACACAGTTAGGAAATATAGCTATTTTTCTATCTGCAGTTTCATCATGGTCTTTGCGAGTATTGGTATGGCTGAGACAACAAAAAAGTATTTATCATAGTCCTTGCGTGATGATGGAATTATGGATTTACTGTATGCTGATGATAATTCAGATGTTCCTAGTGACAGTGATTTAGAATTGAATGATAAGAAGAGACAATATTTTCTGTTCTGGAACCAAACCTGGGCATATGGCATCATATCTATCAAGATAATTATTATAAGAGTGTTACTATAGCACAACATTTGCTTGAGAGTAGAGAGATGGTTTTTGGCACATTTAGAAGCAACAGAGGACTTCCAATGTCCTTCTCTGAGGCAGGGAAGAATTTGAATGCAGGGGAAGCATATTTTCCAGAAAGGATGATGTTCTCCTCCAGACTTGGAAAGATAAAAGGGAAGTTAGAATGGTCAGCACATAACACTAGGCAACTATCAAGAGAGAAGAAAATAGATGGGGATATAGTAAACAAGCCCTCTTGTATCCTTGAATATAATAAGTGTATGAAGGGTGTCGACAGAGCAGACCAGTATTTGTCTTATTAGGGTAGGCTTACTTAGAAAACCCACGAAATGGAGCAAAAAAGTTGTGCTGTGGTTGTTAAACTGTGCCCATTTTAATGTGTTTAGGGTATATACATTTCAGAATCCTGACACCAAAAATTTGTACAAAAAAATGCTTTTTAGAAACTGCAAACAATGATCTCGCAAGAGAATGCAACAGAAGAGGAAGAAGAAAACTGCCCACCCACAGAGCACTATACAAAGACCAACCAGGAAGGCTTAAGCTTGTTTCACATTGGCGAACGGCGCCGTTAGGAGCCGAAATGGTAGTTCCGTAAGCAGCATTCATATTCGTCGTCAAGCGTCTGAAGGTTATAAATTTTAATCCTACCCTCGTCAATGTCAAATCTCCTTCAACCCCTATCCCACTACTCCTGGCAATTACAGCTATTTTGCTCAGCTGCTTTTTAAATCGAGGTTTGTGTGCATATGCTGATGACACGGTAGGAACAATTAATGGTAAAAACTGGAATGAAACATATGAAAACGCCAACCAAGCCTTAAAAATAATTAAAAAATGGTTAGATTCAAACTTATTATCTTTGAATATCTCAAACCAACTTTTATAAGCTTTATATTCAGTAGTAAAATCCAAACCTAACCCAGCTTTAAAATAATATAAAATTGCATTAAACCTTATGCAATTCTAAGCAAATGTGTAATTGCCCTTGTTTAAAAGAATCTTCTGACGTTTAATACTTAGGAATTAATATTGATAAGACATCTCAAATCGGATAAGCATATTGCATTTATCACAAATAAAATACGGAAGACTAGGCCTATATATAAATTTGTTATCAATCGAAATTTACTTCTAATTTCTACATTACGGTCAATATATTTAGCACAAGTTGAATCGTTAATCCAATACGGAATTATTGGCTGGGGTAGCGTTTCTAAGACCATTTGTACAAAATTAATTTTACTTCAAAAGAGAATAATAAAAATGTGTTTCAATAAAGCTATTAATTACCCATCAAAACTATTATATGTTGAATTCAACGTTATGAAATTCGAACAGCTGTATAAGTCAAAATTATTAATATTTTACCATAAAAAAATCTAAATTTATTTCCTATAGTCATTGTCAAAATACAATAAGAAACGCCATCTTTCGTTTCGCTGGTTTGAAATTTTATAACAATTTTATTGCTGAGTACCCTGAATATGTAAATTACAATCTTAAACATTTTAAGAGAAAAAATATATATATACTATTTAATATTAATAGCACAATTTAAATTTAATTTGGTCTTTCAATGTTTTCAATCCAATTTATTCTATTTTTTGTTGTTGTAAATGCTATTTTGAACAACTGAAAAATTATTTTTGGTACATTGTACTCATAAATTCAGATTTTTCGTTTGTAGTATACTGTGTACTGAAATGTAATTATATTTTTATTAATCTACTATACCCCTTTAATCACGAGTATAAAACTCTCATCTTTAAGAAATTGTACATTAATTTGTTGAAAGAAGTGTGTATAATTATATGTAATTGTATTATTGAACTACTGTTTTTAATGCTGTTGTTTACTGGTGCGTGACAATAGCGAATATTTGTAAGTGGTTAGAGAAAATAGTTTCTGTCTTGTTGTATGACAAGGGCCTTTATGCGAAGAACGCCGCTCTACCTGCTGCTCTACCTGGCTCTACGGAGTTGTCTGAAAGAATGCTGCCTCGAGAACTTCCAAACAGCAGTTTTTGGTGTAGGTCAGGTAATAAAATTTTTGCCTGATCGCATCTGAAGCAATGTGAAACCTTTCTTTGTATGAATTGTTTTTATTCTTTACGTTAATCCCTTTCGGAAATGCTGTTCGGGACCGTTCGCCAATGTGAAACAAGCTTTACAGGGAATTTGAAGAAGCACAAGTTACAAGCAATAGTGACAGAAAAGAAAAAAGTATCCTTCAAAACCTTGCCAGGTTAGGAGTGCACACAACAAGAGGGTGAATCCTGCTACATATGCTATTTTTGCACTATCAGACTTCACAAAGGAGAATGTTTTGAGTGATACCACACATTGACATTGAACATTACTGGCGATGTAGTGAGTACACTAATAAAATGTTATTCAAACATATTTTGTTTATTTTGAGAAATATGACGCCATTTAAACTAAGTGGCAGGGTAGATCCTTTAAAGAGCAGATACCGTATCCAACAGGGTGAAAGTTCGGGCAGCACGCGATGGCCAGCCACTCAGCTGTCCGACGGCAATGTGTTAAGTTCTTTAAGTAGGTTTTTGCCACATATGCTTGTAAATTATGTAGGTCTACACATCCTCTATTTTCAACGTTTGGAAGTGGCCACACCAGCTACATTCCATGGTGGGAGGTCTACCACCTGACTGCTGCATCTTCTATTTCCATCCTTCGACATCAGCAGATGGCAGGATTGAGAAGTGTGTGGTCTTTGTCCTCACAGAGCTGAGTGTACTCTGATTCAGACCTCCCAAACTCATAAAAACCCAAGGTGGAACTGGAATTGAACCTAGGTCTATGGATCGATATGCAGCATTGCTAACTACTAGACCATGTAGGGGACATGTAATAATATATAATAATATTACACATATATAAATAAATAAGAACATAATAAACTTACCAATCACTGATTTAGCAAAAGACCTATTTTTCAGAGTAGCCAGACCAAGATCTCCAATCTTGACACTTCCAGTTGTTCCAGTGATAAAAATATTGTCACATTTCAGATCCCTGTGGATGATTGGAGGAGTTCTTGAGTGCAAGAAACTCAAACCCTTAAGGATTTGTCGACACCAAGATTTGAGAACCTTCGTGTTGATTTTCTTGAATCTCCTCAGGTACCTGTAAAAAGAAAATGATTTTTCATATAAACCAGAAAGAACTCAGATGTTAACAAAATGTCAGCCTCCTTTCTTCCCCTTGAAACCAACTGGGGAAAAAACAGGTGAATTTCATCAATCATCATTGTGCAGAAGTAGTCCTCACACACAGGCATGGTATTGCATTCCACAATCCTATTGCATGAGGATTTGCTATAAACTTGGCAATATACACAACAGAAGAAATTCTACCATTTACACTAAGTAACAAGTTGTCGGTGTACACGATGGATTAAATTGTTTATAAATGGCTGTGATGTCAAGATATGTTAAACATAAAATGTTGCTATTTTTAATAAACTGAAATGTGTAACACCACATTAATATAACATTTCTTAAATTATATTCCCCCATTCCCAGATGCTCTGTAATAATGAAATTTTATATGCATCAAACTTGAAACTTGCTACTTGAACTAAATTAAGTATTATTCCCATCTGTATTATATTTTGTGATGTTCGAAGCTTCAAGCATTTTGATTGGCTCTCAATGACAGCCAATAATGAAATTTTATATGGGTGATACTTAGAACTTGCTAACTGATCTAAACTAAACAGTATTCCCATCCATACTACAGTTTGTAATGTTCGAAGCCAAGCATTTTGGTTGGCTCTCGAGGACAGCCACAAACCCAGTAAATTAAAAAAAAAAAAACTAGTTTTTACATTTCATTGAATTCCTAACCTATACAATTGCTCTAAAGTTATAATCTACATGTCAGTAGATCATACACTTCCATCACTAATGCTATTGCCAATGCATTATGTGAAATCTTCACATATTTTAAGCTTCTCTTATGTCGTAGATTAACTATATAACCATATTACATAGATTAACTATAGTACCACAATAGCTAATCTAAATATAATGTTTACATGTTTTGTTAATAGTCTGCATATAAAGAAGTGTGTAAATTAAGGGAAACTTCACTATTTTATTGGGCATAAGTACACATGAGTACTGCATAAGACATGTGCACCAGTTAAAAGAGGTGAAGTGTGAAAACTTTGCACGAGTTTATTCCAGTACTTTAATAATTTTTAGAATTTCAAATTTCCTAAATTTCCTTGTGGAATTTGTACCAAACTGTTTGTTGCTTAAAAATATATAGGCCTATATACATGTGCATGTGTGTCACACGAAACAAAATATTAAAAAGAGTGAAAACTCAATTTATCTACAAAACAAACTGTGTTATTTCATGACTTGAACCAGCATTTTAAGACAGTCAGAAACAAAATATATTCACGTATCTTTAAAAGAGCTATAGAAAAAATTATGTTTTCTTATTGTGGAAAAACATTTCATACCAGAATCATTGTGGAAAAACAAACACCACCTCTATTAATTTTGTAATGTACTCATTACTGTTCACAAAAATGCAGATCTGAAAAAGGTTGCAATTCTGCATAAATAAATATATTTTTTTAAATTCTGTATTTTCAGGAAGGTATTGCAACCTGTCATGAAAGGCAAAGCTTTATTTACCGTGAGGCATATATTAAGAACCCATGATTTAAATAATTGAATCAATGTACAAAGAAGAGAATATGTTTAACAGAATACTACATTTCTGAATGTATAACAGGTTAAGAACTTCTTATACAACTAAGTTCCTAGCACAACATACATGATTAATTATACAATGATTTTTAAACTGACTTACGCTTTAAGAGTTCCGGATGTCATGAGCTCTGTCACCAGGACAATAAACTTCCTTTTTGTTGATGTTGCTTCCCAATAATCATAGAAACGTACAATATTTGGGTGTTGTAATCCTTTAAGCATTTCTGCTTCATCACGGAATCTCAGTCTTTCAGTCTTGTTAAGTTTTTTCTCCTATTAGACAAGTGAAAAGTAAAGTAATTAAACACCCACACAAAAAATAAACCGATTTAGAAAACATTTATCTATTTCCGTAACAAATCAGCGGTAAAATATCCTCTAACTTAAACCTTTGTCAATATAATGAATAAACAATAAACTGGATATTATAACCTGATTCAGTTAATACTTACATCTGTTTAAAATATTAGATTTTTCTTCTTCAGAAAAAGAAAAAAGTGTTTTCAAAACTTTTCATATTTTGAAAAGCATATAATAATTTCCCTCAATAATTAAAACCACAGCTAAGGTATCAAAACTTCAAATGTAAATACACTCCACTTCAATATTATTATAAGTTAACATTTTGTTCTTACATTTATCGAAAATGAAAAAAAAATTGAAGTGTTTCTAAAATATGTTTTGTGTATAATTCAGTACAGTATCTCTTTTGATTGACAAGGATTGATTTAAATATTATATACATCTTTAGAAGGACTGCCAGATTAAATTGTGGAATTACTCAATTTTAAAAATAAATTAATATAACAAAGGCATTTAACCCTTTCACTGCTACAACCATATATATATACATCGGCATGCATCACTGCATACAGTATGCATGCAGTTTATTAGCAGTGAAAGGTTAACATATTGACCATATTTTTATTTAATTTATTACTATACAAATAATAAATTGCTATGGCTCACGTGAATACCTAAAGATATCAGGGGCTCCTGCTGTGTGATCAGCACTAAACAAGTCCTCCTCCTAGGACATCACAAAACTTCAATACAACAGACAAGAAACATTTAGGGTAAGTAGAAAGAAAATTCCAATCAAGAGGCCTTAGGATCTGATCCCACTATCTCTTGCCACCTTGGCCAAACCATGCAATTAATAAAAAATTATTCATATAAGCAGTCCAACATGTGAAATGCATGGCACAATACTACTCAGAGAGGGAATCAGGAGTATATCCTCATTTCATATACTAATATTGCTACAAAATAACTCCAAGGTAATTTTTCATCTGTGAAGTATCACAAAACCATCAACACAGGACCCCTCCTACCACCATCACATTTTACACCTGTACATTTAAGGGGAGAAGATCGTGAATAAGGCTCAAAAATTGAATTTGAGTGCCACTGTATTCCCCTATCTTTGCTTAACAAAACAGTGCTTAGTTCATAAAAATTGGATGCTTAGTTTGAATTAATTAATTCTCAATTAAAATGCTGCACTCTATTGTTAGTAAGTTCCCCAAATTTTCTTTTCGCTCTCCTGTAAAATTATATTTTCCGTACTTCAGGTACCATTTTCTCAAAAACTGTTCAAGCTAAAAGAATGAAACTTTCAGATGAAGCACAAATCTCCCCTACTAGAAATATTTTTTTTAGTAATTAAGTAATCATGCAACTTTTGCCAGTAATATTGTAACTTACATATCACACTGATTATGGTAGGGTAAAAATTAGTACATATTGTTCACCAAGTTCCACAGAAATCTAAGCAACTGAAATGGAATAAAACACACCAATACTGAGGCAAGCAACAGTAAAACTAAATTATCTCCTATGTGTTAAACAATTATTTCCTATCAAACAGTGGAGCTGGAGAACAACCACTTTTCACTAATTTTAAAATGCAGAGTGCACAGGCAAAGCTAAAAGAGTTTCAAAGAAATCTGATTGTTAACAAATGAACATACACCATATTCCTTATTCCCTATCTTTTTCTTAGCATTAAGTAGGCTACAAACTCCCCTTAACAGGTTTGTTTGCCTCAGTGTGGGGAACTGGAAGCTTCTGAAGTGCTACATGAGAAGTAGATAAGAAAGCCATAAGATGTAATCAGAAACTCTCAAAAAGGGATTCTTATAGAGTTAGTTTTAAAAACTTTAAAATTATGATACTGCTTCATAGTATATTTATTCGAATATGATTTATGTAAGGGAACACGTACAAGATTTTAATGAATGATAATTTTATCATAATCAAGAGACTCTGCATACCACCCACTGAGTTTTATTGAAGTATTTTAATACAAGTATATTTTATTGTAATTTATTTATCAGAATGTAAATTGAGTACAGTCTATCAATGTCGCTGATTACTGGCAGAAATAAAAAATCTCAAATTAATTTTCTGGAGTCAAAGCAACTCCTCTATTCGAACTGTAGCATGCCAGGCTTGAAAAACAAGGTTTGATGTAACTGGCAGTGACAGTCTAGATAGGGTAAGTTGTTCTCATACCGGTAACTGGCTTTCAGTACAAGCTTATGTGTGGTGTCAAGATTTCACCAAACTAATAGGACACAATGCCAGTATACAGATTATATATACCCACTTAAACTACAATATGTGCTCAGGCTTTCACAGTCTGTATTTGATGAGTCCAACATTTTTGGAATGAAGGATGCATGTCCTGAAATTTTGCCTCGAATTGCACTGAGCATCTTCTAAGTGATGTTCAAACTTGGATGGTTGGCTATCTCATCAGTCTCATTAGTTGTCAGCTGAACACCCAAGCTTCAACTTCACTTTGAAGATGCCAGATAAAGTTCAAGATGATATGTCTGGGCATCCACCTGATATACCATGGCATTTTCCAGGAAATATCAGACTCATATGGTAACAGGATCAGCTTGCCTGGTGCTATACATAACAGTCTTTTTTTATATTAAAATTCTACTAAATGCTAGGCAGCAGCACTCAGCTATTTGTCCACCAGAAAATAAAATTTTCTACAAGAACACTGTAGTCACTGAATTTTGATTATGTTTTCTTTCTTGACACATTACCCACATACCTTGTAAGTCCGTACTTCAATTACATGTATAAAATAATGGTTCAAATAATCATTTAATTTTGCATGTAAACAGCATGCCATTTTGTTCCAGCATTTAACATATGGTGACTGGTTACTTTAACTGTCAACAGATTTGTCTTGATTAGGACACCTTCCTCTGGTTAGCAAACTTGTTTGCAATTTACTATGAAGCAGCTAACTGTGCAATGACATACACATAATATGCATATGATTTCTACCTCATATCAAAATTAAAGAAACGATTACATGAGATATACATTCGAACATCACCACAGCAATGAGATAAGAGATAACAAGATTCTCTCATGATGACGTTGGGGATATTTTGTGCCTTCCAGAGATGTAAATGGCCATCAATGTGGTAATAAATACTAAAAAAAAAATATAGGATGTAAAATCAAAGGGTGTAATTAAGAAACATAATTAATAATAAGAAAGAACTTCTCAGTCTTACCTGTAATTCACACCAGGCCACTGCAACACCTGTCTGAGTGTCTAGGCCTCTATAAACAGTCTTGAAACTCCCTCTACCAATCTCATCTGCAAACTTGAGAAACCTTGCATCAGGTGAAACCCCAATGGCTTTTTCTGCATCATCATTATCGTGAGATGCTCCAGCAGCAGCCGAAATCTTCGCCCTGCCATCTTCCAGTATGATGCACTCATCTTCAGATGGTTTGACACTATCTAAAGGGTCTTTGGCCAAATCTATAGGAATGGAAGAGTCTATTTCACTTGGTTTTAATGCATTGCCTGCAGCATTGTCTGTAATTTTTTCTTCGGGATCGTAAGGTACAATTGATACAGGAGTCTCATTATTCGCATTAGCCTCAGATGCTGCAAGGACATCAGATTCAACTGTTGCCACGGTATTAATAATGTCCTGTGTTTCTGTATATAAACTGTGTGTACTTGATCGTGAAGATCTGGACCCTCGGCGGGAAACCGAGGATGAGATGCGGCATGACAAGCCAGGCACGGATGTCTGAAAAAGCAAGAAATCACCTCCAGTTACTATAGTATTACCATATACGACCTTCAGATAATATAAGATTCTTTATAGAATTTCCAGATTAATATACAATGTCTTATTTGAATTCCAGTTCTGTCACTAAAGTTTCCAAGATTCTGAATCTTAACAAAATGTTGGCTGTACTAGGAATTTGGGTTGCAGAATCCTCACACATCAATTTCCAGCTACATTAACTTAATGGATTGGGCAATTCCATGGTGTCCACACTATGTCATACAAAGATAGAAAAGACACAATTGCCAATACAATGTTCCTGAATTGTGCTTGTCCATAAATTTTATAGTTTTAATTCATTCCTAAATACAATATTTTATTACATGCATTATAATACTGTACTTTTTATATTTGATTTTGACTGGTTAAAATTATAAGAATACAGAATATAAAACGCTCTGAGCTAACCTAAGCAACCACATCATTTACAGTTCTTCAATATTGTTATTATTATTGTATCATTGTCTTGTACATTTCCACTGTTGTAATTATAACATGTTCTGTCCTTACTGTAAATATTATTTACTCATACTTTTCTATGTTTGTAAATCAATTTTTGAATTACTGCAAGCAATTATTTTAGCATATTTCAGTGTATTGAACTGAACTGCCCCCGAGCACAAGCCTGCTTTTTCGGGTGGCATTCGAATTCACATTTGTAAAAATTGTATACTGTAATTTGTAGTAATAAATTACTCATTAAAAAAAGTTTAATTACTACCTAACACATTCCCATGAGAGTACAAACTCTGAATTAGAACTTTCATTACTTATAAGAAATTGTTTTGGCATATTGACAATCTGACGGCCACATGCACCTCTACACCAACAGTTAAGTACAAAAGCTGAAAGATGCACAGAATTATACAGTTCCCTCGAAAATGGACAAATATTTATGTTGGTAAATCTCCAAATAATCAAGAAACACCTACACAAACCTTTACGATCTTATTTACAAAGACTGACAGCTGATTACATTTTATAGATGAGGAAGAAAGAAATATTAATTCATACTTGAATTAAGAGCCAGAAATGTGTACAAAGAGTTTAATACATGAGTCCGTACCTGTAGAGATCAAACTCAGTAGGTGGTACTCCCCATTAAGGTCAATCGATAGGCATAGTAGGTAGTTTTGACTGCTGTTACAGTAAGTTAAATCTGATCCATTTTCTTTCAAGTAATGTTAGTGATAAATTACTGAAATCTCAACACAGTATGCAAAAGTTTGGAATAAGTTATGGCACAGGAGCAATGCTGACTGTAAGGGCAACTGGCAGCACATTTATGTGTCAATTGTCTAAACATTCTGAAGCAGCCTGAACCTCCTGGAAACGTAAGGGTCCTCAAGGCTTGTAACAGGGAGCACATTATACAAGAGTTTATTCTGAATGGGATCCATATAAAATTAAGTTCATAACATAAAGATTGTTAATGTGTACTTGAAACAACCAGATAAATACTTACATCTTTTATTGCTACATTTCAGATACCTTATTAATTATGAAAAAAACTATGAAAATTGTACACATCGTAATGTATAAAATGTTATATAGAATTTATCTACTTATTTCTAAATAATTTATACAAAAATATGTCAAGTCATCCACATATAATAAATAAAATTATGAAACAGTACTTTGTAATGTGGAAAATAGTAAATTTGACATGGGATATATAAAAATGATTAAAAATTTATCCACCTATCTCAAATGATGAAGATAAGTGAGTTTGAAAATGGAGGAAAAAACACAAACGCACACAAGTTTTGAAAAATTGAATCATAAAGGTTCTTGAATAACTTATAAGAACTCAGTTCTACATGCTGATACTTCTGTACATGACATTTTGCACCCGAAAAGCCCTATGTGACATGTACATTTAAATTTCGATATATTTACTTCATTTTACATAATGGAACAAAGTAGATTTGGAACTCACACGATTACCCATTCCCCTTAATTATGTAATTACAGTTACCATCCTATCTTCCTCTTGCTAAGTGGCATGATTACTCGAATCTTCTTAATTAACAATAAGCCACAAAGCACAAGCACACGTTCAAACTGACATTACGGATGAGGCACTGTGTACTGGAATCAGCATTGTGCATTTGGAGACAATCCTTGCTTTCAAATAACTCTACATCAGCGAAGACAATTTCATGGGTGTGGAGGTCAAAAGGCTAATTGCTACTATTTACCATGAGAACATTTTTCTCCTTAACACTACTTCTAGTCCACAGGGACACTCATGTCAGGTTAACATGCATGCAGTTCAGGGTCAATGTGAGGAGACATGAGATTCAATAGCTCAAGCTTAAATGAATGTGATTTATGTTCTTCTAAATATATTTTAACACATATCATTACACACAATTAGCTTTTGTGAGTGATGGATGTGCAAATTGCGGTTAGTAACGTTGATAAATGCAAACTCTTTTTATCATACTCTCCTTGGTCAAACTGTAGTCAAGAAAAAAACCTGAAATTTTAATTTGTTAAGGAAAATTTAGAGTTTTAGAAAGCCATTTTTAAAAGGTCTTAAATGATACACTCACTGAAAATCATTTGTTAGTATAATTCCCTGTCATTCTGGCAGAAATCTCTGAGTTCAAAATCTGAGGTATAGCTTTGAGTCATGTCTTTACTCTAAGCTTTTGTCTTTTCCCCTAGTAGGCCTACTATTTCACAATATTTTGTCAATTTAGTTTTAAGGTAATTTTAGGTTAAGATTATATTTCAATAATGTAAAATATGTAAATATAAGCATGGAACTGCCCCCGAGCATGAGCTCTTGCTCTTTCGGGGTTTCAGGACCTTATATATTATCTGTGTATTTATGTAATTTTAAAATAAATAAATAAATAGCTGTTTTAAAGTTTGAATAAACCATTGTATACATACACTTAGTGGAAATAGAGGCATTAGTTACATGGAAATGGGTTAGAGTATTAATGAGTCCTACCTGCCTATAAAACATCCTTTCATCAATGTCTAACGTATAACTCAAAATGGCCATTTTTAAAGTTAGTGACTTCTGCCAGAAAAATGATGATGATGACGACAATATGCACATCAGTACAATAAACATTCAATAAACCAAAATAACGTTGAGTTGGCAGGCATGACATTAATGCTTACGCTGAATGTGAAAACATAACACACAATTTCAGCATTGCCTTGCTAGCTGATACTAGCATTATGCAACGTGGAATTGACAAAGCAGCTTCTAAGGATAACATAGAAATTATAGGCAAAGACATGACTTTGAAATATTAACAAAAATGAAGAGCATTTTTGTAGGAATTTTATCTACTTTCATTTTGTTCATGAAATAATTTTTGCTAGGATTGATAGTTAAGGACATTATATGCAAGAAACGTAGAAAACTCATCTCTAAACAGCTCCCCACCCCACCCTCGAGCACTTTTAGTATAATGTACTGTAGGTACCAATAAACAACCATGCCAAATTTCAAAACTCTGGGATTTTTTTTTTTTCACTCAATTTGTTTTCATTTCACTGGGCTAATAACGAAAAACTTAAGCTATATCTCAATAAAGATATTTATGGTATTATATTTGTAAAAAAAAAAAAAAATTGTTGATGAAGGAAAAAACCTGGCCTACTGCTTGGCAAACCTGAAAATTTTATCTAACCTCGAACTTACAAAGACTGGTCTCAATATTTACCAATTTATGATACTATACAGTAACAGAATTCAATTATAGACTATTTAACTTCTTCCTTGAACCATATGAGACAATTATTAATATCTATATGTAGTTTATCCCAACCCTGGTTATTTAAATGTCCATTATACACTTAATTTTCTGAATATAATATTGTAACAATATTTGTACAGTTATACCTGTATATAGACTCATGCAGAGTGAATGTAGTCTACTATTGACATGAATTCCACTTACTTTCTTGTCAACATTTGAGGGAATTGGAGTAGGAGAAGGCGTGCTGGCCTTTCTCCTATTTCGTGTAACAGAAGATAGATTTGTTGAACTGCGATGGCTCGTGGATGCCTGACTAGTGTTTGTGGTTGCTACAGGAGAATTTTGCCTGCAATAAAATTTTCAGTTAGATTCCTTTCCATCATAACAGATTGAAAGAATAAATGTAATGTACTAGTAAAATCGGTAAGGATTAAACTCTCATAAGGCCAACTTGATTAACTATAACAGGCAGCTACGAGGAATCTTGCACCATAAGGTGAACGAATTGTTTTTTCTGTTTGTTGGTTTGTCAGTCCTCAGACTGAGGGAAGCAAGTAAATAAAAATAACCATATCTTTAGTATTTTACATTGTATAAAACACTAATGCATACAAACATCAATGAACATGGTAACATCCTTACCATGCAGTCAATAATGTTCAAATAATTATTAATATTTTCTATTATTGGAAAGAATTATTTTCTATTGTTGTATCTTATATTCCTAATGCTCAGGGGTGGTTCCTCAGTACATGCAACCGTGCTGCAGTACGCTAAACTTATTTTGTAATTCATTTTTACTATCTTAATATTGAATTTTTTATGTTTCTTGACTTATTTGCATGGTCAGTACCAGATGATCTAAGTGGCTCTGGTTAGTCTCCCCTTCTGTCTCCATTCCCCTTCTCAACCTGCAGCATTTTCTGCAGATCGGTCGCTTCGTGAGAACAAGGGGGATATGGTACCTTCTCCCATGTCTTTCTCTCTGGACCTCCCATTCTAGCTATATTCGACGTGCTTCAAAGCAAGCCCTGCATTGAAACTGGAAGCCGATGTGTACTTGATGCATTTACTTAGTGTAATTTTTGAAGTGAATCCGTGTGTTTTACTAGTTGTGAACTGTAATTTAATGCAACATTATTACAGGAGATATTTTCAATATCAATAACATCATACCCTTAAAAATTTCTTCATTATTGTGGGGTATATTACTTTCACTAGATGATACTTTCAACTGTTATTATCTAAAATTTCTCTATGCATTTATTTACATAAAGTATCTCCAGAAATGTGAGCTACTTCAAATTTAAAAAAATCTGTGGATTCACGTTTGTATAGTAACAGCTGATACCAAAATACGAGGCGCATCCACAAAGTAACTTTCCCTGGGGCCATACACAGAAAAAAAAAACACATCATGGAAATGTTTATTGCAACAGATACAGGAAGTGTTCAGCTATTTTTCAAAATATTTGCTACCAGAATTGAGACACTTTTATACCGTGGGACCAACTTTTGAATACCTGTACCAGAGTACTCTGCCGCCTGGGATTTGAACCACTGTGTGACAACCATCTCCGCAACTCAGTCATTTCTTGAGGTGTAGGGAAGGATGGAAATCACTGGGAGCGAGGTCCGGGCTATAGGGTGAATGTTTAAACACTTTCCAGTCGAACTTCTGCAGGAGTCATGCTGGGAGGTGTTTAAAAATCCACCCTACAGCTCGGACCTTGCTCCCATTGATTTCCATATTTTCCTACACCTCAAAAAATGACAGAGAATGACAAAGAGGCGGAGATGGTGCCACACATTGGTTCAAATCCCAGGCGGCAGACTTCTATGATAGAGGTATTCAAATGTTGGTCCCACGGTATGACAAATGTCTGAATTCCGGTGGTGAATACGTTGAAAAATAGCTCAACACATCCTGTATCTGTTACAATAAATGTTTCCATTAAAGTGTGTTTTGTTTTCGTTAATGGCCTGTGGGAAAGTTACTTTACGGACTCGCCTCGTATATCACGTCAGTTCACTTTTCACGACTTTTATAAAGATACAGTTAAAGTTAGGGAAAAAAAAAAGTCCTTGGCACCACACACGACAGACAAGGGTAGGAAATATCAACCTTTGGCAGTTTGAGGGTTAAAGAAGTATGAATCAGATCTCTCAAATACTTTTGCCCTTAACGGGGAGTTAAAGTAAACATTTTCATCTACAAGATTTACCTTTCTTTATTCCGAGACTGGAACAAGCTACGGACAGTATTTCCGAGCAGGTTCCTCTTCCTCGTTGGGCTCGGGGTGGGCTCATGAGATGATCGCCTTCCCACATGTGCAGTTGAGGTTGCAGAGGTGTTATGACTGTTGCGCCCTCGTTTCTGCGTGGCTGTACCACTGCCCGCTTCACTTCTGGTTATCAAGCTGCCTGCGGTCCCCGTATTGCAAACAGTGTTGCCCAACTCTTCACTACTTATTTCTATGTTATTGTCAGTAACCAGTTGAGTGCGTGAGTTTGATGTTGCCAAATTTGTTAGGTTTGTACTAATGTTATTGTTTCCACTTCGTATCTGTAAAATATGAATAGCATGTTAGCAAGTGTCGTTTTGTGTAATGAAATAAATCAGCTAAGTTCTGTAAAAGAAATGTTTAAACTGGACATTTTTCTGGATGAGGGCCCTGTTTCATACCACTCAAGAGATGTGACAAATACAACTATTATGTCAAGTCTGACAAATTTTTCATAAACTTGACAATTCTTTGTCAAACCTAAAGTTTATTTTATTATACTGTAGATGGGTTTCGTATAAGCATGCGATAACAATTCATCTCAACATCAAAAGTCATACATAAGCAATTGGTTATTATCAAATATAACCAAACGATAAAATAGGTGGTTTTTCACACATTCGACACACCTACATAACAAAATCAACAGAATGTTGAGTAATTTTGATAAGATTACTGCTAATATCATTACTACTAGTGTTCATTATCATCAAAAAATTTAGATCACATAGGTATAATATTCACAAAAACAGTTTGCCAAGTTATATACACATTTACATAACCTACATATGAAGGATTGCCAGTCTCCTATAATGACAGTTCTGTATTTTATAAATTTGTGCATATGTCCACAAAAAATGTTTTATAAAAAAAGTAGGTATCCTACGATTTGACAAACATGTCAGATTTTTACCTGTCAACGCCAAAGTCTTATGAAATGACAATTTGAAAAATTGTCATAGAAATTTAGAAAACTGTCATGACATTTTTGCAAATTTGCCTGCATTTGTGAAACACACAATTGTCAAAACGCAAACCTGTCACACAAGTTCCTGTCACCTGTAAAATTGTAACTTTTATGAAATAGAGCCCAGTCCAATGTTTAAAATCCTCACTGTTTTGGTACAGTAATAATTTTAAGAATGTGACATTCATTAGCAGACTTAAGATTAACCTTTGAGGGTTAAAGACAAGCAATTTTTAAGTTATTTTTTTCCTTTGTAATAACTTATAAATTTTCCTCTTTAATATAGTGGAAAAAATAATTTCCTAATATACTGAGTTATGGCCATAAACAATTGATTATGTCTCTGGCTTAAGCAGGTAAGTAGGTACATTTGTCACTTGCTTCTTGTAACTAGCAATTTTACAAAGCCTTTACATAAAAATTCCTGGATTATTTGGGATACTACAATGAAAGTTGCAAGCTTGAATAGTTGAACAATAAGCGCTAAAAATTGTTTTGTACCCCATGTTGTTTATTAAAATAAAACAAAAATTGTCTCATAAAAATTCAAATATCATTTCCTTTCTTAAAAATTCAAAATCAGTTTTATTTGGAGAGACATAGTAAATATTCAAGTATGTGTTGTAGATGTGGATTTTACTGATAATTTTATAGGAGATTTTAAATGAAGTACTAACACAAGAGATAATAAATTTATCCGAATCCCAAAGGAGCATAATTTGTAAAAATTTCTTAGATTTACTTTTGGCCAGTGGGCTGGATGAAAGTATAAGTTACTGGGGGCCATAGATTGCTGAACCTAGAGGATGAAGATATCATTATTTGTTGACTGACTACTGGAGCTGATGTACAGCACCTGGGACCTAAAGCTTAACGTGCAATCTGAACCATGATGGATTGATCTGCATACTATGTTTCACTTAATCATGAATAATTATAGTTGTACAATCCAAGTTTTATCTCAGGCAAGAGTAAATTACCAGTGATGAGCTTGGATGTATCTAACCAACAGTCCACATAAGACCTGAGAAGACTAAATTACCGGTACATAGAAACCTGCAATGCGTTCTACCGGTATGGTAGTATAATAAAATTATTGCATTTACATGGAATTTTCAAATCAATCTGTGTAACTTACAATGATCATATTGAGTACACTCATGTAAATGGGGATTCAGTACAATCTGAGTTCACTGCAGTGTCAAGGAGGTTAAAATTTCAGAATGTCTGGTTAGAAACTGAGGAATTTTGATTTTTCAGTATAGCTTGCCATAAATAGAAAAGTGTACACTACAAAAAAAAAAAAAAAAAAAAAAACTTAAAAATTGCATTTTAGACTCTCTATACGAAACACAAAATAATCTTGTTTTACACTCACCCTATGGCTATGGCTCATGGCACATAAAACACCACACTCTGGGGGATCTTCCTGCAGCAACGTCGTACCTTGATTATATAACACCACATACCAACTTGTTCAATGCCACCATTGTCAGTATACGTTTCATTGTGTTAAAGAGATTCCTTAGATGGAAATTTAAAATTTAAAATAGAAAAATGACGTATATATGTATAGAATTGAAAGAAATATAATACAGCTAATAGAGTTAAGAAAATTGAACTAACTTATACCTATATCATTTCAGTAATTGGTTATTTAAAAAAAAAGGTTAATAATATCTTAGTGTCTGAAGTAACAATTTCTTTCACTAATGTTATGAATTAGTAGAAAAACTGTGGAAAGTATAATGATATGTTGGTTCATCTTCTTTATTGTTTTTAAACCCCCTTCTTGGGAGACCAATATTTTGAAGTGTTTGCTACAGATCTGTGGATATCATCCTCGAAGATAACGTACCTAAAAAGAAGAAGATAACTAATCAGTCAATCACTTCACAGGAGGGTCATTATCACATACTTTACATCTCAAATATTAAGAAAGATAACTACTCAACCTACAATGAGTAAGAAAATTATCAGGCATTCATTCACATCCTATCTCACACATACGTGAAACTAACTCCAAATAATTGCTTCATATTTAAGATAGATTGAATAATTTTTAATGGAAGAACAATATTAGGCTATGAACTACTTTACTATTAATTAATTATCCAATTATATTTTTAAATATAGATTTATTTTTTTCTTAAAAATGCAATATTTTATTTATAGAGTTGGATTACCTCCACAACGTCTCTGGGTTTTTACGTATATACCTTAGGAGCGAGTCTCACCGATCTTAGAGTACCTGGCTAGGGGAGGTAGCTGCACCCTGATTGGCTCTGCTCTCCTATCCCACTCCACGTGTTGTCTGTCTCTCTCGCAGGGGCATTATCCCTCCACTCAACTATTATAGTATTTTCTACGACTGGCATGATGTTCACTCTCTGCCCAGCGGTAGCTTACTGATCTTACGCGCACCGAATTCGCGCATCTTGGTAACGAGACGTAATGAGAAGCTCGCTGGCTGGGTTTGTCTTCAAGGCCAGAGACTTTGTGGGAATAATCCAACTCTAACAGGTTTTCAGTTCTACCTCATAGAAGAGACTATTCTTTTGAGGAAAAATCCTCCTGGGGGAACAAACCCGGATTTTCAGTTTGTTACAGTTCGTTTGACCACTCTGTTTCCCTTGGACAAAAAAAAGTAAAGGGATCCCTGGACAGGTTATGAAACCCATTAGGGTTCCAGAATGTTGAAACTTGAAAGATTTTGAGACATTTGACTGCCTTTTTTTCCATCTCCATTAGAGGCTGAGTAGACCCCATGGACATAATGCCATCAGAAGGATTAAGCCAACGGAAAAATCCCATCATATTATCAAGGATCAAGCCCTAAGGTGCTGTGCCCCAACCAACCAATATTCCTCTTGACTCCTAGCGATCTCGTTACAGATGCTCATACAACCAGTCGAGGAAGCATCAAACTCGGGCATTTTGTATTAGTTAATCATGGGGTTTTAAGATTTAGCCCACTATATAATATATTCTGTATATTCTACATATTCTGTAGTGGAAATGGGGTGGGAATCGAGTCCTGGTTTACAGCTTGGTACAATTTGTTTCAAGAATCAGTATTATAACTTCCACCACTTACTTCTTTGTTCTGTTATACATAATTTTGTTTACAACTGTCCAAAATAAACACCATTTCTCTAAATCAAGTTAAATTAAATGATTCTACAATTCCTTTTAGTCATACCATTAAATATCTCGGCATACATAATGACCATAAGTTAATATGGAATATACAGGTTGCTAACGTTTGCAAAATGACATCTGCAACGTTGTATCCTTTGTATAGTGTAAAAAACTGCCTCCCATTCCAGTTAAGAACAACACTTGTTCCAACAATCATTATGTTCCATTTTCGTTATTGTGACATCCTACTTTGTGACTTAAACAATAACTTGACTCAAAGACTACAACGTGTTAATAATGCATATGCCAGATATATCAGTGCCATTCGTAAATACGATCAAATAATTCTGTCACTACAACAACTTTAATGGTTACGCCAGCACAAATGAAGATATTTCCACTGTCTCATTCTGCTCTATAGAATCCTGCATACCTCAACACCTAGCTATTTTTCCAGTCGTTTTCATTACCCATCATCCTACCATAACTTGGGCACACACTCTCAGCTTGGTTCTTTCTTACCTATGCCTCTGTATACAATTTCACAGTATTCATATTTCTTTACAACAGCTATTGGCTTCAGGAGTGGCCAAACGATATCACACTTCAAGCACAATTTAATCAAGTTAGTATATAAGAATACATAGCAGGTTAAGAGAGACATTAACAAGTTCATTTTATAGAATTTTTCAGCACTTATGGACAACATTGTATTAATTAATTTCAATTAAGTGTGTTATTTATTTTTTATGTTTCTTTTGTATTTTAGGTCAACTGGTATTCTCTATTATAATTAAGCTGTACTGTATAATTCTTGTGTTTCATTAATTTCCCCTGGCTAAGTGGTAGAGAAGGTCAGTCTAAATAAATCCACCAGACTAAATAATTAAATAATAATTATGTTCATTATTATTTATAAATTCATTAAAAAATGTTTCAAATACCATAAATCTATAGCTATCAGAATAATTCTAAACTCATAGTTGTTTTTAATTTCTTTATGAACGCAATTAAAAAAATTGTGACATCTTCCGTAAATGAAAATATGGGGGACTAGGGTTCTGAAGCAAAGGTAACATACCAAGAAAAGTATTACAGCCTATCTCAAAAATGTTCAGTGGGCCTGGATGGCGCAGTCAGTATCGCACTGACTTTCTGTGCCATGTGTTCGATCCTGGCCTAGTTTGGTGGTATTTATGTGTGCCTAAATGTGACAGGCCCACGTCAGTAGATTTACAGGGATGTAAAAGATCTTTAGAGGGACAACAATCCGGCACACAGGCGACGATCACAGGCCTAAGCTGCAGTACATCCCGTCGTTAAACAACCATACAACCAATCAAAAATGTTCAAGGCATTTCAACTGATATGTGATCAGTCTGATTAATTTTTTAAGTGGTTAAGAGTATAAAAAATCAAGAACCTATGTAAACAATCGTGGAAGTTACAAATTCACTTGTTCCCTCTTTTGTGTGGTATCCTCCGGTGCATTCCTAACTGAGTTGAATGGCTGACGGGGAATACAATAAAGAACAAGAAATCCAGTTCCTACCCTCTTGAGGACTGGAAAAGGGTGACTGCCCTTTTGCAGGTAAAGGAAGACGACAAAGGGATTCACCTGTAAACCAGAAATCTATTTTAAGATGACAGTCTGGTTTTAAAAGGCGGAGATAAAAAACAAAATTTATATCAAGAACCTGCTGCCTTTCGAGCTTCGTGTGATTTGGCTATTTTTTATATTGCTAAAAATGTCCTTGTTCCCGATTTAAAACAGAAAGATGAATAATTGTAAGCACTTTATGCCTTAACTAAAGACTTTTTTAAGGATTTTTAAAACACCATTGCATATTCTTATTGCTCTTTGTACGAAACATTTTGCCTTTAGAGTTTTGAAGTATTGTACACATATTTTTCTATAGTGTCTAAAGATATTCACATACATTACAGCCTTCAAAAATATAATAAGGGAAGTTGATATTCTATAGTCAAAGTGTATTTTTATGAAAAATTAACTGAGGGATATTAAAAAAAAATAATAGGCCTATCTATCTTCTGTCAAGTCCACTTTTTAAAATCAGCGAAGTTATTTAAGATGTAAATTTGTTTTTAAAATCTTAACGTATTAAATTCAGTTAGCTGTTTATAAAAATCTGATTTGAAGCACTTAATTTCCTCTGCCCAAATAAAAGTTTTGTCTCTTAGTACCATTATAATGTGGTATGGTAAGGTGCATCTATATTCTTATAATACATATTAAATAGATTTTCAATAGATTATGTATCGAGAAACATGTTAGGGCGATCAGATCTATCTACACGAAAAAGAGGGAAAATGAGGACATTGGAGAAGATAAAAATCCTGACGGGGTGTTTCTTAAAGCTATACTGCATCAAAATAGGTCTTTAACAGATCCAGTCCACCTGTTTCGTTCATCTATCCACTGAGATGCAATTGATGAAATCTCTGAACATTAGCGTTGTGGCCTGGGATACAAATCAAAATCAGCAAATTTTAACAACTCTGAATGGCATGTTTTACGACTTACGGGATGAAAATAACAATTATTACTGAATGTATATAGCGAAAAGGGTGGAGTTACTGTTATGGCACCCATTAAAAATAACGAAGTCATCAACTATTACAAAGAATGAGGATATTTTGGAAAATTAAAAATTTGTTAATGGACAGAGGGGGAGACATAAATGAGGGCTTTTCCTGGAACAAGAAGACGTCTGGTCACTCTAATTTATGTTAAGAACTCAACTTCGAATTTCGGGCTCGATCACAACACTTCCTCTACCTCTTGTGCCTATGGTTCGGGCAGAGGAAGTAAAAAATATATAGCTTAAAAATATAATGCGAAGAGTGGTGCGGTATAGCACACTTGCACCAAGTGCAATGTTTCAATTTTACATTTTAAATACTTCGCAGATTTTATTACTTTCAATCCGTTAAGCTGGAGCGAGTTATTTTTAAATTATATAAGAACTTGTCAGTGTACACCTTTAAATATGAGGAATGCGATATACAAAATTACATGATATTAAAATGGCAAAAAGAAACTTCAAGGTGCCACCAGACAAAAAAGTAATTCGTGAATGGCGGAAACAACAGAATCAGTTGATTAAACTATAAAAAAGAAAGCATTTTTGGGCGCAGATTCCAACATCCCCCCAAAGTTGAAGTAGAGTTGAAGTGAAGAATTAAGGGGCAAATGAGAAATAGCAAAGCAAGGCTACTCTTTGATAGCTGGCAGTAAACAAAGAAACTCGATTAAAAATTAATAAAAACTTTATTAAAACATGCGATTTTTAGAAATTATAATAATTTCGTCAATTATTGTCCACAACGATACACTCAGAAGTATGTCAATAATTTCTTCCAAATTTTCACAGTATACTTTTGTGAAAGATGAGATGAAAGAAGCTGTCACATAACTTATTAGAAATCCTTCTTTGCTATATTATACTGGTTTTGAAAATATGTTTAATCAGTATAGAAAATATTAAAGCAGTGCCATTCTTCTTCCTCTCATAAGAAAGACAGACTGAATGTCTAAGGAAGTTTCTTTTGGGGGTGGGGCATCAGAAGAATATTTTGAGTAAAGTTGTAATGTTCAGTTTCAATAGGTGGAATCATTTGCCATAAAAATGAAAACTACAACACTATAACAGATTTCCTAGCCAAACTATGAAGGATATATTGACTTGAAGTGACGAGTGACACGGAAATCGCCGACAAATTCACGAGCCTCTAGAAGCGTTTCAAGTCACGAGTTGCATTTATAATTACTATTTACCGAATAATATAATAAATAACTAATAAAGTAAATTTAAATCGAATTATTTGAATAGAATTGTAGACTGATACTTTACTATTAAAAGACATAAATGAAAATGTGGCTGTTTTCTTTTAACAAAATACGATAATACACCAGGCGAAACCCAATAGTAATAAACATCCGTTTCTTAAAGTATTGTCTGATGAAATATTGAGAAAAATTTGGAGTAAAACATAATTATTATATTATTGTTATAGTTCCTAGTGATGCCTACCTAAAATAATGTATATTATGCGCATAAGAATGTATGTATTTCATTCATGCTATTGAGGTTATGCCTTTATAATATTTAGAGGATGTGATTACAATTAAACGCCAACGTTGCTGAATTATAGAATATATTTCCTGTAAAATATTATAATGATAATTCCTGAACAGATGTAAGCGTAATGCATTTTATTTCCAGAATAAATCTTAACATAATGCGACATTAGTGACGTACGCCTATGCATAAGTCATTGCTTACAGTCTCCGACCCGAATAGAATTTAAAGAAAAGGGGACGTGTCTTTATCACTTTTGTAGGTGGTAAAGCAAACTCCGATAAAGATTGAGTGAAACAGGCCAGTGGTTGGCTCATTTCAGACCCATACTTATATTACTGGTCCAAAACGAAAGAAAGCCGTATGAGACTCATACTTATATTATTGGTCCAAATCGAAAGAAAGCCGTATGAGCTATACTACTATATTATAGTCAATAGCGTATTGTTATCGAAAGCACGTGATAAACAGTGGGCAAGAGAGACAGAGAAACTAAAGAGATGCATACCTGGCAGAACAGCTGATGAAAACTAAGAGGCTGCATAGCCGTAAAGCACTAACAAAACACTACAGTATGTAGGGTGGTGCGTACACTTCTTAACGACAGCATGCAATAAGTGTGACTGAAACTTTGCAGTGCCTCATTATCTGTCCAATATGCACTTCAATGAGAGATAGGGGTTTAACACTCTTTTATCAATCTTTATCAATTACATTATTGAAAACGTAACTTCTTTAATGAAGGTCATTAACTAGTAAGATAAGCTTGCATACTTAAGAATGAATGTAGTGTGAAATGATAAAATTACGAGAAAAAATTCGTGGAACACTCAATTAGATTTTCTATATCTTAAACCAGTGGTTGCCAACCAAGGGTACGCGTACCCCTGTAGTAAGCCAAGATATTTAAGACTTTTTATCTTCTCATTATGCTGTCTTTTTCTTTCTCTGAGTTTACTCCCCCTTGTAGGTATATATACGCGGCCCACGCCGCCCGTGCCTTCAAGACCGCGACCTGTTGGAAGAGGGAGTTTCTACGGAACACATACACACGTTTTCCACCAGTCAAAGACATGGAGGGCCTCTCCGGATGAGTGATCAGGCCAATGCCGTGGCCAACTCCGAGACAACACGAACACATAGGAAGATGCACGCCAGTCACATACACTCATTTCGAACAAGGCGAGGACGGATGAAGGTGATAAGAACGGCCAGATTATATCCAGGGACCAGGAGGGCTTAAAGTTTCCCGACATTCGTCCCACAGATGAGGAAAACCCCAAGAAAAACCCCACCTAGGAAATGTCCCAATCAAGAATCGAACTCTGACCTGCTGAATCAGGAGAGAGAAAGCATCCCATACGCCACAGCGGTGGACTGATTATGCTGTCTCTGACCTTTCTTTTGTAACTTGGACTGTTTGCCTTGGCAGCTAGCAGACGTAGCTGGAAGAATTTGTAATATTTATTATTTTATGGTGTAGATAAATATTCATGAAACTAGAACATTATATGAAAATATTTCAGGAGAAAAATTCTCCTGACTTCGGGATTCCTAACTGAACAAGCCAGAGTTCGATTCACGGCGCCAGACGGTACCACCTTCTATGATTACCAAGGCCCGGATTCTGATGACCTAAAATTGTTTGAAAAATGACCTATAAAATGACCCTAAATTTTAAAGAAAATGACTTAATAATCATAAAAAATGACCTAAAGACTGACGTTTTTTTCATGAAAAATTATTATTCTACAATAGACTAATTTGTACGTACAGTAATTCTAAAAACTGTAAATAACTGTAATGTTGTAAATGTTCTTTTCTCACGGAAATTTATACTAGCATTGAGGCACTGGCGAGTCAAAATTCGGCATTTACTTTTGTGGCCTGCTGGATTATATTTTGTTTATTGAAGGTAAACAGTAGTTTGCACTCTCAAATCCAAGCACGTGGCAGACTCTGGTGCCAAGTCAATCTAATAACAATAGTAATATAATACAAAATTTTGGCGTTTCTTTGATTCTCATTTCCGACTGAGACTGATAACACTTTAAAACAATTTTTCCTTCTTGCATTAAACAAACAACACTTCAAAGACAGCACCGCTAGCGACGAAAAAAGTTAATACACTCAATGTACATGAAAATGACAAAATAATGACCTAAAATTGAAATAAATGCCCTAAAAATTTAAAATGGCATAAAATGACAAGAAATGACCTAATAAAAATGCATTTCTATAACCTGGAGGCCATGATTAGAATTTATCTACAAGTTGGCAATGTCTAGGCAGCATCAATAAAAAGATGACATGTCATTAGAATCCGGGCCCTGATGATTACCCTTAATAGACTGACCTCGCTGAAAGATATTTACGTCAAATGCAGTATTGTGAACTTCTCCAAACAGGATTGGATATTTTCTCATATTATTACAAGGGGTCAGCGGAAGATAGTGGTAACCCTCATTTTTTTACGTAGAAGTTGAGGTTGTTGCACTATTTATATTTGTTCTTAGTCTGCATTTATTCCAGTGTTTCTGAGCACAGACTAATTCTCTCAGTAAGTCTTGTTAGTAACATAATGCGTACCAAAGAAAGATAAAAATAAGATTTGCAGATTTGAGCTATCTTTAAAAAGGTAATATCTAATGGATTATATGCATTCGTGAACCACAGATTGTCTCTGTTGGACATTACATGAGAATATTATAGGAGAAAAATTCCTCTGACACGGGGATTTGAACTCATGACCGTTGACAGACTTTCTACTGTACCGAGCTAAGCCAGAGGTCACTTCACAGCACCAGATGGAACCTCTCTCCTATGAATTATTGCCCTTAATGGCCTACCTCACTGACAGAGAAGTTATGTCATATGCAGTACTGTGAGGAACACTAATTAGTGATTTTGAGACCGAGCTCCCACTATTATTGTACAGTAACATTCAAGATCTATCCATTCATGAACCACAGATTATTGTCTCTGTTGGATATTACATGCGAATATTATAGGAGAAAAATTCCTCTGACACTGGGATTTGATTAGAATTCCGTTCCACTGCTCTACCAACTGAGCTAAGCCGGAGTTCACTTCACAGCGTCAGACGGAACCTCTCTCCTATGAATTATTGCCCTTAATGATCTATGTCACTGACAGACAAGACATGGCAACTATTTGTTTTTCTTAAAGTAAGGTGATGGTAGCATTGTCATGTTGTATGTCACGAAAGAACGTGGCACGTCTAGTATATGAAAACATCATTTGGTAACATTATGAAGTACGGTTATACGAATAGAAAAAAAAAAACGAAACTCCGTGGCGCTACATCCCTAGAGGGGAATATAATTAAGTTGTGAGTCAGCCGCCGTGCAGAATGGATCTGACAAGTTATGAACAGCGTTTTTATGTCAAAATAGTCGCTATCCGATGGAGAAATGCCGAAGAATAGCACAAGGAGCTGACGGAACCTATGGGGAATAATGCTCACCCGCACCGAACTATACGAGATCATGGAGTGGCTATATGTGCTTTCATGCTTCCAACTGCCGCAATACATTAGAGTGGCACGATGCAAATGCGTACGGATGTGTATGGGTGTTTGTTTCCTTCACTATCCTACATCTAGAACCCATAATGGTCCCACATTTTCAAAAGAAAGAAAGTTGCCATGACATAATATGAGGAGCGTCGATTCAAAACGCGTTTAGTCCACAAATAATGATTTTTCAGGAATGACGAAAAACTGTTTGTGGCCAAACTATCAAACGAATTTGCAATATATATTTTTTTCTGATCAGAATCAGTAATTAATATATAGTTAAATGTATTGGGTGTGTCAAATCATTCTTTTCATTTACATCTTTTATTGAAAGTTTAAGTTTCGAAGTAACGGACTTAACGCTTTTTGACCCAACACCATAATAATAATTATTTAAAAAGATGAAAGTTAGTATTTTATGTAAGAATTACAATCACATCTGATCGCACTCTTACAAAGTGAACTATTCCCGAAATACCAAATTGTCAAAATTTAAACAATTTCTGTTTTTTAAGCATATTAAATCAGGGAAAATTCATGCTCCTCTTTTATTATTGATCGCTAATGACATCTGTTTGGGCGTCTGGTGAATGCCGCTTTCATTAGGAGAACACCTGCAACAATAGACGTCGTAAAGTTCAACGCACCACCTGTTTCGCATATGATCGCGTCTAAAATGTGGACTCAACGTAATTTTCACCGAACCAAGTTCTGGACTGAACGCGTTTTGCACCGAACCCCATATTTCAGGCTCAATATTAACGGGGAAAGGTTGCGATTTGAAACAAAAACGTTATGTAGTATCATGCAGAACACCTCACAAAAAACTACATTACGATCGGAGGTGGATTTAACGCGTTTTGAACCAACACTCCTCATATGCTCCATTCCTCGCGTGCTGGTACAAGACCCTGTAAGTAAAATAATACATCTAAAAAATAGAAGGGAGGTGTAAGAAAATGAAAAGACAGAATAAAGGGAATATTACTTACTGTTGTTAAAAACATATAACCTCCATATTTACGTTACATTTTCAAATAGCAAATAATGACAAATAAAACTCTATCAAATGTAGACGAAAATCTGTGGGTGAGAATTGAAAAAAGAAGAAGAAAAAATAAGACAGAGAAAAAATATGTGAAGATTTAAGGGGCATTGGATATGAAATTTTCATTGCACATAAGAAAGGCACAGAATGACGATAAGAAAACTCAGTACCCTCAGATGTTATTAGAAATAGAGAATATTTAGTACTATTGTAAGGTATCCTCAAATCAATAGCCTCCAAATATTACATTTGTTTTAATTCGTTCATAATCCCGCCTACAAAAGCATTACTTGGCATGGAATCATCACAATATATTTGCATATCAAATAAAAACCCTAGACATTTATAAATATATAGGCATAAAATAAGGTATTAAATATTAACTAAACCTGTGGACGTAATTTAATTTTAATAATTACGGCCTCCCCGTTTTAAGAGTGGAAAATCTCAAATTTATATTTAATTTTTATTATGTTGCAGAAAACTGGATTACGTAAAGGGAGAAATTTTGGGATAAAATATTGGCACTCTCAAATTCCTTGAAAAGGGACGCCGTAGCAGCTTGTAGGTAGGTCGGAATGTCTTAATGTGTAGTATATTTCGTTTATATGTGTGATTAAATTTAATCTGCGAACTAACTATAGTACGATATTATATTAAAGTAAATTTTACTATAAATTGGCATAAGTTAATCGAGGTAAAACCATGTTTTGCCCTCGCGAAAGTGTGGACATCGAACGCGTCCATCCATCTCATTGTGATTTCGGATAGAATCAAATTATTGCAAGCTGTAATGTTGTTAATATTTATATAATGGTAATTTATGTTTCAAAAACCACCAAAGCACCTAACACTATTCGTTAGTAACCAGAATTTTTTGCTTTATGTTACAGTCATCCCTTCGAGTGTGTGTCAGCGCAGCGTTCAGGCAATTTAAGATCAGGTAAATGTTTTATATGTTTCAGTATGCATATATCTCCATCTGTCATAGAAAGGAACCCTTTCTTAACTAATTTCGTGTCCTATGATGAGCTTCCAAAGCAGATACCAATGTGAGAAAGGCCTAACCGTGTAGGCCTACATTCGCTTGCATACGTATCGGTATTCAATGAATGTTGCAGACTAAAATAAACCAAGATTTTGTTAATGCATGATGGAAGTCAGTATAGGTCCCTTCCCACAACGTAAGTATACGATATTTTATATTCATTAGACTCTACTGTATTCACAAATTGCATTTTCAGGTAAGTTTACAAATGTTTCAAAGCACTTCTAGCTGTGTAACCAGTCAAAGAATGAGATTTAACACCTAGAAGTACCAGAAGGGAACCCATGAGACATAGCTGTACTATCTTGGAACGATGACTGACCAATACTACAATATGTTAGTCAAATAGGCCGTGCAGAAACTGTAAATCTATCCCTTGTTATAAATTACTGCCAAGTAACCCGTCTGCAACATATCTGTGAAATTTGGCCAGAGTGAGTTCTCCTCACGAAGTATGGAGATGAACATATTCAGGCTTATGAACTTTGACAGAGCAAGCCTTTATATGTTTCTCTGCAGTATATCCTGAGGAACTTAGCTCACATGAGTGAAGCCTAAGCAGATGTAATTATCACTTGGTTTGAAGAATGAAAACTTTCGCAATGCTTGGGTTTCTGTCTAACAGCCTCCATTGTACAGCCATTAAGTTATATTATAATGTCGAAGTATAGATTATTGAATATTTGTATAAAGTATACTACAAATAAAGTGTTCCCTATTACAAGCCATGGAGGCCCAGAGGGTTCCAGGAGGTTGAGGCTCCCAGATTTTTAGATAATCGACACATGAAGGTGGTAAAATTGTCAAATTCAAATTCAAATTTATTGGTCTTTAGGCAACTGAAGTTGCATTAGACTAGTGTCAAATTACATATTATAAGGTGAGATAATACCTTAATACAATAATAAATACAATACAATAATACAATATGGGAACTTAGCTCTGTTCTCTGTCAGCTCTGTTAGCTCTGTCAGCCTTATGCACCGAATACCTTTACCCCCCTCCCCCCCAGGATTGCTCCTGATACTCATTTTTGTTGGAGGCTGAGTCGACCCCAGGGCCATAGTGCCACCGGAAGGATTATGCCAATTGAAAAACTCGAACAGTCTCATCCGGGATTGAACCCGCAACCTTCCAGTTTCTAGTGCAGCACCTCAACCACTATGCTATGGCGTACCCCCATACAGTGTACTATTTAATAATATTATAATATTAGGCCAGAGCGAGTTCTGTTCAAGAATTTTGAACATCTATGCCCTAAACTTCAATGTGGAGATGAACATATTTAGGCTTATGAATTTGGACAGAGCAAGCCTTCAATATGTTTCTCTGCAGCCTGAGCATATGTAATTATTATATGGTTGATTTAAGCAGTATGGTAAGTATTTTGGCAATGTTGTATCAGCATTAAGTTTATCATGTTTAACAGGGTCTATAATAGATTTTAATAAGGCATATTACTATATATTAAATAATACTATATCTTTGTTGTAAATCTCACTGTGGAGATAAACATATTTTGAGGCTTATGAATTAGGACAGAGCAAGCCTTCATTATGTTTCTCTTCAATACATTCTAAGGAAGTTGGATTATACCTCACTGCAGTCTGTGCAGATATAATTATCAGTTGGTTTGGACAATAAATATTGTGGCAATGCTTGATTTTCTGTAATAAAACCTAGATGATGCATCATATTTCAGTGTTATTAATATTTTTAACTAAGTATGTAGGCCTACTACTTAAAAAAAGAGTAACACGATATTATTTTATTTCTTTCAAGTCCATAAAAAGATAAAATAAGGTGGATCAAAAGATAAATTATGCACATATAGGCCTGTACATAGACTTCCTTCCATGGGATTGTCTTACAAGCATCCAGTGAGCAAATTATGCCATTAATTTTAGACAAAACTGCGATAAAGCTATTTTCCCATATAGATTATGCTATGCTTACTGTCCTTCAACAGAACTGCTATTGTCAGTTTTTGGCAAAGTGAAATGAAGTTTGAGTAGGCCTACATTGAGAACTTAGAATACATCTGCAAACTGTTATGCGTAAGCAAGTTCTCTCGTTCTCCTTATTATTCTTTGATTTTTTCTCTTTTCTTCCCCAATACATAGCAGGGGAAGAATTCAGAAGGTAATAGCGAAAGTTAAATTAGCATCAAGTGAATTTTTTGCAATTCCGTATTATTAAATAATGACCTAAATATTCATACAATAGCAAGTCACACCGGACAAAGAAGAAACTTTCATCCACCTACTTAAAACTTCCAGAAGTTAATAATTCATGAATGTAATATTGCAGCAAGAAAACCTGATTGATGATTGGGTATAACAAAACTCCAATTTAAATTGAATTTAGTTTGTTACAAAGAGGAGAAACAATAAAAACAGTATGTTACTATCCTGCTTCATAGCAATCATGTGATACATAGCAGGGATAATTTTGAAAATTCTAAGTAGCTTTAGAAAAATTAGAATTGGGTGAAATTTATCACTCCTTTTTAGTACATAACGACTGAACTTGCATTCAAATATAAAATTAAAATATAAACTTGACCCATGTAGCTTAAACGATAAATTGTGCTTGTAATAATACAGCAACTGGATATTGACCGGTTATAAACAGTGAAGGAAGTGGGGGAAAAACCAGAGACAGTATGTTACTCAAGATTTTTCCCTGCTATACCTCAATTTGAAAAACTATACCCGCTCCCTTACAACATATTATGTAATATGCAGTATAACTGTTCTAGGCACGCGATGGTGTTTTCAATTAACTTTTTCCAATTCCAAGCGTAACCAACCCTGCTTTAAAGATGATTGCCAGGCAGAAGTGCAAAAGTCTTGAATATCTTATAGCCTATACTCGACTGACAAAACTTTATGTATTTTAATAAAGAATTCAGAAGTACTTGAAGACTATTTAAAAAACATAAAGGTTACAGGATATTGTCACTGAGAAATATTGTTAAACATAGGATCTAGCGTTACAGTTACTAAGATGGCAACAAAGGCTAGCACAAGTTACCGGTCACAGCCTCTATCTCTCTACTGGCAATGGCTACCGGTGAAAATGTACCAGCAGATGAATGACCAAAAAATAACTGTATTAAGATGCGAACAGACAATAGGGCCTACTCCTTGCTACAAAGGAACATTAATTTATTTTTTCTTTCTTTTTAAAGATCCACTGAATTTCAGTGACTGAATGCTATTTGAACAGTTCTGGTATTACAATGGCCTTTGAAACCAGTGCTAATATTCCATACTGGTACATAGGCCTACCATCTCACATTACCAACTGGTAATGTGGTATATCAATTGATAGGCTCTGTAGCTTGGTAGAATTAAAATTAGGCACATAAAATATTGTCGGTAAAGCTAAGATTACTCTTGTCTCTGAAATGGCAACTTTTCAGGAGACAAAACAGGAACATTTTAATCATTATTTTGTTTGATAATCTGTTACTTCAGAGTAGGCCTACATGCTACAATTAATTGTAGTCCCAAAAATCGATCACAGCTTGCATACAAAGCTTTACCACAAATATGAAGCTGTTTTTTTCTTCTTAACATTTCACAATAATAACCAAATTGTTGGTTTTTGGAGACAGAAAGTCTCTCTTCTTCAACAACAATATGTGACAAAGCATACAGACAAACATTTTTAAAAAGGTACTTCAGCCTGAACATCTTTTCAACCAACTAATGGTAGCACAGAGATAACAGAATGCTAGAATCTTTTATTCTAGGCCTAACAGCTTTATTCTACATAAAGCAATCTTCACGTTATGTGCAGCTTGCTGTTGAAAATACTCAATCTGTGAGAAAATTAAGTTAGTTGAGTCCTGGTACATCAATTACTAGCAGAATGTTATGATTTATATTTTGATCATACAGAAGCAGTACTGTTTGCATTCTAATTAATTATCAAATAGTAACAGAACTTATCCCCTTAAGACTAACATAACTTATGGTTACCCAAGTTTTTTTCTAAGAATGTGGGGACAATTTAAGAATTATAAAGAAGGAATTTTGAGACAGGAAGGAATGGCTTACTAAAGTCAATTTCTTGTAATAAGTATGAGATTTTGTCTGTAACATAAACATCAAATACGCCTAATGGATAAATTTTTATTTTAAATCAGCACAAACACCTGACAGTATGTTCCAGCTTCTCTTTAGAACTTGGAAAAAGCAGAATTGTTCATTACTCCTCTTCTTCAGAAACAGAAAAATATTCCAGCATCAAGTCACTAACATCACTTCGTGGAGGTCAATAAGTTTAAAAACTATTGTTGAAGATTTAATGTTAAAAAGCATGCGTAAAATTCTAAATCCATGGACAATGAGGAAAATCTAAGGACAATCCGAGGACAAATTTTGTTTGGGACAGACAGAAATATCCAGGGACTTTCCCCAGAAATTGGAATGTATAGTAACCTTAATATAACTTATATTCACAACCTGATTATCCTTCTGTGGTGTAAAATGTCAGAAATGAAACTCCCAATTAGAGTAATGGGCATTAGCAACTGCATTCTGTACTTAGTGTTAGCAAGTTAGTGTTTATTGGTTTATTTTAAGAGTTTAATGATAGGCCTATTCAATAATAAACAATATAACAGCAATCCATTAAAAACATCTTCAGCTGTTAAAAGGACTGTAAACGTGAACTTCCTGACAAAACTGCAATAAATAAAGTTAATTTTGCTTAAACCAAAAACAAACTAATGCCACAAGCAATATAAATAAATAAGTAAAAAAATAAAAAATAATAAAATAAAATAAAATAAAGGAAAAAAAAACTATGGTTGGGACAAGTATCTTGATCGGAGACATATTATGATCAGAAACACTAAATTAAAAATACAATTGTTTGAGATTTGAACGACCAAAGTCACTTTGGTTTGTAATACAGATCCAGCAAAATACATGGCTATATGATTCAAATTTACTCCAATCTATCTTCCTCAAATATATTCATATTAAATTCTTTAGATAAACTAGTGTATCCAGAATTGACTGCCCACTTGATTTAATAACAAATATAGGACTCAAACAAAATATGATCAATTTAAATTATTTAATTATGTGCATCTTGTGTAAACAGGCACTGATTTGATAAGCTTTCACAGCATTCTGTTTCTGGAAGTTAAAACTTTCAGGCAGCCCATCTTTTTTGCAGCCAGTTGTATATGCAACAGATAGGCCTAGTAACAATTCTCTTCATTACATGTCTCTAATTTCATGCACAGAATATGGAAATACACCAATAAAGTGAAGGAAGATCATCACGCTCGTAATACTGTCACACTTCACGTATACAGAAGGCACTCGATACATAAGAACACTGTCTCAGCACATTTGTCTATTCCAAATCATGTTTGATGAACTACATACTGATTCAGTAACTGGATATAAGAAATAAAATTCATACTGTTTGAACTGTATAAATTGATTACAACTAACATATTTATGTCAAAACCCTTCTCAAACAGATAAGGAAAGGTTTTCTGCCTTTTCACAATAATAACTATTAGTTAAAAATCTCCCCATCATTTCAGAGTACATTACAAGACCTAGGTTCATGCCCCAACGTGACAGAGGTGATGATATTAGCTACAGAAATCCTCAAATATGCTCTACGTTGAAAGAGGTGTTTTGAAAATAACACAACTATTCTTATGATCTAAACACAGAGATCAGCAGAAAATTAAAGCATTTGTCACAATGAAAATCAACTAAACGAAGTGTTAAGTAAAAAGATTCTGAATCTGGTAGTTTTTGGACCATAACATTGAAACCAACTAACAGCATGGCGATTGATGCGAACAAGAAGGATAATCACACTTGTTGTACATTATGGTTTCAATATTTTGATTTAACATGTGTGTATGGATGTATCTCAACCCAAACTTCATTCTGTTTTTTTTTTTTTGGGGGGGGGGGGGAACTTTATTTAACAACATGCTCCATTACAATGTGTAACACTACATGTTCTGGTTTGCATCGGTGTTGACAGTGTTTACACTATTTACACATATGTGCTTTGGTTCTTCTCGGGTTCTGTTCTGATTTAATCAACTGTATTATTCGTAAAGTCAATCGTATTTACAAATTTACAGAAGTCTTTTAAAAATCTTTTCATTAGGCCTACGACTGTTTTATCTGATGACCAAACTCCTCTTCTAATGATTATGCTTCGGCGTAATGTTTGTCTTCCTATGTCGTGTTTTGAGCACTCAATTTTTGTTTGCATGTTTTGCTATCTGTCATACAGGATTTACAAAAAAAAAAAAAGTTGAGTACACTCTACACCGTTCTGTTACTCATATCTGTCTATTTTTCTATATTTCCTATGTCGGGGTGAAGGGCCTCCAAGTGGAGGTTTCTGGTACCTATGTGAATTTTGTTACGTTTATTTCCCCCCCCCGTCCGGAAACTAAGGTATTACTTGGACGTGACAGGTTACCCATATCACAGCTACTTAAATAATTTTTTGTTATGTAGAGAGCTCATGAATCTGACTTAAATAATTTTTTGTTATGTAGACAGTTCATAAATTTGACTTACTATATATGCAATGTTTTCGATTTTGATGAATTCACCTTGTTAGGAACTAAACTCTGTGGTGCTACATCCCTGGAGGGACTAAGCCTACCATCCGACCGTTGCATCATCTACCATAGGCAGATGGCAGGATTGAGGGCATGTGGTTAACATGCCGACACTCATAGCCGTTAATGATGGTTTTCGTGACTGGAGCTGCTACTTCTCAGTCAAGTAACTCCTCAATTTGTGTAATGAGGCTTAGTGCACCTTGTTCCAAAACTTGTTTGGATATCTACCATACTTCAGAGCAAATATAACTACGAATGCCTTTACTGTAACCAGAGGACATTGAGCTGGCTCTATCAACCGGTCTAAATTGATTTTTGGATCCGACAGAAAGGCAATAATTAAAAATAATTCTATACCTTAAAAATATTTTTGATTCACAGTTATTTCATACCGAAAAGGAGCAAGATGGGTGGAAGCCTGTCACTTGTTCTCCACTTCCTTTCAGCGGAGGTTCAATCAACCATTCATGATAATGACAATTTTTTTTTTTTAACAAATCTTGAAACTGTTGCAAAAATAGTTGAAAGAATGATAGAATTTTTGCAAAAATAGTTGAAAAATGATAGAATTTTTTCAAAAATATGGTAACGTGACTAAAAACCAGTTGGACAACATTGTTTTATGATATTATTTAGTGCCTGTGATTTTGACTGAAAGAACATAATTTCTTCCAGGTCCACGAAAGAAGTGTCAAGATTATCTTCTTTGGCTTCAGTTCCCAAGAGAAATCCTAAGTGGTTAATCATGAACCGTAAAGGTAAGTTTTTCCTAAAATATGATGCGAGTGTTCACTGGATTTAAATTCTTCTATATTCTGAGGAATACACCTGTAAAAGTCTCCCTAGTATACAGGTGCTACTTACTCAAAATTCTGATTATTTTACAGAGTCAAAACATGCAAATGATTGCTCTAACACTCAACATAGACTCAAAGCAACACGTGCATGCAAATGTGCACAAACACTTACCAGATGCAAACACACACACTCAAGAACACTTACACACTCACATACTCTATCTCTCTCCCCCTCCCTCTAACCATTTCCCCTCCTCTTTCTATCATTACAAATATTACTTCAGAATTTGGAAGCAATGAAGAAGATTTTTACATTTTTTTATATTGAAAGCAATGCTCTTACAGTAATTTTGTGCTCGCAAATAAATTTTGCATAAGATATTATTCAATATCAATTCCTGAGATTTTACACCCAAAATATTCTATGTTATATATGAATTATAGTAAAAATATAAAAATCATACATAGAAAGAAATATATATAGAATATTGCTACTATTTCTTAAACAGAAATCATTGACAAATTTCATGTATCATAATTAGACTAGTTCACGTATTTTTGCCATTTTTATTGTTCTGTAAGTACAGAATCCATGATTTAGAAATAAAATATATTAATCTATTTTAACAATAAAGCAAATTCCATCACTATGCTTAAAAAACAAAGAAATGTAGTTTTAAAATGGACCCATTCCCACAGACAAATGTTACGGCATAACAGTGACCTGTTTTACGAGTAGAGGGTAAATTTTAGAAAAGCATTTACGTTTCTCATTAGGTTGTTTTTGGGTGCTGTAAACTATTAGATTTAATTTAAAAAATGATGACCTTGTTATAAATAGGTATTGATATGTAAAATTGTTGCCATAGAAAATAATCTCTGTTTCCTTGGCATAAGGACAATTACTCTATTAGTACTGAAACTTATTAAAATCTGAATCAGCCATCTGCAAGGCTGCAGAAAAGAAAAACAGCAAAAATCCTCTTTTATATTTATACAGAATTAAAAATACTATAACCTATAAATGAGAATATTCCAGTATTGTCTACAGGCATCTGTGATTTAAGAGAATGGTTGTTAAGAATAGCAAGAAGTTTGGAAAATGAGGTTCCAACACTAAACATACTAGATTAACCGAGCATCAACTATATAACTGAGCTTTTTTTTAGAAATGTATTATGTGACCAGTGACATAACGTACCATATATAGTAGTAGTAGTAGTAGACAAGGGCATATTCAGAGGGGGGCTGAGGGGGCTGCAGCCCCTCCCAAAATACTGAGACATGCTAATAAGTTGCATGTAAGGGCATTTTAATTTAACAGATAGTAGGCAGTTTAATTGCACATCCAGAATCATGAAATGAGTATCGTGACACTGCTCTAATCATGAAATGAGTATCGTGACACTGCTCTAGCTAAGTAGTGTATATTCAAAATTCATTCACCACTGAATTTTTGCCTTTTTTCAGGCCCTCCACTAACCCCGAAGCCCTCGACCTTAGGCCATAAACCGGTCCTAACAACTTTTCAGCGCATTTGTTCTATTGCTCCATTTTCAGTTCTTACATAAGCCTACAATAAATTAATGGAGAAATTAGTGTTTTGCTAGTTGTTTGCTGTAGCACTAATTGAACCACGTATATTCTTTATATTCAGTCATCTGTCTAGCACGGGTTATTATTCACCTGATAGAGTGAGGGAAACCCCAAGAAAATCTCACTCGGTTCGGCTACTACGAGAGAACACCGAGCACTTCGGGCAATTACTCATTTTGTGCTCATCTGTGCAACTCAAACTTAGCTCACTTCCAGCCACTGTGACAAAACAAGTACCGGTACTGCTTGAAATTGTGCTTGATAAATTTTCCGATATTGGAAAAGCAAGACAATTTAATTTAGTTCTATGACTTAGCAACTTTAATGCCTTTTCCTTAGTTAAATTAAGGTGTGAGTGCGACGTTCACCTGCATACTTTGTTTCAGTATCGTATAGTAGTGTTATTCTATTGCGTCAAGGTTCAATAATGTGTGATAATAGTATGTTAGACTTACATAGCTCCTCCCAAAATAAAATCTTGGATATGCCCTTGGTAGTAGAATACATAATACATACACTTAGACATAGGGTGACCAGATCTACCTACACGAGAAGAGAAAACTAGGGAGGGAAAATTAGGATAATAAAGAAAAAATGAGGATAACCCTAATGAAAGCCTCGAAAAAATGGAATAACAACACATGTGGAGTTTAGAAATTTCAAAGTACCGGTATATTAAAGTGTTAATATCGCAAACAAGAAATTGAACATTTTAAACATCTTCTCAAATCGTAGATGTTAAAAACCAAAGCGCAAAGTTCACAGATATTTCCCTGAGATGACATCCCTTGCAGGAGTTTAAGGGGTACTCATAGGAATCCTTCACTTCCTTTTAAGCTCTTGGATAAGATGATCCGCACACTCAAACAATAACACCACCAAAAGAATGAAACATTGGAAATGAACATAGGTGGATGCGATAAGTTCAGTGTTTCCAAATGTAGTTCAGAGAAAAAATTCAGAATAGTAAGAAATGCAAACTTCAAATATTAATGAAAGAAGGAATGGTGCAATGTGCAAAGAAATTCAAATATTTTTGATCATACTGGAACAATCAACTGTAATATTACTATAAATGTTCTATGGCTTAAAACATGGACATACCAATGATAAATGAATAATTCTAATTGCCAAAAAGAGTGTACGTTGGGCGACGAAATCATCAATTATTACAAAAAATTTTTAAAGATAAAAAATTTGTTTGTGGACAGAGGACAGAAATGTAAAAATGAGGGCATATCCTCAAAAAAAGAGGACGTTTGGTTACCCTAAGCACGAGGTAAGATTAATACAATACATATAACAAGATTTAATACAGAGCATAATAAAACTCTCATAGTTATTTTGAATTCAATGCCCTGTTAAAGTTTTTCAAAGCCCCATCATCATTGCAAGCTAATTACTCCATTCATTTGTTGTTCTATTCACAAAAGAGAATTACCCTACATTCATCATTTGCTATATTTCCTGGCTCTTTAGTTTATGATAACTTTTTCAGACATAATGTGGTTGATTCAGTTTAATGCCAAAATCTCTCCAAGCACGCTCCCCTAAACATGCATTATTCACTGAATATAAGCTAGCACTGCATTGACGATCTCCAAGAATAATAATAATATTTTGTCTCCAATCAACCTGAATAATATTTTCAGCCCTTATTTCGAATCCTATCTAATGCCTGAATCTACTCCACTCTATATGGATCCCTACATTTCTTAAGCTTTTTTATTTTTTCCCTTATTTTCAGTACCATTCTATCATTCCAAAATGAAGACCCCTCCATGCATATCATGTAACTGTATTCACTTGCTTCCCCAACACTAGCTGAAAGTAATACCGAGGTACTTATCATGACTGACTACTGGGATTTGTTCATGATTTATTGTGTATGCTATGTGATCCCACTTTTCTTTCACATTAAGGCAATTGCATTGCTCTCATTTACAATTATTTTCAAATTGTTACCAATAGCATAATTCGTAATTTATTCAGTTTGGATTGCAATATGAATATGTCCTGAAACTGTTTTATTTCTCTATAAATTATAAAGTCATCTATGAAAAGCAGTATTTGAGATGCTACTTTAGATGTTATGTCCACTTCTGAGTATGATTTGCTAATAACTCTCTGCTTGCAGTATAAAAGTTCCTTTATCCATAATGCTACTTTTAATATTATCACTAGAAGAGTGGTACTGGTCATTTTGACCTGTGTATGAACTTTAAGGTGTGAGAAAATCAAAGAGCTTTATTTCAACATACATATTTCGCTACTTTTAATTAATTTTAGTGATAACACAATTCCTGAAATAGCCGATATTTTACTGTCCAGAAGATGAGAAATATTAATATTATTTACCTAAAAGGACTACGAGTGGTTATTTTGACCAGCAGAAGTTAGTGCGAGTCTTATGTTTGCAATCATGCAATAATGTGTTTGTTTGCAGCTTTTATTTTATTTTTCAGCATTTCATTTCCGGTCGCTCTTATACTTCAGAAGAATAGTATGTAAAACAACACAAGAAGTTAGAATATCAAAAAGTTAACCCTTAACTATTAATGCTTTATTTTTACCAGAGATGTCTTTATTTATGCAAGCATTAAATCTGACCCAAAAACATTTTCTAAGATATAGCAACAGTGATCAAAAGTATGTTCTTTACATTAAGGTACATATTACTTTGTAGGTTTTAAAGAACGTTTTTGTAATTTTTATTGAAATTTTCCAAATGTTTAGCTATTACATAATATTCGGAAAGCTAGCCAGGTTTTCATATTGAATATTCAGTTGTCTTACATTTGTATAAAACTTTTACAATTACAATTAATTATTAGTAAGACACATTGTGAGCATGACTAAAATACCAAACAATACAAGCAGCAAGGGGAATGAAGAAAACATTGTTTCTGTAAACAAAACTTCATGCAACCAATATCACAAAAATCTACTATTTTCAGGTCTCCACTGACCTCCTTGAGAGCAAATCACAACTTTTTCTGAAGATAATCAATATCTAATTAACACTGGACACTGCCACATGAAGGAATACAGAAACCTACAACAATTAACTGCTCTAACTTGTAGAAAAATATAAAAAATGAAAGTGTTCTGGTAACCATAAACCCAATAGTAGGTAAGCATTAAAGAAAATATTAACCATAAACACAAAAATCACTAACAACATTTTTCCCAAAGTAAAATAGTAATGAATGTAATACAAAATCATTTTAGCTGTCTTATCACTAAAATTAAACCAGATATGATTAAAATCGGATAGTCAAGAGATGTCTAACTATAATATGAAGTTTGCTTTCTTATGGTACTCTATGGTACTGTAATCACCCTTCAATGTGTAATTGTATTTTTCTCTGTTTCAATCTGATACAGATTCTGTCAAAGCTGAAGACCAGAAGAAGCTGGCACTATGCAAGCACAGTAGCACCACAGAGGAGGTGGCCGCACTCCCTGTGGGAGAAGATTTTGAAGAGAAGATAGTTGAAGTGAAGCAGGCATCTACTATGAAGCAGGCAGGGGAAAAATGCAAGGCTGTTTCTCCAAAAGCTCAGGAATTTCCACAAACCAAGCGCAGATGTCCCAGGTATCGAAACATGCGCAGAAGCCCCAGATCTGAGGATGTCCCACTCCCAGTGGGTGCAAATACTGAAGCGCTGATCGCAGAAGTTATGACGGAATCTACGATTGTGCAGGCAGTTCAAGATTGGAACATAGGAAAGACTCAAGATAAGGTTTTCCCACTCCCAGTGGGAGAAAATACTGAAGCAAAGAAAGCAGACGCCATGCAGGAATCTATGTCTTCCACTGGGGAAGAATCTGGGAGTGTATATTCAGATGCCCTTGAGGAGGCATCCTCACAGAAGGAGATAGTGGATGAAAAACCAGCCCCTCCTGTGAAAGAAGAAATATTAATGAAAATGGAGGACACCTTTGAGAAATTATCCCTACAGGAGGATAAAGAGAAAGAGACTGGTCCTATAACGAAAGAGGAAGGGCTTCAACTTATGGCAGAATCATTGGAGGTTGAAGATGCGCTTGAGGAGGCATCCTCACAGAAGGAGATAGTGGATGAAAAACCAGCCCCTCCTGTGAAAGAAGAAGTACTAATGAAAATGGAGGACACCTTTGAGATATTACCCCTACAGGAGGATGAAGAGAAAAAGACTGGTCCTATAATGAATGAGGAAGGGCTACAACTTATGGCAGAAGCATTGGAGGTTGAAGATCAGGCAAAGCAGCCTGATTACATCTACCATTCAGACTTCGATGAAGCTACAGTTAGAGAATTACTGGAAGACGCAATGTTACTAGATTAAATTACTTTCTTGTAAAGTATTTTTAAGTTCAGGTTTTCAGTGTTCTTTTAAAGTTTCATGCAATTACTCAATATGAATATTTGAACTGTATTAAATTTGTATTTATCAAGTGTTTTGTCACTTGCTCTGTAAAACAAGCTAACAAAGAATTTGTTTTCAGTTCTCAAAATAAAACATTACTCCTAACATACTTATAAAACTAAAGAGGCCATGATAATACCAAGCACACCAAACGAAACTAAAATACACAACTGAAGGATATGAGGAAAAAATTGGTAATCTATATTAATCTACTAACACGAGTGAAATTCAAGACCTTGCAGCAAGAAGGGTACATCTATAATTTTGGCCAAAATACACATTTGGGCCGGTGTTCATAGTTGGCGACTTAAGAACAACTTAATAAATCTAAACTTCCTAATAATCAGGAAGTTTACACAGTGAAGTATTTATTAATTAGAATTAATAATGAGATGGATAGTACACTGACTTCACTAAAATTGCCACTAACCTGGACTGCAGTTTCGTTTAGGCATCCCTAAACATCCTCAGCTAGATTCCATCTGTATCGGCTAGCTAGATGGAATCTAGCTGAGGATGTTTAGGGATGCCTAAACGAAACTGCAGTCCAGGTTAGTGGCAATTTTAGTAAAGTCAGTGTACTATCCATCTCATTATTAATTCTAAATCTAAACTTATTGGACAAGTACACACATATGTTTTTGCTGCGAATACATTGAATAAGCAGTCACAGGCAAACAAATTGAGGTGAACCTTCACCCTATGAGTTTGGTTGAGTTTAACAACCACTCAAAGTAAAACTATTGTTAAAAATGCTTACTTCATTTATGGATCCTGTCAGTGTAATTTCTCCGGAGGTAATCTTAGGAACTATAGATTTGGAATGTGGAATGTTAGGAGTTTGTATAGGTCTGGGGTGCTTAAATCGGTAACTAGAGAAATACAGGTAGGAGTAGGAATACAGGAAGTTAGATAGGAGGGTGAAGGTTCAATAGATGCAGACGGGTATAACTTTTTCTAGCAGAAAGGGAATATTAGCATCAATTAGAGTCCGGGTTCTTCATACATAGGAGAATCAATTCAGTCATTAAGAAAGTAGAGTATATTAATGATAGGCTTTCTTATGTTATTCTAAGATCACGGTGGTATGACATCACGAGTTATGAACGTTCATGCAACAACAGAGGATAAAGACAATGATGACAAGGAGAACTTTTATCAGGTAATAGTATGAACATCTGATCAGTTTCCAGCATATCACATGAGAATTGTACTAGGAGATTTGAATGCGAAAGTAGGGAGGGAGGGAGGGAGGTTATTATCAAGCCCAGGTTTAGGAATGAAAGTCTCCACTTGCAGAGCAATGACACTGGGGTAAATTAGTGAATTCTGCCACCGCTAAAAATTTAATCATAAAAAGTAAAAAATTCCCACATCCTGATATTCATAAATACACATGGACTTCACCAGATGGAAAAACTCATAATCAAATCAAATCGACCATGTACTAATAGATGCAAGAAGGCAGTACAGTATAATTGATGTTCAAACTTCTAGGGGTGCTGATTGCGATTCGGATCATTATCATAGTTGCGGTTCTTCGGGGAAAACCTTCATTAAGCAAAGGAACTCAGCAAAATATAGATATAGAAAAATTCAATCTGAAAAAGCTAGATGAAGATGAAATTAAGAACATTTACCAGGTCGAGATTTCAACTAGGTCTGCAGTTCTAGAAAACATTGCAGAATCGGAAGCCATGGATGGTTTGAACATCCATAAAGCCTGGAAATTATTAAAGTATCGACAAATGAAAAATTCTGATTGTTTGTACTGAAACCAAGTAAGTTGTGGTTTGATTATGAGTGCTTGAAATTAGTTAATGTGAGAATGCAGGCGAAACTACAATGATTGAGGAATCTGAATGAAATTACTGTTGAAAATCATAATTCTAATCTAACAACCTCCAGAACTATAACAATTTTCAATTTTTTAATCTGTGAGATTAGCAAAGGTGGGTTCGTGAAGAGCTTGTAAGATTATAGCATTGTGTTCTATGAGTGTTGAGTAAGTGGGATGCTGATATGTCATCCACATGACTGGATGCAACCAGTTGGTTGAACAGGGAAAAAAGAACCCCATTAACGTGATATAAATGAAGCAGACCAATTTTTACTAGATTTCTGCTTTGCAAATGAGAAAGAAGGTTGGTAATCTAAAATGTTTATGTGGAAACATGCGACTTGGGTTCAATTTACTAAGGAGAATGGCCGTGAATCTCCAGTCAGGGCATCCAGATTCTTCCTTATTTCTGACACCAGGATCTTTGCATCTGTATGCCAAGGTCTCATCGCCTCCACAGCAAACACAGTAAAGTTGTAATAACCAGTTCTTTATATTTATTCAGCTTTGCGCAGATTGCTGATGCTGCGGCTTAGCCTGCTAGTTTACATGTACTAGGCAAATGAGATGGTGCGAAAGTGTCAAACACAAGTGACATCCCATAATAATGATTTTCCTCTAGACCATGGTATCAGAGTTAGGCCATCAGGTCTTTTTCCATCACTGCGGCTTGTATCTATAGGTTCTAGGACTGAGGGAAAACCTGCAGATAAAAGCGCTCTTGATGATGTCATTAATAACATGTTGTCTTGATAATTAAAACTTTAAAATGTTATTTTGATTGAATATCATTTATAATAGTTTGTTTGTTGGTTTTATTTAAAAATTATAATAACATTTATTTCAGGGATTTACAATTGATCAAACTATAATCTCATTTTTCTCAAAATGCGTTTTGAAGACATATTCCCCTTTACCCGAAGGTCACAGAAACGTGTTCAGCATGTTAAGAAGGTACGATAAGAATACACTAACATGGAGATGGAAAATGAAGGAAGTCCTTTCATTAAACACTTGGGAACTGATGGCAAGGATACAAGCGAGGATGAAAACTAAGGTGAGTCAGTTTGCATTATTTTACCTTGAAAACAGGACAACTGAAAACAACTTACAAGTGAGTACTATTGGGGTCCATGTGGCCCCATTCAATTTTTAAAAATGTAATATTATGTATAAATGCTTATATACAGTGTGAAAATTACGAACACATTTTAGTGTTATTATTTAATAATATTGAGTTGGGTTTGGCACTATGCTTCACTTATTTTATAAATACCTGTACTAGTTTCGAAGACCCTCGTCATTCATAATCATCAGGTTAACACCAACTGCCGGCTGGCCGTTTTTGCTGCGCTCTGGTGGAAGTGTGTGGCATTTGGCTATGAGATCTTCGTCTGATGGGATGTCGAAGTTCATAAGGTATCCTTTATGTTTGTGGATGAATATCCTTTCCCACACTGAGAGTTCCTTGTGACCTTCGACACATTTTATCAGTTTTGGATCCCGATCGATGTCATGCCCCTCATTCCAAAAATGGGCCGCTACTGCAGATTTATCCGTATTTGCGTATTTTAAATGTCTCATGTGTTCCTTTGCCCTAATCTCCAACTTTCTCTTAGTCTTACCCACATATACTTTCTCACAGTTTGCACAATTAATTTTATATATTCCTGATTTTTTGTTCTGATGGCTATGTTCTAAATTGGTGGAACCAATAGCCATCAGAACCAAAAATCAGGAATATATAAAATTAATTGTGCAAACTGTGAGAAAGTATATGTGGGTAAGACTAAGAGAAAGTTGGAGATTAGGGCAAAGGAACACATGAGACATTTAAAATACGCAAATACGGATAAATCTGCAGTAGCGGCCCATTTTTGGAATGAGGGGCATGACATCGATCGGGATCCAAAACTGATAAAATGTGTCGAAGGTCACAAGGAACTCTCAGTGTGGGAAAGGATATTCATCCACAAACATAAAGGATACCTTATGAACTTCGACATCCCATCAGACGAAGATCTCATCGCCAAATGCCACACACTTCCACCAGAGCGCAGCAAAAACGGCCAGCTGGCAGTTGGTGTTAACCTGATGATTATGAATGACGAGGGTCTTCGAAACTAGTACAGGTATTTATAAAATAAGTGAAGCATAGTGCCAAACCCAACTCAATATTATTAAATTATAATATAGCTTCACTGTGTAAACTTCCATACAATGATTAAACATTTTAGTGTGTTGAAACAATAAAAATTAATAAAATGTCATTGGATGCAGTTGACTCAGAGGGATAACGTCACGTATTTTGAAAATTATAGTTTTAAAAACAGTGGAGAGATACATTTCAAAAGTGCTTTTGGGGTCAATATGACCCCTAAGGTACTAGGAAGGTTAAAATAAGTTATGAGGCACACATACTGAAAAATAAGTTCCACAACTAAATTCAGTTTTCTAGGATCATTTTTGCTGAAGTAGAAACAGTTGGTAATCGGGAAGTAGTAAGATGAAGCAGAAATTAAGAGTTAACAAAGACCGGAAAAAATTACTCTCAGATTGGCTGACCACGGGATTCAAACCCACGACCTCCAAAATGTGAGTCCACCTAGGCCTACCTCACGCTAAACAGCAATATGTATGAGGTGTGTTCTGCCAAACTAAAGGCAGCACTTAAACCAACTGCAGTTGTGAGGTTCCATGGACCAGAGCGCTCCTTTTGCCTCTTACCCCAAGTTTTGATCGTAAGGTTATCTCACCTTCTGCACCTTCCTCAATTTCAATATGCTGTTAAAGTGTGAAGAGAAAAGTTGTATTATCTGCATCCTTGGTGTTTTCTTTATATATGAGTAGGTGAACCTCAAAACTCTTCTTTTGCAAAATAAAAAAGAAACGAGTTAGCTGTCTAATATGATTTAGATGTACTTCCTGCATCTAAACATGGTCTTCACTATATTTAAAAGTTTCCTCTGTCCTCTGAAAAAGATGGTTAAATATGGAAATTTTTCTCCAAACTATCCTCATCCAAGACTATTTCATCAACAAAAGTTCCTTTTCCATGTGAAAAATATATTTCGAAACTTTCCTTTTCCAGGATTAGTTTTATTAATAAATCACTAATATTTTTTAGAACTGTCCTTTTCCATATGAATATGTTTTATTAAATTCCTTTAGTTTTATGAACTGCACATCTGTTTCGGGAAATATGAAAGTAAACGGAACATTTCATGTTATTTATTTATTTTTGTCCTTTTGTTTGCGAATTCCAGCCATTTTCACAATCATCTGTAGACATCATACAGCAAGGAACTAATTGGTTTGTCCTAATTTATTTCTTATTGCTCGATAAATACCAATTTAAACATCAGTTTTAAGACATCAGCCTGTTTTACATGCCTTCAAGTAAAAAATCAAATTCGCCAAGCTTGTACATCCTCAAATATGAAAACTGATCCTCTTCAACAGTTAAAAGCAAAGGCATTCTACACAAAGCTTCAAGAGAAAGAGACAAATGGAGTTCTTCTGCTCACTTATGATTGCCAGAAAAATTTAGTCCTCCCATGAATGCCGGATCAGGCAGCATAATACAGTAGACAACTATACTGCTATCATTTTACTGTCTGTCTTGGACACTTAAAAGCGCCACAAAATGTGGATACTGTTACTAAATACACCTGGTTTGAAAATGAAAGACTGAAAGGATCCAATGAAATAGCCTCAGCTCTACTCGATGCACTCCAGAATGCCACACTAAAAGATGGAGATTTTGATTGTGTTTGACTCTGTTCAGACTGCTGTCGTGGACAGAATAAAAATTCAACAGTGACCGGAATAGTGATGAAATGGTTTAAAAAAGAAGCACCAAAAACAATAAAGAGGATCAAATTTCTGTATCCTGCTGTAGGGCATTCTTTTCTTCCTCCCGACAGTGTGTCCGGGAGGATAGAGACAGTAATTAGGCAAGAAGAGACAATGCATACTCCTGACAAGTCCAAGACAATTTTTCAAGAATTTGGAAAAGTGAAGAAGTTAGGTTCAGATGTGGCTGTCCATGACTGGAAGTACACCATTCATGAAGTAATCCAAACCTACAGGTCAGAGGCACTTTAAATTATCCTTATGTAAAAGGGTGTTTTTAACAAAGAACACCAATGGAAGTGTGTTGGACCAAGGTGAAGTCCACTTCAGATGAGACTGGAGTTCCAAGACCAATTCTGAGGAAGGGCAAGACTCTAAGTAATGTTACACCGGTTCAGCTGGAGCCAATTGGAGAGAACGTTAGATCTCACCCACTACATGGCTTTGATAGATGAAGAAGGAGAATACGAATGTGAATAAGATGGGGATTTGACTATGTGCCAGATCTAATTGTTTAAGACATGATTGTGTTTGAATTATAAATGTAATTTTCCAGAACGGTTATTAACAAAACTGCCTCTTTCCAGAAGAGTTGTTTTCAAAACTCTCCCAATTCATTGTTTTTCTTTAAAACTCTCTTTAGTCTATTTTACTGTTCATTTATAAAATCTTGCGACAGATATTTTCCAATACAGGTTTTTTACAAATCACTAAGTGTAAATAATAATAGGGAACAACATTTTCAAATGACTACTAATTTATATGCATGGAGGAAGTTTTTTTCCGTTTTCCCACAAATGAGATAGAGTGGAAAAGGAGAGTTTTGAGACTTGCTTACTCATATTGCAGTCCTGCGGATCTCAAGACTGTGTTTGTCTCTTTCTCCATTGTTCGTACAGGCGGTGTGAAGCCCTACTTACGTGCGGTTAAACATCTGAAGTTCAAATATAAACTTCAAAATATGCTTACCGAAATTTCATGTGACCTTTTAGACAATTCATTTTCTTACATACAGGGTGTTCGGAAATTCATATTACAAACTTCTAGGGCTAGTAGAAGGGACTTAGTAGACAATAATTCGAATAGGATCCCATGCTGTACCGTTTCCATGCTACAGCCATTACAATGTGTCCGATTTGCCGGTGTTTTTTTTGCAACTGGATAGGCAGTACATGACGTCAGAGGATCACCTGATGGCATGTGACGTTTACCCAGCTGTGGTATCATGCCTGCCCCCCCCCCCCCCCCGATCGCCGGATTTAACGCCATTGGACTATTTCTTCTGGGGTCATATGAAGAGTATGGTATTCAAGACTCCTGTAGAGTCCGAGGAAGAACTGCTGGCACGAGTGGTGGTCGCTGCACAAGAGATTAACGGGACACCAGGTGTGATAAAACGAGTGTACCGGGACATGATTCGTCGGTACAATGTGTGCAACGACGTTGGTGGTCGTCACATCGAGCCTCTGTTGTAGTGAGCAGTTTCGTATGGGACACAACCAGTGCAGAATACAGAAACAAATTTGTTTTTTCCACTGTTGACACAAGTATTATTGTGATCAAGGAAAGTTTTTTTTGTTACTTTGGTATTGTTACCAAAAAATTGGATTTTCGTCTGTAATGAGTCAAACGTCATTTACGCCTGTACCTTACGTCACACCTCATTTCACATGGTGCTCTTCTGACGTCATGTACTGCCTCTCCGGTTGCAAATCAACACCGGCAAATCCGATATATTGTAATGGCTGTAACAAGGAAACGGTACGTTTCCGGACATGGGTTCCTATTCGAAATATTGTCTACTAAGTCCTCTCTACTAGCCCTAGAAGTTCGTAATATGAATTTCCGAACATCCGGTAGAGGACACAGAGTAAATTCAATAAAATCATGTTACCGATTCACGTATGTCAGTTCACTGATTTGAGAATATCTGCCGATTTTATATTTGTGATGTAGAATGAATAGAGAGAACCGTGGTTTTAAAGAATGAATGTTAAACAATAACTAAGGATTAAATTCGCGTTGATAAACTGTGTGTAAATACTCAGGTAAGATATAATTGGTTTAGTGAATTTGTTTTCCTGAAACTCACAATCCTACAACAATATCTATTTATGTAACAAGTACGCGAAGCAAGACTTTAGCGGACGAATCTAGTATTTCGGACGAGGCGTAGCCGAGTATCGGTATCATAAGTACTACGATAAAGTATTCGTACTTTACGACGTGTTAGCAGTCCGAGAAGCAGTCACTTTAGTAAGCGTGTACTAAAAATAAAAATAAAACGTTTTTTGAAAAGTTAAAAAAAAAGATGTTTCACTCTCAAACTAGGTAATCATGTTCAGTGAATAACAAAGCATACAACATGATTAAATTCACATAATTTAAAATATGTCATGAAATAGTTTATTCCTTTTTCTCTCACAGGTCCTATGGACCGCACGACTGTTAGTGTCCAAAACGTTCATGAACGCAGACCCGGCCTTCGTATACTGATATCTAGATGTCTCGGGTGATTGTCTCTTATTGAGACACTACGGCGCATACCCTATGGATACCTGAAGAACGCCTATTACGCTTTTTAAAAATAGCATAATAGTTTATGGTATTTGCTTATTGGGCAAATATGCTTAAATGCTTATTGGGCTATGCTTATTGGCATAGCCAAATCTTAATACTTCAAAAGAAGGCTGCTAAGTTTTTTATCAGGAACCTGTTACAATGTTCATGGTAGACCCCTCTTCATTAATAAGAAAATCTATAAACTGTTATAACTGTTATAAACAGTTATATACAGTATGTCATTGTCTTCTGTACACTAAAAAGAATCTAAACAATTAACATACTAGATCCGAGAACCTTCACTCTCCAACAAGAAATTATCACTGCATTTTGGAACCCTGGGTCAGGCTGACTAAATCCATAAAATGGTTTGAGTGCATGGGTGTTTCTACGTTCAATAAGCTTCCATCCACTAAATGCCCAGAATGTCGATTTTAATGTTTTTTTTTTAAGGTGTACATAAGTGGCTTATTGACAACCCTCTTTATGATATAAGGGAAAATTCTGATTGTTTTGTAAATGTATTTTAAGCTTTGTGTTTAGATTTTAAAAGTTAATTTTTACATAATCTTTCTTTAATAATAACTGATAATTTATTTTACAACACAGCAACACAATAATATTATTGCTCACATTATTGCTCACAATAATAAAAGAATCAACCAACAAATAAGGGTTTTAAAGTGGGAACTGAAATATGTTTTAGAGATTAAGCAGTGCCCTCATAATTTGTGAAATGATCAACCAAATGTAATAGATTATTAGTGTGCAAATATTTTAAATCTGAAAATCTGTCCAAAATTATAACATTTTACTAATATTGTTTGATTGAAAACTGTTTCACCAATTTGTCCCAAAAATGCGAAAAAGATAAGCACGTTCTTACCATTCGTAACAGCCAACGAAGAAAGACCAGTCTGCTGTATCTCCGCATCCAAATCCGATACCACCTCCGTTTCCACCTCAAGTAATTCATCGTTGAAATTTGTTGAAATAGAATTCACTTACAAAGCGTGCTAAATCTATCTTTACTGAAAGAATGTTAATACATTTACACAGTCTAACACTATACGGCTTAAATGTTTCGCATAAACACCACTTCAGTTTGCCGAATCCGAATCTACCGAACAAAGGTCTCCAAACGTTAACTGAATTTAGTAATTATGTGATACTGTTTGGTTTCTTAACTCAGAATATTCATCTGTGCCTAGGCCATTCAGTTTCAGAACTTCTTTAAAAACCAGTAAAAAAATTCATTCCTATTAGCGTCAGACTAATTAAAATTGATTTGTGTTAACATTTCAAGTTCTTGTTGTAGGCCTATATTACGATAGTAGAAAACACGTCTTGTTAAAAATAAATTCATATGACTCAACAAAACAAGAAGCCTTAAGTGTGGTGTAGGCTTATTCACAGTGAAAGGGCTAGGCACAAATGAAGATTCCAAGTTTAGGAAAAGGTATCACATGTATCCAGCGCAATAATGACTTTTCATCAATTACAGAATACAAACGCAGCCTGAACACACTAGATTTTGATAATGAAAAATCACTCCAGGTTCAACCATCCAAATGTAACTGACATTCACTTATATGATTTAACAGGTGTTGGGTACGAAAACTAAGCACTCAGTGCGATATATTGCACAATTGTGTCAGACAACACCGCACACGTCAATCTCCACACTGCACTATCAGTATCAAAATATTACGAATAACTTCGGCCCCAAACGCTTATGATGTCACGATCAATCAATGAGCATGTTTCTTCCATAGGTGAAAACAATCACCCGACGATTATGATTCAAATGAGGACTTAGAAAATAAGGAATTTAGTATAAATTATGTTAAGCCGGAATATCTGCAGAGGGATGTCTGACCGATCAAGGAACCCAAATGTTTTATGATACAGTATAGCCTAATCAACCGACAATGAACACGATTGCAGTGTGTCCAACTGAAAAGTTTTAAAATAAAGGACAGACATGGCGAGTGAAAGGGGGTGTGGGGGGGGGGGGGCGAGGCGAAGCTAAATACAACACATTATACTAATATACCGTTAATAACAATATGGTACAGTTTGAAGTTTTGTTTTTATCACTGCTTTCATCTGTAGCAACTGAAAACGGACCTTAAATAAGAGTCTGAGCAATCTGAAAACCTGCAGAGTTCTTTGGAGGAAAAGTTAAGCTTAAATTTTAGTTTTTTAACGTATTATCTATTAAATAAAGGAAATAGTATATTCTTTTTTCAAAATGGCCTCCTCTTCACCCCTCATAGCCATTCCGTTCCTCCCACAGTTTTAATTTTTTACTTTTTATTTTTATAAGTTTATTTTCTACATTTATAATTGATTGTACACATTATACAATAACATAAGAATACAAAACTCTGCATGTTTTCAGTTTAAATCTGTGTTTAGACAAGTTAAAAAGAAAAAGCTTTTTTTAAATAGCCTCTTGATGGGCTATATGTATACAAATTGAATACATTATGTAAAAAAAAAGTTCAAGTTACAAAAAAACAGCGTAGGCCTATATCTTGGTCTACATGTATGAAAAAGAGAGAACAATGTACGTTACAAGTTGGTTACTTTTGAAGAACTTAAATAGATCTGAATGTCACATCTTCAGAAACACATAGTACTTAACCCTTAATAATTCTGGAAACTGTTCTCAACTCGCTGAGAAAAATGACAGCACTAAAAAAAAAAAGGACAATTAAAGGACTTTTATAATAATAGCCATTTTAAAGGACAGTCCTAGGGGGGACTGTTGGCCACACTGCGGTTGACTCATTCGAACCACTCATTGACTATGAACCCCCCCCCCCACACCACTCATTAGCAAATATTAAATTTACTATTAATTATGTTACGATGAAGACGTGAAAATCGAATGTATCGGTTAGGCGATGCTTTAATGAGCTAGGTAGCGTAATTTTTTAGGTACATTTCGAAGACTTTCGAAAAATTCTTTCATACCTTTACGCTTCGTGCCTCCCTAATACGAAACCACCGACCGTATAAAAAAAAAATAATAAATAAATATATATATATATCTTTTTACATGCTAGTGGCCGTAATTTTGAAGATATTCGAACCAAATTTTATTATGTTATTTCTAGGCTTAATAGTTCGGACAAGTTCGTTAATGAGCAAAATTGGCCCAAGGAGGTTAGGGGAGGGGGTTGAAATTTTTAAGAAATTATATCTCGGCCCCTATGAAGTATAGAGGGAAACTTTGTTTTGAATAAATTAGAGTACTCCCTGGAGTTCACAGTGACACCAATGATTCGGGGGTTTTGGGGGTAAGAGTGGTAGTGGGTGTGGGAAATTCAAATTCTTGAAACCACGTCTTGTGGTGTATCGTTGAAAAGCTCTTGATGAGTACTCTACAAATCAATAACTAGTTTCTCGATAGTTCTCATATAAGGCGAGATTTGAATGTTGAAGTGCTCTTTCCTCTTTTTTGCAGTTAATATGTTTTCTGGGTGCCTGAATCTGTTAAATTTCTTAGAAGTTCCAAAAAAGATGGGTTTATAAGGGGTTGAAAACAGGATCACTGAGGGTAAAATCATCCCTTATGTTTGCAAACCATACTGTGAGTTAGGTTGTTACTTCAACATGTACATAATATGCAATTAAAACACCATATATGGAGCAACTGTTTTAGTTTTGCCTTAGTTAAGAGTTGAATTTGCTTGTCTTTCTCTTCTCTCTTCCCACTATCCATGAGTTTGAAATTTCTCACACATGGCTACGCTCAAAGTGTGCCATGATCTACGATGTTAAACAGTTTGAATAGTAATTTTTTTAATGTGCGGGCGTAAAGTTGCTATGATTACAATTCAACAGAACTCAGTAAGTTAAGTACAAAATTAGCGTTCTAATTCTTCGCATGTCCGTTCCATGAATTATCCTGTATACCTAGATTACACAGTTTTCTGTATGCAGTTTTTACAATATGTGGTAAATTACAACCCCTCAATAAAACAATAACCCTGACATAACATTACATTCTGCTAGGGCCCACAAATATTGTTATACGGAGGTTTGACTGTATTAAGCATTGCGAAGATTTCCCCCGTATTTAAAAAAAAAGCTGAAATTGAGCTTTCAGTAAATATTGGGTTAGGGACGTTGGGCTTCTTTTTTTTGGGAGGGGGGTGGGAATGCGCCACAGCCTTGGGAGGGATGGGCACCCCTGCATAAATGCCATCGACTTGGGTCGAGATCGAACCCTCGATTTTGGGAACCTAGCGATTACAGTGAGTTGGAATTAGAGTGTTTCCCCCATGTTTCCATTTTGACAGTGTTGAAAATATGCATTAAACACTAACAACAGTAACAAATCTGTTTAGTTAAAGCGCCCAAAGGAAACCGTTCATGTTGGTACTGAAATCGTTCATGCTATAAAACATGACATGTCGCAGAAGATTAAAAAAATATGAAAGCTCGAAGTGAAATAAATAAATTCACTACGAAATAAATTCATAACATATTATAATTAAGAATTTCCAATTATCAAAATATCAGTTTCCCCCACCGTGTTTACGCACTTACCGTGTAGCTAAAGGGAATTCTGCAAAACCTGAGTCACTTGTAAAACCTTTAGTCACTTTTAACACAACTAATTAAACGAAATAGATGGCAAAAAATGAACAATAGAATATTATATTATGTTCCACATAGTTCTGCTTATAAATTTCACAATATTTTCTATATTCCGCAATTAAGTACAGACTATTCTCCTCTCTATAGAATTCTCAACCTGTACAATAAACTGCATCGTATACAAGGTATAGATATATTTCATATTAACGATTTCCAGCTTAAAATCGTATGTTATAAAATACTGAAAACAATCTAAGTTGCAACAATTTTAATGTAGATTTAACCGAATACATTATATTCCAACTTTTGTTTGTTCACGCATAACTCAACTCGGCTCTAGTAGACTATGTATCGCTATTGAATTGTCTCCTTTATTAAATTATGTACCTTTATGCGAACACTGTATTTGGGTTCAAATGTAATATTCACGTTTTCATGGTGGAAGGGTTTATTAGTAATATATCTACTGTCATCCAATGAGGTTGACCGCTTGATCAAGAATATAAACATGCTATAACACTATTTAAAAAAAAATACAATTAACTCTACATTTCACATTTTGATAATATTTCAGTAGATAATAAAGTAACCTAGTCATTCCGCTTCAAGTACAGGTGGACATGTAATATCTGCAACGAGTCTCGCAGTATCTGTATGAGAACTTTCCCGATCTCGTGGGAATGAAATTTAAATGCCGGATTTTCTAAGATGTTCTTCATGTCGCCCGGAAGGGTACCTCTTGCCCCAAACAGAAGACCTCTGTCTTGAGGGATACTGAACTTCATAGACAGGAATGGAATGCATGGCTTATAAATTGTTTTCCCTACATTTACCTCCTCTGCCTGTTTTAGGTCTCTTTCAAAGTGAATAGTAGGCTCTAATATCATCGCGATATTGTTCTTCCTACTGATGGCTATGATGTCTGCTCTCCTGTTAGAATCGTCTAGGGAAACACAATGAACTTCTTCGTGTACTTCCCATTCTCGTTGTTGCAAGGTTTGAGCTAAAGATGTCATAGCTCTGTTGTGACGATTGTTACGCAGTAGTTCAGTGCTCCGGCAGAATCCCAGCATACAAATCCAAAGCTATTAACAAATCTGATGGCAGATACATTTTTCCACTTTACATCGATCTTGCAAATGTTATACCTTTATTTGAACTTAAGACTTTTCACGTTAATCACTCCTGTGTTCGTCTTTGAGTGTTGTGGCGAGAACAATAATCATTATAAAAAATTTACGAAACTTCTAGGTCTAAATACATTCAGTTAATGTAGGCTACAAATATCACACAAGGTTGAAAAAAGTTCTTTCTTGTAAAGTTAGAGTAAGGGAAAGTCTTCTACTAGCTTCGTATCACGTCCTAACAAAACGGCCAAATCGGATTTGAAATTTTCATTCCACACGATATTTTCAAAAGATACTGCTTGCACAGACACGCAGAGTTCCATCTCTGAAAATACAGTCAAGGGACCTAGAACACCTATTTCTGCTGAATACCTGATACAGTGTATGAGAAAAATTGCAATTCTTGCTGAACCTTCAACCCATGAAACTATTCGCATTTCCCGAAGAGCCCAATAATTAAAAATGTAAAAGGCATAAATACCTTGGTATTATTATAGATCGTCATATGAAATTTGACAAACACATAGCATATTTATGTACCAGACTAAGGAAAACGTTGTACAAATTTGTCAGCCTAAGACATTCACCGACTGAAGTCTTACGGTTAGTTTACGGTATCTTTGACTGGGGAGAAGTGGCACTTCTGGTATTGACTCCTCTGAATCTAATACAGAGGAGAATAATAAAAGTTTGCTTAAAAAGCCTATAGAGTATCCAACAGAATTGTTATTTCCTGAATTTAATGTTATGACAATAGAACATATTTATAAGCTCACACTTCTGAAAAACTTTAATAAATACGGAAACCGAAATAATAGAACCAAAATACTTCACCGCTTCTGGTTCTAAACAGAGCAATTATTATGGTCCAAGACTCTATAACTCCATGTTTGGTCACATCCAGAAATAGCAAATATGAACAGCAAAAAATTCGATAAGTATATAAAAATCTAATTTCATATACTTCACTCTGCATTTAGTAGATATTTAAAAACCATTTTATTAGCTATACTACAGGATTTCAAATTTGTTATTCCCACTTTGATATTTTCTTCTTTTAATTACTTTTATTCTAGCTTTGAATTTTAAGTTAGAGCTATATTTTGGCTAATATATTTGAATTTAATTGTGTATTGTGCAATATAAATAACTGAACTGAACCCGAACATTCGGGTAATCACTTGACGTATCTCTCTTGTATTTCATTCAATAAATAAAATGAATAAAGAAGATAAATAAATAAGACAGTTGTAGTCTTACTAAACTTTGTAAGTTGGTAGTACATAACAAAATCGGAAGTCAGTAAAATGTTAATGCCATCTCGTAGAAAACTGTGGATTTTAGACACTTTATCAATGTTTCTTTCAAAACAAGAATAAGAACATTCTCACCTTTCGTAATTTCCGACGCAAAAAGGGTAAAGGGTTCAACTCTTCCTTCCACTTCCAGCGGTGCATTGTTGAAGATTGTCAAGAAAAAAAATGCGCTTGCAAAGTTCGTTGAAACTAACTTGGCTGAGAAAAGGGCAATATTCTAACTTGATAAAGCACTATAATAATAAATGTTACTTATGAGAGTAAATCAAGTCTGCTAATATGAAACCAAGGATATTAATCCAAATTTAATGTTAGAAAGCAAACCACTTTATGTTTCGTATGAACTAATATAAAATTAATCCCAATGAAATTAAATTAAGTGAAATAGTTATTTTTTAAAGTTTAAATTTGATTTTAAGAAGCACTGACTTGCAACACAATAAATGCTGCTTTTGAACACTAATTCTTACGTCTGTTGAAAGTAAATAATTATAAATATAATTTCTGTTTATGGCAAATTTATTAATATTAGAAAGCAAACAAACTTGCACTGTACTAGATGCTGCGATCAACTTCAATGGTATCTGTTGCAAGGAATTTACTGAGATCGTTTGTTTGAAATCGAATTTAATTTTAGAAAGAAATGCATGTGCAGCGCGTACATGAACTTCTAGTAAGTCCGTTGGAACGAAATTTATGACGATAGTTCTGTAATTTAAATTAAATTTTATAAAGAAAACGCATTTGCATCACACTACGAACGTTCAGGAAGTTTGTAAGAAAAATATTCACTGCGAGCAAACACGATAATATGACCTAACACAATCACTACTTGGTACTGGATGCTGGGTATAAAAAGAACTCAGTGCGATATGCTAAACAATTGCACACGACCACGCACCGATAACCTGCAATCTGCACACTGCACTCTTACTAGGAAAATATTACAAGACGGTATAGGTTTCAACTGACCCATTCGCTTAAGGTTTCGTGATCAACCAATGAGTATGCTTGACTCACAGGTGACAACCAATGAGTATCGGACTTAAGATCCCCATACGTAACAAGTACCAATTTACTAGAAATTATGTTAAGCTGAAATAGGAAAAACGACCACACCCTTTCGCTCTTATGGATTAAGTAAAATATTTAAAATATTTTCATATTCTTTATTATTGTAGCTATTCATTCCAATTTTATATTTTCGATCATTTCTTCTTCATGTTTATAGATTTAATGACCTGAGACAACATGGCTTTATGCCTTCATTTAACTGGGTCTGCCAAAAAAAAAAGTACCGGTACTGCTAATGGTATCTTCCTGTGAATCTAGGCCTAGGCAATACATTCCTAATTAAATATCAGTGTGTGGCGCTAGTAAGATATGAAGTGCGCTTATGACGTATTTAATATATGTGTAAAGATCTTGTGCGCTTTTGATTTTAAAAAGGTGTGTAACGTACGCTACTGATGAGCACCGCATTTATAAGTGTTGGACTCAGCTGAGCTCCTCTGGAATGCGGGGAAAGACCAATACATCCCCTTATATGCCAAAGTGCAGGGGATTGCTGAGTGCAGGTGTTTTGCTTCTACATGATAATGCCCGCCATCATGCTGCTCGTGCAACCATGAAAACCATCGATGACATTCGCTTCAAGTGCCTCGAACACCCGCCATACTCGCCAGATTTGTCACCATCAGATTTTCACATCTTTGGTCCATTAATGAGCACCTTGGAGGGCAGAAGTTCAAGTCTGATGAAGACGTCAAATAGGCGGTGCACGAGTGGCTACAGCGTCAACCAAAAGATTTTTTCTCACGCGGTATCAAGGCACTTCCTATCCGATGGCGCAAGTGCAATGAACTGGGAAGGAACTATGTGGAAAAATAATGTACAAGCAAGCATTCTTCCTGCAGTAAAATAGAGGGAAAAAATAATTGCTGTTTTCATTTTATTCTCCCTCGTGTGTGTGTGTGTTGAAGTTTTCCTGGCGTATGATATGAATATATTGTTCCCGTATTGCTAGCCAGGTGAGTATTTAGAAGAATCCGACGTTTCAGAGGAAAACGCTTCTTTCATCTTCAGGGAATAGTGAAGTTCGAGAGGATCAACACTGAACGCTTCAGTATTCCCTTAAGATGGAGGAAGCGTGGTCATCTGAAACGGAGTCTTCTAAAATACCTGGCTAGCAACCCGAGAACATTATATTCACCCATCAAGCAACATACTTTATGCAACAAAAAATCCTACCCATGAAAATATAATGAAAATGTTAAACGCAGTTCAAACAGACAATGTCATGGATCAACCCGTGTTCAACTCGTCAGTTTCGTGAGATTTGGCTCAACGAAGGACACTTCATAAATCCTACTGTACATCAAATCTCTTTCTATACTAGTTTTCAATCATGTCTGGAGTTTAAAATATGAATTCGAGTAAATGTGTGGACAAAAGGTGCATTTTGTGCGGTTTTTCCTTTCACGAAAAATCTCAAACTCACTTTAAATTATATATTTTTTACACTCATTCGGAAAATCACAATTAAAGAGACACAAAAATTTAAACTCAAAACCACAAGCAGCTATGAAGGCACAAAGAATATGAAAACTGATACATGACTTTTTTTTTCAGCCTGTTGATAAAATGAGAATATTATAGGAGAAAAATTCCTCCGACACTGGGACTTGACCCCAGGGTTCAAGTCCCAGTGTCGGAGGACTTTTCTCCTATAATATTCTCATGTAATGTCCAACAGAGACAATAATCTGTGGTTCATGAAAGCTTACATATCTATCTGTTGATAAAAGTTTAAGGGAATGAGGTGAGGGATAAGATAGATGGATGATATGGTTATTTAACGCCGGGGGTGTACTGCTCCGTAGGGTTATGACCTCCGCTGGTGTGCCGGAATTTTGTCCCTTAGGAGTTCTCAGACAGGATCGAATCCGCGAATTTGGACACAGAGCGCCTGTGCCATAGTGACTGCATCATTGTACCTGACTATAGGAAGACTATAGACTACTGGTATGTTCTGAGATAGAAGTAATGAAAAATTTTGAGAAACAGAGAAGAAAGAAGATTAAATTAAACGAGGATATTTCACCGTTTACAACGGATCCCTGAAGGGAGTGCGGGCCATAGGAATAGGATGCAAGTCTAAAGGAGTGTCCTGAGCACAGTCTTAAGGAGAGGAGTGGTCATTTGATATTTTTTATGTAATTTTTTAATTCTATTTTTACAAATACTCTATTAAATGAATACCTTAAATTTATTGTGGCGTACAAAGCTGATAAGCGTTCGATTCTCGCCCAACAAATTTTCCTTAATTTAATTCAACACCATTGCTTGGAATAGCTACAAATGCAACCTGCAGCTACATGCTGTTACCTCTTGCTTCCTGTCGTCATCTAAGTAACCAGAATAATTGCGTAAGTCGTGTCATACACAGTATTTGCGTCACGGGACACGGTTTGCCCCAGTTTTCAAAACATTTCGTATGATTAATTTCTTATTGTTCATGGAACAATAGCAAGATCTTACACATAGCGTATCACTCACATCTTCTCTGAAGACAGCTTAACCAAGGACTGATAAGAACGATGCAAGTGTTAGCACCTGTGTGCGTTAATCTAAGATAACTATACACCATAATAAGTGGCATAGACCAACTCCACACCACAATAGTATAATACCATAAAAGGCAAACCTATACTGAAAAATAAAAATTACGTTCTAACCAATCAATCCAATATTCCATGCTACATGCTACATCCCACATTTTCGTAATGCTACTTTTAACATCTTTGAAGTTATTACTTTATACAAAATTATTATAATGATTTAATGAACAATGGTAACGCGTCGAGATAAATGACAGATAAACAGTCAATGACTCGCGTTGAGATACTTCCTTCTAAATTATCCCACAAAAAAGCAAACGAAACAAGCAAAATATCTTCGTACATATTTTATGGGATATTTTTATAGTATTTTGAAAATTAAAACTATGATTAATTTACTCTGCAGAGCTGAAAAGTGTACAGGGAGACAGCTCTTTGAGCGACAGGATATTTAAAATTTATAAAATAAAGCAAAGGTAAGTATAAAATAACGAAGTTATTTATCAAGAACAGGGCTAGTATTTATATCTAATAAAAGTGGCTAAATATGAACATACATATGGGCTAAATATTTTAAAAATATGGAATAAAATATGTTCTAATGTTTTTTTCAAATGGTGCAAAATAATATAAATATACCTTATGTTATCAACGTTGCGAAGTTATAAAATGAGTACAATTGAATATACATATATATATATATATATATATATATATATATATATATATATATATATATATTTTTTTTTTTTTGCTTAAACATGACAGTGACAGAAGAGGATAGAGAACATGCCATACAACCATTTAAAGAAGAGTCAAAAGACAAAACATTTTATAAGTGGGATCTTTTTTAGCTGTTGCTACAATTTGGGAGAGATATCTTTAATATTTTAATAACAATTACCTATTTTGAAGCAGTGGGTTAGACTGAAACTAGGTCTATTGTCTCTAAAAATTGCTTTGTATTCAGTAATCTAAGCTCAACATCACAAAAGACAACAGGGACCATCCTAAACGTTGGAACATCTTCAGGAGCTAAATCCAGATTTAGCTCTATATCTGGTTTTCAACATATCACAGATATTAAAAAATAATAATAATAAATAAAAAAAAACTTTGAAATAGACGCTAGTGAAATAAAATTTTAAGCAGTATCTAACAGTAACTTTCAAACCATAAAATATGGAACATATTTAAATAAAACGTTCGATTAGGTAAAAGATATGAGAGTTTTTACATAACATGTAAAAGGATGACTATATCAGTACTTTTAAATATGGGCTAAAAAGGAAGATTAATCTAAAGCCATTCCATATGTCCCAATTGTTAAATATACATTGAAATTTTAAATGTAACTAATGCAAAAACAAATACGTATTTACACAGAAGTCCTAGCCCTGATCATGAAGTAGAAGATCTCATTACACAATTGAAACAGTTTTGATTACTGTGACTCACTACACACACGTCAGGCTTCACACCAATAGAATATTACACTTGCATTCAAGGCTACATTATAAATCGTCGACTGAATAGTTTTTAATTTCTGTAGTGTTATAGGTAAAATCATTTACTCAGGATTACCTCGTTACATGGGCGTCGGCATGGGGGGGGGGGCAACTGCCCCCCTCTGGATTGCCTTATGAATTCATTTATTTGTGGTACTCTTTGTCAACCTACAGTTGTAGCATGGAGAATAAAAAAAGATAGAATTACTTTATAATGAGTTTAGCAAGTATTAACTAATTATAACTATAATATGTATTTATAATAATATCTCACCAAGGCCATTGCTCAAAAGAGCGTATTCTGTTAACTTAAAAAAACTTTGTAGCCTCGTCGAATTCAGCTTGGTTCAAAATAACGATCCGGTTAACTAAGTGAATATTAATGTGTTTAGCCTAATTATTTGAAATTGAGGCCCGAAATTGATTTTGCCTCCCCTTAATAAAATTCCTGGCGACGCTGCTGCCTCGTTACCTCATTTATCACAGCATACCTCGAAATAACTTCAGAAGACTGAACTATCTAATATTCTAATCACTGTAATCAGCCGCTAAGTCAAGAACGGATAACTTCTACTCCCTCTGTCCATTGCCATACATAAGAGAACAGCTGAAGAAAGAACTTACACTAAGTTGGAACACTGAGGGGTTAAATAGTATCAAGAGCTACTTTACACTTTATACTCGCACAACGGCAAGCTATGAGCTTAGGTATAATATGCCAGAAATTTTAAACTCATAGAGGGAAGAAAAATGCAGCAAGTTCTCCAGATAGCTAAGGCAAAACTAAAACAATTTGCTCCACATAGTGTTTTATTACACATGAAGAGGCAACCGAAATCTTTGTGTGATTCTGTACATGCAAGGGGCGATTTTACCCACAATGGCTCTATTTTCAGCCCCCTAAGCAACGTCTATCTTCTGGAATTTCTAAGAAATATAGACTCATGAGTTACCAGACCTGAGAAAACAAACATTAATGTCAGGGATTGGCACTAATCTGATACCAACTATCACCTATAGGGCTAAGCTACTGGTTTTCAATGGGAATTTAACACCAAAATATTGTTATAAAAGGAAATATTGTTATAAAAGGGTGTTTTCAAAATAGCTTCATCGCTGTAGTGAGTGGAAATTAACATTACTAAGATAGGAAATTCGCCAGGACCAAAGAAAGATATCGCTAAATGCGGGTTTATCGATATATCGATATTCATTACACAAAGGTTTTACTGTAATTAAGATTTTTCTTACGAGGTCTACAATTTTCTACAGTAAAGTCAAAAGTAGATTTCATCTTAACACCAATTTCTGGAGAGCTCGAAAGCGAGTACAATGTAAAAATTCTGGGAATAAGCGGCCATTTTTACAATTTTTTTTTGGAAAATTTTAACGATTAGCAGTACTTAAAAATAAAAACAGAGCAAATACTATCATGTAAGGGTTTTAATATAATTACATATATTTTGTATGATTTTCTATAATCTTGAAAGAGCACCGATTCTTAGTTATTCACAGATAACATACAGTGCTATCAGTGCAAACTATAAACCGATAGAAGAAAATCGAAATTATGCAATATTACTTTATTATCAGTGAAGTGCAGAGGCCATTAAACAATTAAGGACCAGATGTGATAATGTGAAAGAAACAAGTCCAAGTGTACAAGAATAACCCTCATACAGTACAGTTCTTTCAGAAGAACTGAAAGAGAATAGAAGAGAAATTGCAGCAACTTCACAAGAAGAATTAATGCGTGTGAATGCAAACTTTTTAAAAATATGTCAGAAATCTGTGGCGGTAGACACAGAACATTTTCAGCATCTTCAATCGAGGGGTTATGTATATAAGTCTTTACCGGCCGACGACTCGTTTTCAGGCCGCTGCGCGGACCGTGCGTCCTCGGCACGTCGCAAAAATAACGTCGACGTCTACGCATGTAAATAATATAGTAAATGCTATTTGTTTGAAACCGTAAACACCAATGCTTTCTCTAAGAAAATATTAGAATCACTTTAGTAATTTAGTCGCCATTAAATCCAGTATTTTGGTCCTATTCCGCTGCAGCGTGACCTCATACATTGCCACTGATGTCACAGCGCTGAGATAAGGAATACGCTGATATTGAAAAGAATTTAGGTTTGTTCCCAAAGCAAACCCATGACTGCTTGAGGATCTGTTGTACTGAGCATGTCTAATTCATTAACTTATCCGTGATTTTTCACTTTGGGAAAAGAAGCATTTGGAATCGATAGTGTCTACTTGCAATCGATATGGGATACCGTTCGAAATTTACAAATACTGTAAACAATAATATGAAATAAATTTAAATTTAAGATCACTCTTAATGAAATACATGTAATTTATATTCCTTACGCTATTAATTATTTCATCTTAAAATTCTACCATGCATTTTGTACAATTAATGCGAACTTGGCCGTAAAACTTCATCAAAACCTGATGTAAGATCACGAGTTCCGTCGTACTGATGTATAATGCTTGGCTTATTATGCCTTATACCCTTAAAATCAGATAAACCAAGGAAGAAGTCAGATTTGGGGTGGCCTACCTAAGTAACAGAAGCTTTTCTTACTGATAGTTGGCAGTCCGCAAAGCGCTGCCACGGTGCAATTAAACTGATATGAAACAACTCGTTTTAATGTTATTACAGAAATGCAGATATTGTTTTAAATCCTTAGAGACGAATTTCTATGGCATGGTAATTATATTATTCTTTTAGATTCAGTTATAGCTAAAGTTAACATTTTCCCCAACATACTTTCTTATTAAGTAGGTTTACCTTATAAGGGACGCCTAGGCTATTAATAACTATTTGTCTGAGTTTTAAGGCATTTCTTTGCTAACACTTTTTGCTCAGACTTATGGATGCTATTCCACACCAAATTATAATAGGAGTAATCGGCCGATTAATAGATGAGCAATGACTATGACTTACTGGAACTACTGAAATTAAAATTATGCTCACAATAAAATAATTCTAGGAAACACTGTTTATCAACTAACTAGTAACGTATCACAAACATTATTCTGTACTCCGTGTAAGATTCATTGAGTGAATTTTTTCTCACCTTTTCTTAAAGTGTGTTGTTCAATGGGAAGGGAATTATCTCCATCGATTTTAAATTCAACTTTTCTTTGCACCCAATACTTTTGTCTTATAATAATAAAGCAATATGAATAAAGGTTAAAATTTTCGGCCTGTTGGGCAGTGGTCTCAGGTTAACAGGGCCCACATTAAAAAATTAGTTGCCAGACTTATATAATAATAAACTTATTAGTGCTATTAGGGCTTAGAGCTTCGTGATATGACTTTAATGGCGTAAAAATACATTTTAAAACTAGCAGATCATGAAAGAGTTCAAAATCAGAAACTGGTTACGCTATCTGGAAGCCTACTAAGGGCCACGGTCGCAATGCTGTATCAGTAGGAGAGTCTGCTACTATCTTCATGGTAACAGTGATCATTTCCCTGTAATAAGGAATGTAAAACTCCTACCTTGATCTGGCAGATGACGCGTGCCACATGCCAAGATGTTGATTCTCTCACACCAACCACACAGACATGAGTGAATAGCCTACTACTTTCATCACCTGGATAACTAATAATAATTATAGTCATGCTCAGTAGCATAACATGTGACTGACAACTTCTATCTAATCAAACTTCACACTCTTGTGCTAAGTTTATCTCTCTCAATAAGCAAACATACTCTCGTACATCCCAAACATACGCACAAACATATTAACAAAATTAATAACTCACACGGTAGTACAGCGGTACCCACTGTGGTCCGCGGTTCGGGAAGACTCGAGACGATTGGGGCTAGATAATGGTAGGCCACATCCCGAGCAATATTCCAACTCTTCTCTGCTAGAGGATTTGCAAGCTCATCACCGGGTTAAGCAGTGAGAACTTAGGTACCTTCACATCCATAAATTCCTGTCAAAGAGAATAACAGTGTAGGTGAGAAGCAAATAACAAACACTTACAAAAATTAAATCGACGTTAACATTTGAATTTCGTATTTTCATATGTAGCTCTCAACATATTTTGCATTTTGAAATAAGTGCTCAGAAGAACGTTTGAAGCATCTGGCATTATCATTTTTACAACGCTGATTTTTGCGTATAGGCCAACATGTCTATATCTAGTGTTCCCTATTGCAACCCATGGAGGCCCACAGAGTTCAGGAGGTTGAGGCTCCCAGATTTTTAGACACTCGGCACATGAAGGTAGTAAGGTTGTCAGCCTTACGCACCGGCCGCCTTTACTCCAGGGCCATAGTGCCACCAGAAGGATTAGGCCAATTGAAAAACTCCAACGCCCTCATCGGGAATCGAACCCGCGACCTTCCGGTTTGTCTATATCTAAATGTATATTAATCCTTAAAAGGTAGACAATGACTAGTACGTTAGAAACGTCGAGATATCTAAATGTAACTCGGGGATTTACTTCCCCTCATTACCTCCACCTACCGAAAGGAGTGCGAACGACGGTGCTGAACGAAGATCGCGTGGCACTGACACAGACAACCAGGTAGCGTACAATGGCGAACATGTCTCGTTATAAGGTAGACACATATTTACGGACGCAATAAATTATGATCTCCCAGTTATCAGATGAAGAATGGTTAATGGATCTTGCTTTCATGACGGATTTCTTGATCCACCTAAATCAACCGAGCACATTGCTGTAAGCAAAGGCCGAAGCATTATAGACATGGTCAGTGCCATAAGTTCCTTTATTGTCAAATTAAAGTTATGGATGCACAAAATTCAGAATGGGAATTGATCTCACTTTCCTTTTTTAAAATCCATAGTAGCTGAACAGTTCAATGTTACAATGTTCTAAATACCCCCCTGTATGTCGAGTTCGAAGTAAGATTTTCTTATATAAAACAAATGGACATGGGCGTATCAATTTTCAACGAATCCATTCTACCATAAAAGAAGAGAAAGCGCCTTCACATTTGCAATTGGAGATCACTGATTTGAAGCACGATATTCAACTCAGAAATTGCAGAAAAACTGGAATATAACAGTAGAAACCAATTAGCGAGTGTTCATATTATAGCAATTTGGAAAGTTCTAGCAGTCGCATTGAAACTATGTTTGTGGGAACATATTCATGTGAACAATATTTTCTTCAATGAAAAATATGTTAAAAGTAAACAATGGTGCAGAAACAGTGATCATAATTTGGTGGCAATATTAGTTAAGCCGTTTCTACAATACGGCCTAATATTGACAAGATAGTAGCTACAATGAACTGTACATCAGCATAAAAAAAACCAAGGCAACTCAGTAATTTCAGCTTAGCCGTTTGTATAAGTTGTCTGAATAAAGAATATATAGCCTATACGAATGAATATATTCTGGTCTACATTGCTTTATTAATTATTAATCCTTTTGCAATCCGCCACTGAATCTCCTTAAGCGTTCTCTCAAATGCACTGCGTTACATGAAGGGCGGTAGGCTGGTAAGGAAGGGGGTATTACGCCAGGTACGATTTCTAATCATTGACATCTCCCTCTGTCTTATAAGAAGAATTCTCAGATTTGTGAATTAGTCGATCAATTGCAATCTGTCTCCAATTATCTGTTAGCATTTTGAAGTTTATTTTTTTATGTTCATTATATTCAACTTCTTGCGTAATTGGAGCTTCTTTCTCTCTTTCCTGTGCATATTGCCTTCTCGTCATGTGACCTGTGCGTTTAGAATCTGGATAGTGTAGGCCTGGTAGGATAGGAAGGTAGATTTTGGGAAAAAATTAGGTACCACATAACTTTTTTGTTAGTTTCATTTCCAACTTATTTTTATCTCCGTCCACAAACGACTATTTTAAACTTGTTCTGATAAAGTGCCTATACATAGAATTTAACTATTTTTAAGATGCCCAATTGTTCTGAAACTTGCCCGAAGCAACAACGTGTAATATGTAATCCTTAGGGAAAATAATATAACATTGTGGGTAGGCTATCCCTTATTCTTTGGGCTACTGGATTTTCGCCGTGGAGTGACGCATGTGTCTGGCATGTAATAATTAAATTTCAAATCTAACGTTGTGTTATTTTTTTACACCCACGCTTTTCACTGGAAATGCTATTTCCAACAGGCTCGCGAGCCAGGGTTTGGTCACCGTGGTTATATAACATGACCTGTAGGCATCCTCCCAGTTTAAGATACGTATGGCTGAATACTTAAACTTCTACAGTTTTCAAAATAGGCTGCTTTGAATTATTTCCCATACGTCTATATAATTACTAGTACGCCTACATGATGTACGAAATTTGGAATATATACGTTTATAAAAATAGTTATCCTAAATTATTTTCTCCTTTTCTTGATGTACAGTCATGTGTATATATTTTTCTTGTGTCTTGTTCTCTTTTCTTTTGTTTTGTGATTTAGTGTGTGTGTACTTTTAGCTCTTTTATATTTTACATTGTACTTTATATAACATTCTAACATTTTTGGGAAGTGAACTGCACCCGAGCTCGAACATTTTGCTCTCTCGGGTGTAAATCACTTTTATTAACTTGTAAATACGTATCTTACATTCTTTCAGAATATATTTAAAAAGAAGCGGTAGCACATGCTTCTCATCTAATCTCCGGATAAATGTACGATCTGCCCGATAAATTTCAACCGAAGGTTTATGCGAGGGTCGTATTATGGGCATGTAATATACTTGATGTATATATAAATCCTACTTCTAGTTGTAAGTAGCTTTTTTTTCCTATTGGACTTTTTACCAATGACGTTCAGAAACGCATGAAACAATCCACGGGAGTTAAAACGCGCTTCTGTTGTAAGCAGGAGAGAGGAAAGAAGACTGGTGGAGAGCTCTGAATAGTCTACACCATCGTTTCTCAACCTATGGTCCGCGGACCACCAGTGGTCCGCGAAGGTGGTGCAGATGGTCCGCCGACATAATTTTAAAATATCATAAAGCAAGTAAAGAAGTAAAAATTTTTCACATAAAATGGACACTAGATGTCAAAGTTTTTAAAATCTTCGAAAATACAGGTCCTATTACAAGTTTCCTTACTTTTGCAGTTACGAACCACAGTTTGAAATCCCTGATGCACTGACGTCTATGGTTCCCTCTTTCATTCAAAACCCTGAAAAATAATAAGACTTTGTCGGAATTTGTTATTAGAGGCGCTCTCTTAATAAGGGTTTTATTGTTGGAGGTGCCCGAATGTCTGATACCGGTAAACCTGTGTTATAATTCCTAATTATATTATCAAATTGGTAATAAATATTAAAGTCTGTTCAAAATATAAATTTACTGTCAATAGTTTACTTCCAATTCAATAACTGTGTTTCCGTCGAATTAAAAAATGTATTTAGAATTATTTCGTTATAATGACCTATAATTTAATACCCCAAATATTAAGAATAAAGACCTACATATAGCCTACTTTTAAAAATGGGATGTAAAATTAGGGGTCCGTAAAAAAAATTTAGACATTTTACAGGTCCTCAGGTTCAAAAAGGTTGAGAAACGCTGGTCTACACTGATACACGTGTAAAGATGAACATTTGGCACAGTGTCACAGGAAGGGGAATCGTTTCAATTCGCGAGTATGTGCAAATTCATGTTTACAGTAACAAAATAGGTTTTCGTTATTGTAGTGGGGTATCCGTCATTTAATTCACTTTCGTTTCATCTCATTGTAAGGATTCAATAAAGAAATCAGTACGGTACATACAATATTAAAGCTTTTAGCACAGCACTCTAAGAAAGAAGTTGTTCATTTGCACATCTTTGAAAACGAGGTGTTGTGACAATAATAAACAACAACTTAGTGAGAGTAGTGTTTACTCAAGATGTTTTATTTGTCTTCATATCAACTCCTATATGCATCAAGAAATTTAAGACATGGCAAATCTTAAGTACTCGGACTTAGTCAATGGCAATAGACAATTCCTAAGCAAGCTAAGGAATATTATCTATTTGTTGGGACCCGGAGGTTCATTACAGCGCTAATCTGAGCCCGCCATTCAACCCCATTCTGTGCTAACTTCATCCACCCACCCCTTGCAAATCCTAATTCTCTTGAATCTATCCTAATATTTTCCTCCCACCTACATCTAGGTCTTCCAAATGGTATTTTCCCTTCGGATCTTCCAATCAGTATTTTTGTGATAGTCTTTCTTCTCCCATGCGCGCAACGTGTCCAGCCCATTTCGTCCTCCGTGATTTAATTACTCTTACTATATCCGGTGAAGAGTACAGATTATGAAGCTCGTCGTCATGAGGTTTTCTCCAGTTCCCATTTTCATCTCTCTTAGGCCCAAATATTTTCCTAAGTACCCCGTTTTTGAACACTCTCAGATTACATTCTTTCCGAAGAGTAAGCGACCATGTTTCGCATCCATATAATACAACCGGCAGGATAATCGTCTTATGAGGTATGTAATAATTGTGAATACTAAATTAATTTATGCGAAGACACTTGAATAGAAAGTACAGTGTTTATGTAGATGTTTACAGGAGAGTCTGTGTTTAAGACAGTTATAATAAAGCTTCCCTAGAGAAGCGTAAAACTGTTTCCATCCAATATAGAAGACCTCTGATGACAGTTCTTACTGTGCAGCTGAAGTTATTAGAATGCATTATTATATGACGCATAAAGCTTACATTGAAGTTAGCCTTTACTCAAGACGTTCATCCATGAGCGGCTGAATCTCGTTTTCTGCAAGACAAGAACTGAAATTAATGATGGATGTGCGGAGATTAAATTTTGGAATCAGTTCTCAGTACAAAAGTATCCAAATATAAAAAAGTGTGCAAAAATATTTAGTTACATTTTTGGGACAACCTATTCGCGCGAGTCGTCGTATTGAGCGATGAAGATAATTAAATCTAAGCATCGAGCAGTTCTAACTTATGCACATTTAGCTGAATTTGTGAGAACCGCCTAACTTGCCACCAACCAGATGGACAGAAGAAGTTCATGTTAACAAATAGTCTTGCAATTTATGGAAGTTATACAAATGTTTATTAGTGTGCTACATTAATAGTGATGCGATGTAAGTTAGTGGATAAGTATCATTTTAGTGCGTTTTTTTATTATATCGCTATAATTGTCCTTCGAAAAATTCACGGTTAACCTTAAAAAATATGTGCGATCATTCCAAACTCTTCACTTAAAATGTGACTCCCAACACTCTGGTAGATGCCCACCCCTGTTACACAAGGAAGTATGGTAACGAATAAACGGTATTTCTAAAGGGGGATTTCTATAAGACACACATGCCATAAAGTCATTCATTCTCTTATTCATTAACAAACTCAAAACGAACCTTGTAATCAAGGGGCTGAGGGTTAAGTCGCAAATGAGGAACTAATATTACAGTTGTTCTCACCTGTAAAGTTTAATGGACTGTACAATATGTTTAGAGGTTTATGGGGCAATATAAATCCTCAGTATGGTACCGCGTAATTGAACGAATTACGATGTTCATTATTCCTATTTAATCTATGAGAAACTCTTGAATAACCAGCTGAGAGGTTTTTGCTCTCGCTCACTCTTATGAATGAAATTTTATTGAAGTAATAAAAAATTATTACTTGCAGCTACATCACATTCGCGTAAGTCCTACGCCTTCTCTTGCTTAGACTGTATTTTATTGCCTTCCTACTTCATGCTTGAGTTTTGTGGCATTTCAATGTCTGAACTATTGTATTTGCTTATGACTTACACGATACCAAGAAAGACAATTTCTCTTATAAGGGACTTGTACTTGCATCAATTCTTGTTACACCATGACAACTAAAACAATAACAAAAAGGAGCTCGAATATCCAGTCATTTTGTTCATGTCAAAAGTGACTGCCTTTTGCAATATCTGCTATTAAGTCTGAAAGAAAACTAAAATAATACCGGTACAAGTATATAAGACAACAATTTTTCAAAATTGAATCTTTGTTGCCTGCCTTAATATTTTGGTTGCAAATGATGATCTGGCGACTGGAAATTTCGCACCCTGGCTAATGGCATGTCGAGATATTGAACTTTGTTTGACCGAATAGGGCAGCAATGTTACAATAAAGTATTATATGAAGGTTACCGCAAAAATCATGGCTACTTTCCCCCATGAAAATGCAAGTGATGCAAAATGTTAATATATAAAGATCATAATTTATGGTAACGTGTAATGTATGAATTTTAAACATTGAAAAATATCAATGGTTCGTTAGAAATGTGTTATCCTTCATTTTACAACGCATAAATCACAAACACGTACGCTATACGTGTTTCGTCTACAGTCTTTTCAGGGAAAAAATTAAGGTACGCAACGCTAACCTTGATACATTCGTGGAAAGATCTGCTTGCCTTCTCTTCTTTGAATATCCGAAAAGAAAGAACAAAAACATAGAATGATAAATTTTCAACTATTTGACCGATGTTTGTGTATCTTGCCTTAAGTATCGAACAGATTGCATTTCAATACATGCTATGTGGATCTTTTGTTGAAAATTATAATAGATGTGCGGGAGCTGGAGAAGAGAAGGAGCACCTCACTGCTGTGTTTCAGGTACATGTATTCCAGGAAAATGTCACAGAGGTATTACTAAAGTAATTGAGTTTCCAACTCTGCAGTTGATTGATCGATCATCTCTACGAGGGAAACAACTCTACCTGATTACGTTATAAGTTACGAAGTTCAAATGAGCCACTTCCTTTACAGACATGTATCCACTTAATTGAGATCAATAACTAAACAAAAAGATAATTTTCTCATTAAAATTAGGTTAATATTCTGTTTACTTTCTAATTATTATAATTCGATGTAGAATTTCATTTAACCATGCTACTGATGGTCGACGTGCCCGCCTTTAGATCCAAAAGTCACGTTTCAAACCCGGCCACGGTCAATTGATTACGGAATTTCAAGACGTATAGGTCCTGGTTACGGAGTCCTCCGAAAGGGACTTTAAGCTGGATCGTAGATCTACGGTGAATAACTCCAAGCCTTAATTAGTCTCGGGAGAAAATTCCTCGGCCTTTCACGCTAAGTAATACCTTAGTTTCCTGCAAGGGTTGTGAGGTGATGGGCTTACCACGATCTGTTTCTCTGTTCTCTCTCGGAAAATAAGTATAACAGCACCTCCACTTGCCCCGTATGGGAGGTTACATGGATGTATACATACATACATACATACATACATACATACATACATACATACATACATACATACATACATTCAAACAAACATACATATACATATTTATTTATATACATACATACATGCTGCTGATGCGCGTTATAATCTGCTTACTTTATTTACTTAGCACTGTTGCAATAAATGAAAATAAAAACAATTTCGATACCGCAAAATGGTTTTATTGAACAATTAATAACAATAGTTTTATTGATACAACGCTGAACACCTAATCGGCAGTACAATTTCTTAAATCTGAAGGTTTATTTTTTAAATCAATATGTGGTGAGAGTCTTTATCCGCGAGTTGATAACCCTGTTTTATATGCCTGTAAATCTACATACAGGAGAATTTGGTATTATGCACACATAATCACATCGATCGATCCCGGGGTCTAAGTCTGGAACTTGGAAAGAAATCAATCATCTAATGTGTACATGTATTTTTAACTGGTTAGTAGTTCGTTAATATTTTTATGCGGTTATGGATACCAGAGAAAAAATAGCATTTCAGACAATACACGAAGGAAAGTCGGAAGCAGCCAAGAGGGGCACCGGTAGAGTAGCATACTTGTTTCTCTGGAAAGTAGCAAGTGATTGTGAAGGTCAACGCTCGGATTAGGCCTAATTACTTATGTAAGGGGGTGATGATGTATTTCAACCTTGTTACACTGGTCTACTGCATTTCCTATATATTACAATTCCAATGACAAGTTACCTAGGTGGGGTTTTTCCTCACCTATAAGACAAATGTCGGGTAACTTTAGACCCTTGTGGTCCCCTGACATCATCTAGCCGGCATTATCACCTTCATCCCATCCTCGCCTTCTTCCGAGTGAATGTGTGTGTGTGAATGATGTGACTCGTCCTATGTGTTCGTGATGTCTCAGAGGTGGCACCAGCATTGGCTGATCACTCATCCAGGGAGCCCCTCCATGCCCTTGCCTAGTCAAAACAGTATGTATGTGAGCCATAGATAATCCCTCTCCCAACAGGTCGCGGCCATGTAAGGCCCGGGCGGCGTGGATCGCTTAAATGTCACTAAAAGGGAGAGGTAAAACTAAGACAAAGAAAGAATGAAAGAAAGTAATATTGACGATATAATTCATTTGAAAACTTTACAACAGCAACTAATATCAGATTTGATTAGCTTACAGTCGTTTGAATGGGACCATAGGCGATACCGTGTGTAGTCAAGAAGCGACCGCGCCGTGTGGTTATGCAACTTATTTTACTAACTTGTTCCGCGTAGAGGCGTTACTTCTGCAGAGCTAGGCGGTAGTTACTCCCTGATTTAAATACATAGGCTACGGTATTCCAAGTATTTATAATTTTTGTGTAAGACATTTTAGAAGACAAAACAAAATTCATTAAAATCTGGTAGAATTCGTTACATCGTTCTTGAAACACGCCTTTGGATGCGCAGTGGAGAAAAATGCTTAACTGCTTAACCACGTCCATTTCTTGTGCTTCTACTGATATAGAGGGCTGCAGAGTGACAAGAATAGCAGATAGCAAATTAAATCATGCATATTCCTTAGACGCCTCCGTACGTCAACTATCCTCAGTTTTATCCGAAACGTTCTGGACTAATTTGAAACTGTAAAACATTTTTCCCTGGTACGTAAACACTGCTCATTCAACTTTTATTACTGATGAGTGATGAGGCATGTACCATGATTAAGGCCCGGAAGTTAATGCTCCATAAGAAGACGAAATATGCTCTAAAATTTGTAAAATATTCTCCAGAAACAAGCATGCTCTATCACTTAAGGAATTTTAATACTTCACGTTGTCTTGTTATCTGAATAACATTAATTTTAAAAAATAGCAACTTAGAAATTGTATAAATTTTAATTACAAAACTTAAAAAAAGTCAATGGAGCAAATTTTAGCAAATTGTAAACTTCATTAAGTGAAACCCATCGTTGTAATATTATACAATCAGTTCCTAAAACATTCATTTAGCCAAACAGGCATATGCTGTAAATGTCTGAACTAACAGAGATATACATAATATTTTTAATCTTTCAAAAATATGCTGTTAAACATGTGAATATTTAATAAAACTGTACAAATATTTTAATATCAAGCAAATATGATGCATTATAGCGAAACTAACAATATGCAAACATATGCAAAATGTAACTCAATTTCGTGTTATTTCTTTGATGTCTTGTAACAGAGTGCATTACAAAAATATGATTTTTTGTAACTTCCGGGCTTAGTCATGACAGAAAAAGTCCATTTCGCCCAGAGATATGCTAGATATCCAACCGATATCAGGTGAGAGAGGTATAAACTTCCTCTGTTTCAGTGAAATTCTACAGATGTGTAGCCACTATTAAAAAATCTACACTCGTCCTATCACGAAAAGTATTTTGAACTACGAATTTCAGGTATTGTAATATGAACTAGACTAACTTCACTATTGGTGTTAACTGGGTACTATGTAACTTGTAAGAAACTAGTAACTACCCAGTAGCAATACGAAACTTGGAAGCATTTTATTTCAGTGTGACTACAGATGAACAGCTACGGAAACTCTAATGATGTACAGGTGCTTCACATACAACACACTCTGAAAGTCACTTCATTAGCAAATTTCATGAAGTTCGTGTAATGACTTGGTGTATTTGGAATAAGTCATAAAAGTCAATTGATTTTACGAACTATTAAACTGAACTGATAGCCATGCAATGAAACATAATCATTGCATAGAAGGACATCAAGTTTCTAATTAGAAACTAATAAATTAATTAAAACATCTGACTATAGAAATACGAAAGACTGCGGCTCCGGTCATGAAAACCACCATTAACGGCCGTGGGTGTCGGCATGCTGACCACATGCCCCCCAATACTGCCATCTGCCACGGTAGATGACGCAGCGGTCGGGTGGTAGGCCAAGTCCCTCCAGGGATGTAGCGCCACGGAGTTTAGTTTTTATTTTTTTCACACAGCTAGAAAGTGGGATATGAATAACTTGGTATTAAAATTAAGTGTATATGCATTATTCTAAATCAAAAGAAAGAACCCACGGTTAACAAATAATTCGTGGTTAAAGTTTAGGGACAAAGTATGGCTTTTTGAGTAATACACTCACTTGGGACAAAAATATCTGAAATGTTTGTTTCAACCGATCACGGATATACTATTTCCACCCTGTGTGTCACTCGTTACCCTGAAGCGTCCTGAAAAATACTTCGTTTGTGATACGTATGGCGTCACGTTCCTTGGGGAAATCCATGTCCAGCGATGCATAATGTCACACGTCTTTCCAATCTCATCACAAGGCTTTACTTTTGACCCACAGACCTTTCGCCAGCTTGACTAGAGTAAAAGTTAAGTTAAAGCGTAAAGAGCGCTTGAAAAGAATTCTACTCGCTATACGAGGGGAAGAAAGAGAAAAAGAAACAAATATAGACAGGGGAGGGAGAGAGAGAGAGGTACATTTTCGGACTGTACTGTTAAAGTACAACAAATTGTATACTACCAGTTTGGTCGACAATTTAATTTAGCCTTAATCAGTTACAATACAAAATTATTTGAAAATTCTCTCACACATAATGGAATAGAACTCAATAAATTACCTACCAAAATTAAAGAAATTGAAAATTTTACCAACTCAAGACTCAATAATCTGCTTTCCTATGTAATGAATCGTACTATTCTGTAGATGAATATTTGTGTTGTTAGATGGGTAAATTGTATGTGTAGGCTATTTATTATATTCATTAAGTGAATTTATTATCTTCATTAAGAAAAACTATTCTATTATAATTGTATGGCGTATCCCATATCATGTATTGATATAATGGATGAATAAAAGAATAGAATAGAATAGAATTTATGGTTCTCGCAAAAAAATGTATTTCGTATATTTGGTACCACGTTGATTCGAAGTTATGGTACTTAAAATCTAGCTTTTCTCCAAGTTGATAAAGATCTAAGAAAGATTTGTTTTTCTTAAGGCAAAAGGAAATTTTGGATCAGAGTTGCTATAAATTTTAGATATGCTAATATTGTTGTTCAGTGTTAGGCCCACTTATGATTCATAACGTTGTGGCCAAGTTCAGGGTTAGGGAGGTTCCTAGTTGGCCCAATTTGAAAGCATATTAGGGGATACTGCTCCAGTAGCGAACACGTGAACATTTTGCCAGTTTTCTGGGTAAACTGTTAATTAATATGAATTAAACAAAAACCCGAGGATCAAGGGCAGTATGGGTATTAGTATAGGCCTACAAAAAAGAAAATATCAACACAAATTGATTTAGTCCGCAAAACAGTTCCCAGCACCGGACATATTATTTTGAATACAGAAACAGTGAAAACATTTAGACGGAAGTAAAGATGAAATAAAAATTAAATAACTACCGTATTGACTCTTATTTGAAGATCGTTACTATCTCTATATACAGTGCACAAGCACAAAGAGTGTTGCATTTTCACTGCCAGTAGAACCAACATGAGTAAGTGCTACACTGCACCAGTCTTCCTCAAAAGACTCTATACTAAGACATTCAGTCTTCCTTGGCAACCTTGATCCTATCTTCATTACTAAGGTGAAGTTTTGTTTTGGACAGGGTACATTTTGAGACTGGTTTCTCTTTGGAACAGCCTCTTTATATCTGCACTTTTTTTTTCAGGAACTTATTTTCCTCCATTTCCATTTTAATATATGTGGATGTTAACATTTCACTTAATTTATCTCATTTTCTCTCCTTTTTGTTAATTTCCCTCTTCAAATTATCCACCACATGAGGAATCTATGAAATAGCATTTTAGAAGCTTTTAACTCTAAAAGTTGAAGGTCCTGCCATGTTGAACGATAGAGCCGCATCGACTGGAAGAGGAACTTGAATTTGTTGTACCAGGGCACTTTTTTGGTTTTGCCACAATTTATGGTTTATAAAAGTTCTTGGAAACAAATTATATTTTATTTGTCAAGACAATTTTTTCTAGTACAATGATACTGTCCCGTACTTGGACCATACGCGAGGGTAGACAAAGACCCAATGAAATAAAAATACATTAATGCCTACTAATGTAGAATTTAATAACGTATAAAAAATTCTTCAAAACATATTTAGATGGTCAACGATCACTGCAAATATTAACCGCCGAACTAACTTAACAGATTATGTGCACTTAAAATGTATATCTCCCCAATCACAAAAAGAAATAGAAAGATATTCAAAGAAGTAGTCTGTTTAGTACAGTTCTAGAACTGTATAAACGTAATCCTCTGCCATCTATTCGGGAAAGGATAAGTTTCGTACTGTCCGGTACTGGGGCAATCTCTCCTATACTGTCATCAGACTATTTAAAACAATAAATGCCCAAATTAAGCAAATATTTGATGCGGTCCTCAAAATGAAATAAATATGTCAAGGAGTATTGACAATGAAGGCCTACTGAAATATATCAGTTTCTCATTTTTGCCTAGAAGTATCCGAAAAGCATACAAATCAGGATTAATGCATTGATTTCAGTTTCAGACTCGCCAGTTCGATATCCACAGTAAGAAAGCAAGATAAAGTATGTATGAAGGCAAAATGAATTGAGTTCATTATTTTTTCAAATACATACTTCTACTTGGTCTTAAATAAAAGCATAACTCCATAAAAAATCTACGAGGGTAGCCCAGAAAGTAATGCACCACTTTTTTTTCTCAGCCTACAGTAATGGTACGAATGCGAAACTTTAGATATACATTATTTGAATTTTCAGGAGTACGCACGCAAATTTTGCCTTTCTTCAGACAGATAGTGTAGCTGCAGCAGTGTTTCGAAATGGCGTCTGGAAGTGATGTACCGTACGTTACAAGCAGCGTGTCGTCATTCAATTTCTAACAATAACATCTATACTGTTTAACTGTTTTGCTACGAGAAACCAACATTTCATTTTTTATTATTTTCATAGCCCCCGACGTAAATAAGCTGGGAACCGCTTATTCACATACTATTTCAAGAACAAATTTTTTTGTTGTTCATTTTTATTATGTTCGTAGTTCCTCCCGTTAAAAGACTGGGAACCACTACTCCCACGGCAGATTTCACGGACCTCTATTACGATGCCCGGTTACTATTTGGCCCGGTTAAGATTCCACGGTTATCTGCCGCCAGCATATCTCGTCATTATTTCTTTCCGAAAAAAAAAAAAAAACCATTGGTAGTATTTAGACGGCGGTGACTTATTTACTGGTGACTTTTTCGGAGCGTAATGGAGCATTATTGTCAAACTGTGTGAGACTAAACCCAATAGGTGAAGTTTTATTGCAGTAATAATATTCAGGATTGAGGTCAAAATGAATGAAAAAAGAGTAAAAAATACTAGTATTTTCAAATTTTAGGACTGTACTACACTATTGACCTAGTGATAAGCAGAGCGATGGTGATAAAATATTGAAACAGAAACAAGAAATGATAACAGAGAAGTTAATTTAGCCTATCAGATCTTTTATTACTCCTCTCTATTTCAATTGAGTGGAAGGACGTTTTAAAAATCCAGGAGTTAATAATCCTATTACTGCGAATACGTGGTATATTATGCAAGCTCTTAATATACATCCCTCCTCAGGTGTAGTCTCGTTTATTTCTTTACTAAGTAGCTACGAGGTTTGTTACTGTTAGTTGTAACAGCACTAATTTTAATGGGACGTACTGAAAATATTATTACAGTTCGCCCTCAAAGAACCAATACGAAATTCATAAATACAAGACCGTAAAATGTTCTAATTATATATGCTATAATGCTATACCAAAGGGTATACGGTTTATGACCGCGTAAATCACACACTTTATTTCCCGATTAAATCAAATCTGAGACCACCCACATTTCAGTTAACACCATGTTAGCTATCTAAACAAAGATGTTAAAGTTTATGACTTAATAAATACGAAACTAGTTTCCTTTATCGAATCGCGGCATTTGCCACCATTCATTATATTTTACAACACAAGTTCTTTCATACTTACCTGTATGAATGAACTAAAAAGGAAACCATTAATTAAGTACGAGAAGAATAACGATTCGTATGTTCAGTGTTCAACTTCTCATAATTATCCTACTCGTAAAAGAACGAACTATTATATTGCAAAGTGTAAATATAGTAAAAATGTTAACAGATATGAAATTGTAGGTCTAATACTTTTTAAAAGGTGGTTTTCAGAAAACATGCATTTAAGAGGATAATCCGATCAGCTTTGACAGCAAATAGTTCATTAGTGTACGAGAATGTTATAATTGTCATGATCTGTAAATTTATGAATTATGGCGTTGCTAAACGTAGTAAAATAATGTCACGGTTATACATATTAAACACTAAAACATTCTCAACAGAACTAATAAGATATTAGAATGTGAATGCAGGTTCCAAAATATTTATTTCAGTAGAACTCTGTATTTACTTCTATATATAACTGTAAATGGGGACGAGTATGTAACCTGTATCATTTTAATATACTTTTATTGATATGACGTGAATGCCTTGTGCAATTATTAGTTACAGGCCAACCAGATGTTGAATTACAGGTAGAAGAAAATGAGGGCAAGAACTACACGTGACTGTGTATGACATCACTACCCTTAAGGGTATCTCTTAAGTGTTTTCCGACTTACTGATATCAACATTGCCCGTAGGTCACGGGGATTCTGTGGCATTAACCCGTACTCTATGCTTCATCTTCATTCACAAGATTAAACAATATCCCACCTGTATATCCCCAGTACGCAACACGTTGAATAAACATTAATTAGTGTAAATGTAAACGCATCACTTTCACTTGCCACTAGCTAAACTGACCTGAGGCCTGTTTCATAGAACTTTGACACTAATAGTAATAGTATTAGGAAAGCATGATAATATTAACTTAGTGTCATTAGAACTGTGTTGAATAATAAAGTTGTTTGCATAACCAAAGGCCATTAGGATATGTATTGAGAACATACCTTGTATATTCAGCTGAAGGGATTGGAAAGATAAAGTCATAAGTGGAACCCGGATTATAGGTTTTTATAAACCCTGTTTTAGTTTTTTAAAGATATTAAAATAGTTTTATTTTAGTTTTTTTTAAGTTTCGCTTTAATAAGTACAATAATCGCATTGAAAAATATATTAATTCATTTTATTTTCATCTAAATTTCCATGCCTTTGAACCACAAAACTTTAGGAATACTTTTTGCTTAGTTTTAGAACTGTCCCGGCCATTTGCGACTCAACCATAATTATAAACTCAACCAGAAGGTTTTTTAGTTAATGAATCAACTTTTAGAATACTTTCCTTTCGCCACCTTGCTTGAGCAAACACTGTGGATAAACTGTAAGTGTAAGCTTCCTAAGAATGCCTTTAATTTGCTTAAAAAGAAACCGGGGATTTCTTTTATCGAGACGTTGGGGTACAAAATGACAAAATGCAATGCTATATTTTATCTTACAAACTAATATACTGGCAACAATGAGCAAGATGCAAAATGTAGGCAGGTATTTAAAATGTAATTTTAGTAAAACAATGCTAATAATAAGATTGGTTATTATAATCATTATTGTTACTTTATCATACTTGACTTGAAAAGCGGTTTTATCCATTTTTAGTTTTTAACGTCTTATTTAGCCATTTTTAGGTTTTATAAGATTGGACTATGTGACTGTCTTGACAATGAAACGGATAATTACGTTAAAATATCAGTTAACTAGCAAGGAACAAAATAGTTTAAAACCTAAGAATCCGGGCCCTAGTCATAAGCAACCCTTACTTAGATTTGAGAAAATGAGTTACAATAGCTATAAAACTTTGTAAGAAATTTGAAAATGTTATGTGTACCTGTGTTCCTAAAGACGCAATGTTTACTAACAAGCTGAAATATTTGATATATATAAAAGAAATCACAACAGTTTCGTTTGAATTCATAAAACTTTAATTTCTAAAAACTAAGTACCCTAAGGGTGACTATATCTCTCCAAGCCCTTTAATCGATTAATACATTAGGACGATGTTGATAAGATTTACTACGATTCCAGAACCGTTGTGTCACGGCCCCTCGAAAGACGTCTTTCTTTTAGTGAGATTCCGTAATATATTTACATAGCTTAGGGAATTTAGGCCCAACGATGGACATACTAAGCTCACAGGCTTATGACTTATTTTTAATTATCATAAATACTTGGAATCAAACACTAAAAACGTATACCGTTAGTAAGACATTCTGATTACGAAATAAGGAGATAGCTTTAAAATATTTGCATCAAATAGCACTATAGTCGAAGACCCTGGTTCAATCCCGGCTAGGTCATTGAATTTTTCAGTCTTACTACCTTTCCATCTTCGCTTACACACGGCCAGCATGAAAGAATTATCATTCCACTTCAGTAATTTGCTATATAGGCTACTTAAAATGCGCCCTCGGTAAAGCATGCAACACAAATGGCTTGGTGTTGCTAGAGTTAATGCAGAGCTTGTTAAATTCTGCATTTAAACCAGGTTCTTAATAATGTAGTAATTTTAACGGAAGAATCCGAGAATTTATGGAACGCTTAGGCCTACTCCATTAGATGTGAAGGAGTGCCAGAAGCTATTTCCTAGGCTTACTGTATAAAACGTTTAACACTGACATATTATGTATTAGAAGACGGTTAAATCCCTATTGTAATAGCACGTACGCCATTACTTCCATTCGTATTGTGCTCACACGCGCTAGGAAATGTACTCCAAGATATCTCTACGACAGTGCCACGGGCCTCAACCAGTTACCAAAGGATTTTAGTCAGACCTTCGGCAAGTGAAAAATCAACAAAGTTGTGCAACGGTAAAATTAGATTTACTCAGTAACAGGGTTACATTATAACTATAAGCTTGCTTTAAATGAGATGCACAATTCTTCCAATGGAGCCCACTGATACCACGAATTTGTAAATGCATCAGATAGATTGCGACGTCACCATTTTCTTCGACTGATTTCCTACGTCGAGTGACGTACAATTCATTGGCAACTCCGATAATTTATCGACAATATGAACCCAATCCTTGATCATTGACGACTGACATGTCTCTCTTTAAATATAGCTTTGGATGCATCAAGACTGCCCATATCCCATTTACAAAGGCGCGAAGGACTCCCCCTAATTATGTCTCGACAAAAATGTGATTTATTTTATTACACTTCAACTCAATGTTAAGGCTAGCCTGATAACTTGTTTGTAATAAAGTCGTTCATACCATTTTCATTCCTGGAGTAGTAACCGAATGAAAGATATATTGGCAAAGTGAGGACAGAAAACTCCAATGTATGTAGAAAGTAATTATTTTGCTACTAAAGAGTATTTTTTTTATTATTTATTATAATAGCAAACAACAGACAAACATAGGATAAAGAATACAATAAAGTAAACCTATGACATTTACTTCTGATCTGCAGGTTAGGAAATACGGAAAAAAAATACTGACAAGGGAATTTATGGAAGTACAAGTTTTGAAAAACTGAATGAGGGAATATAAGTTAAAAGGCAAATGTCTTTCAATCGGACAAAAGTTAACGAGGACACAACGACCGTTGCTATATGCAGAGGGCACAAGGAATTAATAGTGTGGTCCAACTCTGTTTTAGCCCACACATACCGAAGGCCATCGCTATATTATAGGACTTCAGGTGGTTTTATTACCTGTTAAACGTACGGGGAGACATGCAGACGACATAGCAAATTAGATAATTTAGTCGATGGCAATTTGAAGTACAAGTTCCAATAGCGTATTATTTAAGTCTTTCCAATAAACAGAAAGCCGGCCTGGGTGTCGCAGTCAGAATCGTGCTGGGGTTTCTGTGCCCAAGGTTGCTGGTTCGATCCCGCTCCAGGTCGATGGTACTTATGTGTGCATTAATGTGAGAAGCTCATGCCTGCAGATTAACAGGCATGTAAAAAAAGAACTCCTGTGGGTCAATATTCCAGCACACCGGCGACAATCACAGTCCTAAGTTGTAATATCCCTCCGTTCTCAAATAACCATAAAACCAGCAATGAACAAAAAAACATGACATGAAAAGCAATGTAATAAAACAAGTCGTCCTCGTTACATGAATCGTCTGTTTCAGAAACAGCGAAACAACTTTCCCAATGTGTCATTAGTGTTGATCAGATTCTACTTAGATACCGGTACACATAATTTTATGTATACAAAAAAATTAGTGTGGGCTTTATAAAAGTGTTACAGAAAGTCATGGAAATAACATTAATAGGCTCTTGTTTTTGCTGCGATATTAGGCTGATATTATGTATTCAACAAACAACAGGAAACTATTTTTTACGTTAAATTAACCATGCCCCTTTGACATGAGATTATGTATGAACATATGTGAACATATATATATATATATATGTTCACATATATATTTTCATATGTATATATATTTGAGAAATGTGAAAGTGCTCCACATTCATCTGATATTTCTGTACAAGTTTTGAGTAGCATGGAATCTGAAGACGTAGATTTAGGAGTTGTTTCTGACAAAACAAGGCAACAGAAGAGTGGAAATGAAAATGAAAGCGAATACAACACTTACATCAATGATTCAAGTTGATCGAGACTGAGCTTGATGCTTAATTCGATACATTTAATAACAGTTTTTCTTTGTAACCAAACGTTTTAAATAAGCAGAGTGTTAGAGTTAATTTCATGTGCTTTCTGGGTTTGTATTCATTTCCCACGGTAAAAATAAAGTTCTTATAAAAGTTTAATTTAGAAATAACACGAGTCCTTTTGTTAAAGAAATGTTTGTTTCAATTCTCTCTTTAGTTATTCTTAAAGCACAGTCGTATATATTATGTAGATATTCAATCACTATATTGGGGACTTTCTTTGGGAAAAACAGCCTATTAGAGCACTGCATGGTTTCTGTAACTCTCCGAAAACTAGTGATGTGATGACTGACGTAAGAAATTGTTACTAATTTATTGACTTCATTCAAAGCTTTCGTGTAACAGCCTTAAGTAATATCCCAAAAATAATTAGTGCACACGTTCGTACAACTACTAATTTGTTTGTTCCATAAATATCTTCGATGCCAAGGGGAAGGTCGGCTAGTACCACGCACGTCTGCAGATTCTAGGCACATACAACCTGCTGAACCAGGAGCAGCACTTCCATTGCGCCAGTTTTAATCAATGGACCTCCTAAACCTCATATTTCTACATTTACGAGGTTTGAGCTATAACTCTAAAACTAAAAACTAAAATCCATGACGTTACACTAGTTTGAGGGAATAAGTCTGCCATCCGGCCGCTGCTTCATCTGCCATAGGCAGATGGCAGATTTGTTCAGTTTCCTTGAAGCTATGAATTATCACTGAAAAATCACCCTGGAAATATTGTAGACAGTCAATATATCCGTATACAGGTCATGAGGGCCATAAGGGCCCAGAAGGTTGAGGCTCCCAGATGTTTGATATTCGGAACGGGATTACAGTAAGGTCACAACCCTTACAAATCGGCTGCCTTTACCCCAAGGATTCCTCAGGGTATTCGTTTCTTTTAGAGGCTGCCTCAACCCCAGGATCATAGTGCATCCGAAAGGATTACGCCAATTGAAAAATCCTAAATAACTCACATGGGATCAAACGCGCTATCCTGCGGTCTTTAGCACAGTGCTTCAACCAACTGCACCATGGCGTACCCCAAAAATGGTACAGTATAATATTAGGTAGAATGAAATAACCAAGACAACTGTACATTCCACGCCAAAGGGTTTAAGAGAAGTCATCTACGGAAGGGATATGCAAATAAAGCATATAAATGAAGTGCCTGAGGCATAATTAATTTAAAAGTCAGTTTTCCTGTTATTACATTAACACCTTTGTCCATCCAATACTTAGTATGCTGTGTTCTAATAGGCTATTTTCTCCAAAGAAAGTCCCCAATATAGTGAATGAATACCACATATACACGAACTGGACTATAAGAATACTTAATTTTATAGAAGATATATGTTTAGTCAGTGCTTTTTTCCGAGGGTACGCGGGGGTATGCATACCCCTTTAAGATTTTTACAGTTTCGTATAGGATAAAATAACTATTAAATTCCAAAATTTTGATATCTCGAGGAATTTGTGCCAAAGAAAATAACGAACGTGATTATACGCATAATTTATATTAAAGTAGCTATTATTGGTGTTAGGTTTGTTATATATACCATGGTTTTAGAGATATATAGCCTGACATTGTCGCTGCAATCAGGAATACGGTAAGCGCTACAGCACCGTTGCAATGGTAACCATGAATAGGTTGTCCATGTTACCAATTCAACATTAGCACGTGCAGAGGGTTTGTTGTATCTCTTTTCTCTTGGTCAACCTCTAAGGCTTTTCCAACCTGTGGCATATATGAATTCTTGGTTTCTGAAAGGACGGCTTCTGGCAATACACCGAAAGCAATAACTGCCAGTTTAGAAATTGTTGTGACCTGTTGACCAGGTCACCAACTTAAAACATATGGGTAAACAAACTTACCCTGAACAGAGGACTAAAAGTACTGTACCCTTATGTGTTGTACGAACTGATTCCGAACATAAAGGACTATAAGTCGTGTTCCCTTATATGTAAAATAAGGAATAACAAAAGCCTTGTAGAGCAGATCACTCTTTCACGATTTCATCATATATCTCAATTTTTACTTCCTCTGCCCATACCATAGGTACTATATAGGTAGAGGAAGTATTGTTTTCGACCCCGAAATTCGAAGTTGAAATTTTAACATAAATACACGTTTTGAGCCCCCTCCCCGATTCAAAAAATACTATTTTCAGAAACATGTTTCTGTTTGTGTTTGTGTGTGTCTGTGAACAGCATAGCTCAAGAAAGGAAAATGATATTAAAACAAAATGTCGTATTTGAGTTTGGTATTTTCTGAGGATGTGACATGAAGACTGGCGACGACTTTCTCTTACATTTAAGGGGACTTTACAAGAAGAAAATTTCGTTTCTCGCGATTTTCTCAAAAACAGCTTTTTTTTTAAATTTTGTACATAGGGTGCATATATTAAGAGCTGAAAGTTTTATTTGAAACTTTTTTTTTCGAAAAAATTCTCTGAAGGTTAGTTATATACCACCCACTGTTTGCAGAAACACAGTCTTGGCTGGACAACAATAAATGTTCGCATCAGGTTGAAACAACTGAACATGCGCTCCTTGCAGTATGCCCTCTTATTCCATGTCAGAATGTGAAGTGATAAAGATGTAATGGCCATGCTTAGAGTAAAGAAAGTTATGTGAATGCATTAATCAGATTTTATTTGGGTTATGTATTCTTCAGGATGTGATAGGACGTGGTAACAACATTCTCTTCATTTTACAACCAACATACATGAAGAGAATGTCACACATAATATATTATGCTAAGAGTCAAAATTTATTTGGGCAGAGGAAGTTATGTGAGTTTCAAATCAGATTTTTAAAATATTAGGTTCCTTAATCATAATCATTCCGTCTACATGGCATTATTATCTGGTAATAGGGGGACCAACTGGCAACAAATCTTCATTTATTTTATATCATAGAATGCTGAAAAATTCAGATACTAGCACGGTGGGCCAACTGTGTACTAATATTAGAAAAAAAAATTCTATAAATTAAAACAATTAAGTATCTGAAGCTGTCAAACTCCTAAACCTCATCTGCTGTACGAGTGGGAGGGGATACAGCATCCAACACTCACTAACAATAGAGTGAGAAAGAAAGAGAGCACTTTATTACCAGTGAAAGACAGCATAATTATCTTTTATGAGTAGGTAGTAAGATATGGGTCGTCTTAATGGAAATGAGAAATAGAAATTGTGGCAGTAATAGTTTCAATGCAATCCTGCAACTTAGTTTTCCTGGAGTATGATGTATACATTACGACTATTATTATTAAATTATTATTATTGTTATTATCTTTCGCAATAATATTTGCAAGAATAGCAGTTAAGTCTTGGACTTTCACCTAGACATAACAGCCTGTGTTGAAATAAATAAATGTACTAGGCTCAGTGCCGACTAACCAATTCACAACACCATGCTACATTTAGCTCTATAAATGCATGAAGATATAAAAAAAAATAAAAAAATAAATCAACTGTAGGCTACTCTCCTCTAGAGGCACACAGGGAGAAAATGGTTATTCACTCAACTTCTGATATACTGTACAATTTAGTATATATTACCAGCAGGGCCATAGCAAGGTCCTTCTGCGCCCTTGGCGAGTTTGACAAATCTGCGCCCTCCAATACTGGGGGTCTGAACAATTTTTTTAAATTTCTGTAAATTTGTTTATTATTTTAATATAAAAACACTGTTATTATCAAAGAAAACCTAAACCTCAATTTGAAAATGAACTAAGTGTTGGACTTTCAAGGTACTAAAACCTTATTTTCAGACATTGAACTACTTAAAAAATAATTAAATCATAAAATCTAGTATAAAAAGTAAAGTACATAATATGCCTGAGGCCTACTAAACTGTTGTGTGATACCATTGTTGATCGCTTTGTAATCAATCCTGCAGACAGCAGTAGTATTGAGGACGACAGTCGGCTGGAAAGGGATTGAGTTGAACCACTTTCATCTCAATAATAAGGTACATCCTATTGTCGTTATATATTTCCATACTATTCATGATTTATGTTATCATACTCTGTCCATAAGAAACGTGTTAATTAAAGAACGTTGCATGACTGCTTTTTGTTTGTAGACAATCAGCATAATATTACAGATAGTTCACGTGCAGTAATTTTTAATAACCTGAAAGATTTCTTCCATTAACGTGGAATTTTTATTGCTTGATAAATTGCACCAGTCTAAAAAAAAGGCAGGATTTTTCATGGTTAATTTTGCGCCCTCTTTGTACCGGCGCCCTTGGCGTGGGCACATCTTGCCACCGCCTAGCTACGGCCCTGATTACCGGTATAAGGTATAATCCGGTGTTTCAAACTTTGAGTGGGCTTGAGTGAGTCATTTTCAAGTCTGAAAAGATTACCTCAGTATGAATTTTCTTGACTTTTGTTTAGTAATATTTACATGATTTTTTTTTTTTTTTTACACATTTTAGTGAAAATGTAACTACTTTTGAATATTAGTAGGCCTACCAGTATCTAAAAACAATGCACAACTATTATGTTACGTGTGAACAAATGAAACATATTTTGCAGAATATTTTACAACAATTATTTCTATGACAATCAACGAGAAGGGTGTACGTAGTGTATGAGAGGGGTGTGCCATGATGCAGGTGTAGTTCAATGAAGGTCATGACTGCAAGCCTCAATGGAATTTTTCAATTGGCCTAATCACTCTCATGACATTATAGCCCTGAGATGAACTCAAGAGAGTCTAACAGAATAACAGAGATGTTTAGACCACTATATAGTCATGTACAGGAGTTCATTATAACTTATCTGGACTAATACACAGTGGCGTAGCCAGCAAATAATTTCGGGGAGGGTCGAAAGTGCCAAAGGGTTTGGGGGGTATTCCTTTTGGGGGTTTGGATTTAGATGTTGAACTAATGAAAATCACATTGTACACTATTTTAGCAACGAAAAACTAATTAGCAAATTTGTTTAATATATTCTAAGACAAGCCAACTTAAACAAGAAATTGTTACCTAAGTTATAACACTTATTACTATTTATAATAAAAGTTAAATAACATGTGGAACAGTGGACATAATAGACCTACATTTAGAAGTTCAGTATTTTATTGTACAATAAAATAATTGAATAATTGACAACTATACCTATCATTATAATTAATTATTAGCAATCATTTCTTGATTTTAATCCATCCATATTATAGGCTATTATGAATGAAGATTTGTACTATAATATTTTATAATTATTTTATATACGTGCCCAAAAACAATTTTTTGACAACATCTCCTTTCTGACTCATTTCGTGATGAAAATAGTTATAACGATTATACAGTGAACTCCCGATAAACCGAACTAAAGTGGGCGGAGGTCAGTCCGAGTTATGAAATGTCCGGCTTATGGTAGTAAATTAGGAAATGGTATTTAAGTAATTAAATTTTTTGTTTAAGCTGCAATAACAAAACGTATAAGGCAGAACATAATATTAACACTTACAATGGGAACAAAAAAGAATAACACTTCTGTTCTATGTTGAAATTTCTAGTCAGAGTCTGAAATACACACTGTTACGTTATTAGTAAAAGATTATGATTGATGTGGCACTGTGAACATATTTTTCTGAGAAGATTTAGGCCGAAAGAAACTGTAAATGTTCTTCTGTGTACACATTGTTTCTGTTGCTTTAGAATGATTACTTCTCTTGCAGTTCTGAAGTGGCAGTAGAATGGCTGTAGATCTGGGTGTGGATCGCCAAGAATCTGTCAGAGTTATCCGAAGTTCAGCATACTGAGGTCCGAATTATCGAGAGTTCACTGTATTATGAAAATATTTTTTGTTTCAATTTAAATTGTTTAAAAAAAAGGCGTTTTTACACCATGAGCAGATTATTTCAAGGTTACTGTAAAGATAAACTTATATACAAAATACAGACTAGAGTGGCAATTTAAAAATAAATTATGTTCTTAAATTCTTTAACAATGTGGTATCAAATTTTAAATTCTTCATTGGAATTGACAAAGAGTTCAGGAAATACTGCCTCTGGCACCTAATGTAAGGCTTATCACTAAAAAAACACTTATTTGAAGTTATAAAAAAGTGAGTTGGTGTGTTTGGCAACAGAACGTTCTTTAACATGGGGATCTAACCTTTGGCTTCTTTGCTTTGTGGTGCAGATAGGACCAGTATATTTATATTAATTTTATTTTTGTAACTGGTCATTGATTTCATTCTTCAATATTTATTTAAACCAATAAATTCTATCGATAGCTTCTCTAATGTGTCAAAGTCCAGTCTTTTCCTATATATGAAACAGCTTTTTCCCAATCCAGCTCACTTTTCCCAGAAGATGGCACCAGAGGTAGCTGCTGATGTTTTACTGAATTCACTATGTCTTCATCTGATGCATTCAGGATCATATTTTAATATCTGTCGGAGGATTTAGATTTTAATTTTGATTAAAAGATCGATTATTTAAGCAATATCTCAAAAATAAAATGAAATTTTAAACTAGAATAAAAAAAGTCATTGTGATTTACAAACAGAGCTTAAATAACTTGAATACAATTTTAGGTTTTGATTTCAGGGGAGGTCTGGATCCCTGGACCCCCCCTTCCCTATGCCACTGCTAATACATACTACAGGTAAAGTATATCAGAGATCTTCAGATTTTCCCACAGATATGTTTCCAAATTCTTCCACTAGGAACAAATTGCAAAGAATATGAAATTAGCACAGCAGGTCACAGATATAAATGCAATATATCAGATGAAGTTTCTTACAATGAGATCAGAATAAGAGAAAATGTTGGATTAATTTACAAAATTCTCGTCTCAAGAAATAAAAGTTTTATCACGGAAGAATAACAGTATTTATTGCTCATAAGAAGATAAATAATCCCTTTCGTCTAACGTAAGGTCAGTATGAGAAATTGAGGCTCCTACTCATCATTAGTTTACGGTAGGCAACAGGCTGTTTTATATATAAATATATTGCTGTCCTAATTAATTCAGTTTTCTGCTCACTCCTAACATACTATCAGATTTCAGTTGAATAGCATATAAAACTGGATCACATGTTTGTAAAGAATTTTCAGCAGAAGAAGTATGACAGCACTTCCTGTCATCAATGCTGAGTTTACATATACTAAAAATAAGTATTAATCATTTATTTACATTTAGAAGACAAAAAAAAAAAAAAAAAAAAAAAAAAAAAAAAAAAAAAAAAAAAAAAAAAAAAAAAAAAAACACCTTTCCTCCAAACTAAAGCAGAAAGTCTACATGAAGTCAAGCCTATGTTAACGTTAGATATTGTTATACGCTATAATTATAATAGGCCTATATATTATATTAATAATAGTAATAATAATAATAATAATAATAATAATAATAATAATAATAATAATAATGGCTAGATAAGTTAGTCAGCCTCTATTATGTAGCCTGCTGTGTTTACCAGAAATGTGTTCCGGGTCTATCAGGTTTTGTAAGTTTTAATAACATGTTTTCATCCAATACAATATTAAATGGATCAGACTAAACAGGTGTCCTCCTCGTAAGGTACAGTTGTGCATGCCAGACATACAGAAACCAGGATACTTCTAAAATGTTAAACATAAAGCAAAATGTAATAAAAAAATAAGTTAATATATTGTCAATACAACAACAAAAATGATGATAATAATAATATTTCAAAATTTATAATAATAATATTTCAAAAATTTTATCTTCAAATGAAATAAGTTATTTGCAGTATTTTATACTTGTTGAATTTTTATCTTTGCTTGTACTGGCTTTACATATGAATGTTTAGCTTCATATCTGTTAAATAATTTTAAGATAATACAATAATAATTAAAAATAATAATTATTAAAATACCAGGTGAATAAATTAATGGAAATTTGGTTTGAATTTCAGAAGAAATTTTTGTAAAAACCAAAATTCAATAACTTAATGAGATAAGACATATTTATTTTTTATTGTGGAGCGTAAGTCTACACACGATGCATATAAACTTTCATCGTGTTAGGGCATGGGGATGTGGTCAATGTTCGAGGAAGATGGTTCCACAGTTTTATCAATTACTAATATCTCAGTTCAAATGAGGGGGGAAAAACACAACAGGGACAAACAGACATCCCGAAAGCACTTTTCGGGGTGCTTTCGGGACAGTGAATTACCTGATACAGAACCAGGACATCTGGCAACCCTAGCTATACAAGATTACAAGATATTTTTTGGCCATTAAATAATTAAAAAAATTATAATAACTTTGGCCTTGTCAGAGGGCACAGTGCCATGACAACCCATGAACGATCATGACGTGTAGGAACTGCCTACTTGCTGCAACACTTCTCTCTTATTAGATGATTAGTAGATGGCAGGACTGTAGAGAATTGGCCAGAATGTGAATTCCTAATTTGTTTAACCCAATCCACTGCTACTGTTATTTATTATCCTCACCAGGCTGAATGCTCGCTGTTCCAAATCTCCCAAACTCCCAAAAGATATGAGTAATACAGGGATGAAACCCAGGCCTCAATATCTGACATTAGCTTTTCATTCATCGGAAACAGAAGAGCTCAATAATATTGATGACAAAGATAATGATAGCATTAGTAGTATTAACAATGACACAAACAGATGAGTGAACTATGTGGAAATCTGGATGCTTTAACCTGCAGAGGCTCTAAGGATGTATTAAGAATAAGAAAATAAAAGACAAAACACTGCCTTAGAGGGTTTGTGGTACAAAGTAAAAATTAAAATGTATCAAACTTGATGTAGGCCTATTCATTCTATGTTTTCATGAAACTCTCCTGTATGCATTCACATTGTTGATTTGTGTCATCCTCAGTAGGCTACGTAGTTGGTTGAGGTACTGTGCTAAAAGTCAGGTGGTCACAGGTTTAATTCCCAATTGGGTCGTTGAGATTTTTCAATTGGCCTAATCTTTCTCATGGCAAAATGGACCTGGCCATGAGTCAACCTCTAAAAGAAATGAGCAGCAGGAGAGCAATCCTGTCATAAAGGTGGCTTGTGCATAAGGCTGACAACCCTACCAACTTCATAGGCTGACAGTCTAAAAATCTGGGATCCTCAACCTCCTGGAACCCTAAGGGCATGTATATAGGTAACTTTACTTTACACATGAGTAAGTCATTTGATATCTATCATGATATGGTTAACGAGAAACATTTTTTAAGCCTCTTGGGAGTTAGTTAGGAGTTAGATTTTAATTTTGATTAAAAGATTGATGAAATCAATGTCTCAAAAATAAAAGGGATTTTTAACTTTAATAAAAAAGTCATCGCAATTTACAAACAGAGCTTAAATAACTTGAATACAATTTTAGGTATTGATTTCAGGGGAGGTCTAGATCCCTGGACCCCCCTTCCCTATGCCACTGCTAATACATACTACAAACTAAACTAAACTAAACTCCGTGGCGCTACATCCCGGAAGGACTTGGCCTACCACCCGACCGCTGCATCATCTCCCGTAGGCAGATGGCAGGATTGGGGGGCATGTGGTCAGCATGCCGACACCCACGGCCGTTAATGGTGGTTTTCTGGACCGGAGCCGCTACTTCTCTATCAAGTAGCTCCTCAGTTTGGAATCACGAGGCTGAGTGCACCCCTACCAGACCTCCCTACCTCAGAAAAATCCGAGGAGGTACCGGGAATCGAACCCGGGCCGACGGATCTGTAGTCAGCAATGCTAACCACAAGACCACGCCGGCGGACTAATACATACTACAGGTAAAGTATATCAGAGATCTTCAGATTTCTCCCACAGATATGATTCCAAATTCTTCCACTAGGAAAAAATTGCAAAGAATATGAAATTAGCCAACTAGATAGTCATTTTTTTCTTTGTATGCTTTCAGCCATGGTCACACTGCTGGTTAGCAGTTCTACATAAAAATTATGACCATATAATTTAGTTTGCATCTTAGATTTTGTGAAAAGTCTGTGATTTTCTGTAAGTCTCTAGATCTGCATCGCAATTCCCACACAGGTTTAATTAATTAAATTTTCCCAATTAAATTGCTAAGCTGATCTGTTGAATTCTATAGACTATCCTTATATTTCCTATGCTATCATTTTCTCCAAAAACCTTTTGATCTTAAAGAATTTCTCACTACTTAACATAACATGAAATGCTATTCTTTACTGATCTCATTAAATATAAACTGTCAAGAATTTTACAATTAATTTTACTAAGTACCATACTATACTAACACTACAGTATATTAGGTTATAAGTTACTGCTTTGCTTTGTAATTCTGTATTTTGTATTTTAAAATTTTTGTATTTATATTTGTATTGACATGTCAATTATCTTATGTAAGATAGAATTTGTTAAATTATGTTATATTTTGTTCTGTTTCAAATGCTTCATATGCACCTTATGTATGTATTTAACCCACATACTGACAATGTTCTGAAATGTACCAACATTATGCAGAACTGCAATAAATCTTATCTGATAGTATTAAAGCTACATATTAAAAATTTAACGGTGTGTTCAACATCAACGGCCTCCTTGTAACTTACCAAACATAATGCTCTCATGTAAAGTCTCCTTTAGCACATGTCTATCGCATACTGCATCAGTTTTGTCAAGAATAAGCTTTATGGTTAATTCTATCTCTTATATAGGCTATACCTGGAATCATAAATGGCAAGCTAGGCCAAAACCAATAAAAAATATATTAAAGAACTCTCTAATGTGGAAGTTTCATAATTTTTCATTAAATCAGATAATTAGAAAAATATGCGAACCAAATTTTATAAATTAGGGGAGAGTAAAATATGGAAACAAATCTCATGAATTAACTTTCTGGTAAAAATACTGGAATGTCAGAAAAATTCTCTTTCTTTTCTTATCTAAAGTATTTACTCTTTCTAATTTTTCCTTCTTTTCCTGAAGTCAAGAGTAGTCCACATACTGTTAAGCATAATCATGTTATTGTTAATAAGGATGGACATAGTAATACAGTAATAATAATAATGATAATAACCACAACCGAAGATCACTTCATTCTCTGTAACTTTACCTCACATTACACGATAATAATTATGATAATATAAATAAATAGGCTTCTGAATTATTGCAATAGGAAGAAATACTCATAACACATACAAGCCTCTCTAAGGAGGGGGAATTCAGATCCTGGAATGAGTAGAAGTTTTCACTTACAAGGTTTTGAAAATACTGAACAAACAATGTGTTCAGATTTTCAAACCTGATGTCTCTAAAAACTCAATATAAGTTAAGTTACCGGTATACGTTTATTATTATTGTCCTTTCAAAACCTGTTCTGCATAAGACATCAAAGCAACATACCTAACCTCAAAGTTTTAAAGCACTGTAGGCTATAATTTCTCGACTGTCAGTAGTGTTTGGAATAAATGGTACAACAAATCTTAGTTTCAGCTGTTCTGTAGACATTCTTCCTTAGTCAATAGTTTTAAAATAAGAAGAACGCTAAGTTTGGCATATATCCTGTTGGAGACACTAAAAATGTGAGGATCTGAAGTTCTCTACACTAAGGTTTATTAAACTTCTAAGGCACAGTAAACATATTCTTGTTGTCTGTTCCATTAATTTTGTTTAAAACTATGGGGTCATTTTTCGAAAAGCAGATTGGCATACAAGTAGACCTACAAGTCCAAGAGTAGATTTTTGGTTCATTAATAACATATTGTTTAACTAAAATAAAACAAAGATTAAATAAGAGTAGGCTAAGCCTAATAATAGTAAAATGTTCGCTTTATTATGTAAATAAAACTGATAAATTTTATTTTCAGCTGATATGAGTGCTCAAATGGGATCTTATCCCACTTAATTGTTGGACTTTGAAGAACAGGCCTATTAAGAAGATATTGAAGTAAGCTAGTTAATAGCTATGAACTGAACCACTTCAAATTCATGATAGCCTTTCTAATTATTGTAATAAAAACCGCAGGCTACCTGTGAATTTTAGGAGTTGGGACCAACATCAACATATACAGTGGCAAAGACACACCAATAATTAAAAAGTAAAATTCTGTCGTTTGTAATTTCTCGAAAGGAATTATGGATATACGCATTTTGAACATTAATACCATTTGAAGTTATGGTTTAAACTCTCAGTATCAATAATAAATCATTTATAATATCTCCTAGAACGATGAATCGAAATAGTTTTTTTCTTCTTTTTTTTATGAAGGAAAATGTAATTAACTAATTATATTAGTAGCTACCGCTAACTTTACTAAACAACGCAATCATTAAATATTAGTTAAGTGTTTAAGAGCATATTAATACTTCTAAATATAACTCCATACGACGTGTAGCGATATATAGGCTACTATTTTTTTTTTCTTCTGTAGTTCACATGTGTCAAAATCGAATATGACAGCGCGCAAAATTACCACAATAAAAATAAAATTAATTCCAAATTCGCACATACGATGGAATTTTGACATTTTTAGTTGTTATTTCGGTCCAGTGGTTTAAGAGAACATATAAATACAAATAAAATTAAATTGGTGTCGTTGCCTTCTAAACAAAATATGACGTCGAGCCGACGGGAGAAAGACCCATCCCTATGTAACCTTGCATAAAAAAAGGCTTGTATTTTTACGTATTCGTGAATTATACTCACTCATTATTTCCATGCACAAGAATAGCAAGAAACTCGACACATAATAGAAAACTAGCATACACTCATGAATGGTATACGTAAAAACTTACGATATTCCCATTTGAAGAACACACACACTCGACACTCACTTCCCACGACCTTCCTTCTTTCCACTGCAATGCAACAGTGGTTCCATCTTGCGGTAATTTTCGGAAGGACGGAAGTAGGGATGGTGTGGTAAATAAACAAGATCTGAAAGGAACCAACAGTTTTTAAGATTTTGAATTTATCATGAAATACAGGTGAGTTTTCAAATATCAGTACAGTGTTTGACTATAAAAAGTTTAGTACTTTGCATTAAGTGCCTTTTATAGACTGTCACAACCAATTATACTTTTGATTCTCTGACGGAGAGGGCTTTATTAACCTATAAAATCTTGTATTTTCATTCATTCATCTGTCAAGAAGGGAATTAATTAATAGCAATACAATTTAGCTTAGACTTGGAAACGTTTACAATGTTTTACATGTAAAGTATACAAATGATGATTTCATTTTCTACGCCGATCCATTCGGAATAATTATGCATCATAACTAAAACACATTTAAGTAGGTTGATGTCATATGGCCTTGTCAGGGCATTTCATAATGTTAACAGACATTTAATTATTGTTTCCATTAGGATCCATTTTAATTACATAATATCCTCATTGTTTTCTTTGATGATTTGGCCTCTTTATTAGTTTTAGCAGTTTAAACAGCCTTATTTTCCTTAGTTTATAGTGTTGACAATTTAATAGATCTTTAGTCCCTTAGATTAAAGTTCTGTATGCAATTCTACGTTCCATCCCTAATAAATTAGGAGTAATTGCTCTAATTATATCAATTGCCATCCTATTCATTTTACCCATATACAAATCCATCTTCTGTAGAATACAATTTTACCCAATTAACCAATTTATATTCTGAACAGTAGTTAGAAACTCATGGAAAAAATAGTTTTATGCTGCGCACTAAGCTCCTCCCACCAACTCTCTAACGGGACCCACCTCGGAAGGCGGGGTTTAGGGTTTCATCGCAGAAGAGATTCAATGTGAGACATAATAAACATCGCGCTATTCAGTATATTGCTCCTAAACTAATATAACGTTGCTAACCTAACAAAACCTTTCACTGACCTAGAATTTACCTATCATAGAAGCTTTTTACCCTTCCACACCTTTCATAAAACAGTGTTACGACTATCAAGGAAGCCATGGTCAATAGGTGCGTGCGCAGGCTCGGAAGCGAGGGGAAGGAACCGGCGGGCTATTCAAGTCTAATATCAAATTCAGAATGCCCTCCTAAATTAATATCAAATCAAATCAAATCAAATCTTCTTTATTTGCAGCAAACTCCTGAGTTCATCAGGAGCATTACAAATGTTCATACAGGTTATATATAAGTTAGTATTATAAATGAAATATAAAACATTCAAACATACATCAGCACTTCATCAGCTTAAGATTCATCACTAATAAAATCATAAAATTCATTAACACTGTACATAGGGTTATTTAATATAAACTTTTTAATGGCCAATTTGAAACTATGGATCGGCAGCCTTCTCATGTTGTTAAGTAGAGAATTGAACATCCTAATCGATACATTTTTGAAACTGTTTTGAGTTTTAACATAATTACAATGAGTTGTGACTATATTGTGTTTACCTCTTGTGTTATAGTTATGACACATACCATGTTCTAGATGAAAATTATAATTTTCTTTTATATACAATAAGCACTGAAAAACAAATAGCCCTGGCAGAGTCATAATTTGAATATTCCTAAAACTATTTCTACTGTGACCATTTAATGGTAAGCCACACATCAACCTAATTGCCCTTTTTTGCAATCCGAACAATTTTAAACTATAAGTTTGATTCCCCCATAACAAAGTCCCATATGATAGGTGGCTGTGAACATGTGCAAAATACACCAGTTTCAAAACATCAAGACTAACGCAGGATCTTAATTTTCTCAGCATATAAATTCCTCTACTCAGTTTGTAAGCTATATTATCCATATGACTATGCCAGTTCAACCTGGAGTCCACCTAAAAATCCAGAAAATTTACAACATCGTTGTTATGATTTTTAACATTTAAGGAGATCCTGAGCTCCTGAATTTTATCCATATTTAGACACAAGAGATTGGCACTACACCAATCTTCAACCATTAAAACTATGTTACTCAAATCTCTTTCTATTGGCTCACTGATACATATTGCAAAATCATCCGCGAATAAGTACCCCTTGGCTGATGGCCATAATATATTGGGTAAATCATTAATGTAGATGATGAATAAAATAGGCCCCAGAATAGACCCTTGTGGTACTCCATTAAGAACATGTAAATAGTCGGACTCTATATCATTAACATTAACCTTCTGAAACCTCCCTGTTAAGTAAGAGCTTAAAAGTAAAACAGCACTTTTTTCCAGACCATAGTATTCTAATTTTTTTAACAGTATTTTATGGGATACAGTATCAAATGCTTTCGATAGATCAAATAATTTAGCCCTTGTTATATTTTTAGACTCAAGTGAGTCCAAAAAGTTTGTATACAGGGACACAGCTGCTTTGATTGTCCCCATTCCTAAACGATACCCATATTGGCAGTTGCTAAAAAGATTATTTTTTTCAAAATAATCAATTAATTGATCATTTAACAATTTTTCAAACACTTTAGATATGATGGGAACTAAGGATATAGGCCTATAACTGTTGCAGTCTGATTTACTTCCCTTCTTATATATTGGAATTACCTTGACAAGTTTTAAAGCATCAGGAAAAACTGATTCTATAATACAACTGTTTATTATATTGGTTAAGACTCCCATCAAAGATTCTTTACCTAGTTTAATCATTAACGCGTTCAGACCATAAACATCAATACATCTACTAGCTTTTAGATTTCTAATAACTTTTTCCACCTCACAATTACTTACTAATTTAAATTTTAATGAGCAACTTGGTTTTACTCTAGATTCTATGTACTCCAATGCAGTTTTGGTACAATTCTTAGAAGCTACTGCAAGAATAAGTTCATTTATTTTGTCTATGAAAAAGTTGTTGAATTGGTCTGGTGAGAGATTATTCTGAGTCTGTTCTTGCTTAAGTACAGTATTACATTGTTTTTTTATTACATCCCACATGGCCTTACTTTTATTATTTGATGAATTAATTAGGTTATCATTTTCTAAGCGCCTAGTCTGTTTAATTAATGTTCTGAATTGTTTCTTATATCTGATGTATAATTTTTTTGCAGAGTCACTTCTTGTTGTTTGGTAAATATGATAAGACCAGTCACACAATTCCCTGATGTAATTTATTTCCGGACTAACTACCTTATTCCTTCTAGGTAATGTAGTCTTGGTTTTAAGTCTAATGTAAGGAAAAGCTAAATTTATAATTGAATTCAGTGTTTCAATTAATATTTGGGTTTTAGAACACGCAGTAGGTGAAATGTACAAACGGTGCCAATCTATATTACTTAAAATTTCTGAGAAGATTAAATAATGTTTCACTTTCATACTGCGTATTACCTTATTTTTAACAGATTGATTTGCTTTTGTCCTGCTTTTAGATTTGTATGATAGCCTAAGAGCCCAGTGATCTGATACCCATGATTTTATAACATTACATTCAGTTGAGTTTACATCTAAATTGGTGATCATATTGTCAATACATGTACCTCCCTCATGAGTTGCATTTGGCCTAGTTATTGCATTATTACATGCTCCCATACCAAATGAAGTAAATAAATTATTTAGGTATTTAACTCTCGCACCATCAGCCAGTTTAAAATCTATATTAAAGTCACCACACACTAAGATTTTTGCCTGTTTTTTACTTAAAAACTCTAATATAGAACTAAGCCTAGAGAAAAATATGTCCCACTCCCCACATTCAGTGCCGGGTCTGTACAATGACATAACCTAACTGCCACTGAACTAGAATTTTGTGAGAATTCAGAATACCCTACTAAATTAATAAAGTAATTTTACTACGGTAAAATTGTAATTTTCGTAAGTGAGCAAGTACATAGCCGTGATAGGAGATGTAAGGGAAGCAAGCAGTAGCGTGCGCATTGGCTCGGAAGCGAGGGTCAACAAGGGAAACGAGCGGGCAGACGAGAGTGGGTGGAGCTTCGCCGGTGCGCAGGATATATCTATCTTTTGCCGAAACTCACATACTGTGCTCTAAAATGCAGAAAATTGTAACCTTTATTTAAAAAGTGAACTATGGGATCAAATAGACCTTATTTCAACCTAACTTATCATAATAATTCATAATCCATAAATACTTATTTTACACCAAACTGTCACCAATAACTTTTGCACGATTTGTGCGCTTTCCTTTCTTAATTAATAATCAGTCTCGGCCTATGAGATACACGTGGAGTTAGCTCTAGTACTACTATTAACGCACTGAGGAAATAGTTAACACTCTCCAGATAGCTACGGATTGGAAGACATCTTAATCTTTGTAGAAATTTGGAAAATCTGCGTTACTGGTAATGTAGGTGGGTTTGAAGTAAGTAATAGTTCCGTCCTGCCGTAAACTTAGCTAAAGTGTACTTGTACCCACCACTTCACATAATGGAGACTTCGGGAACATCACAACATAATGAAGTAGAAATAAAGCAAGAAGACTTCCAATCGCAATGTGTAAAACACGAACATATTGTTAAGTGTGAGGATATTCCCATAACCTACAATTTAGTGGAGACACGCCGAATTAAAAGTGAGGATATAGACCCATATGTTGCAACAGTTCCGAAGTTGGAGACATCGACATCGTGCGACAAAATTCAGAACACATTTCCTGAAGGAAATAACGAAGAACTTCTTCTTACAGAGTATTGTAAGAATACTCCTGTGCCCATTAAGACGGAGAAAACTGACGTGTATGAAAACAGTGACTCTGCGGTATCCAATACAGTACAAAATGTAGAGATACTGGTTCCAGGACAACAAAATTCCAAAGGTACTTCTCAAAGACAGAATAAACATCAGCACATGTTTAGTGAAAAACAGTATCAGTTTTATGATTTAAGTCATCATAGTGGTGCAGAAAATGTCTCCGGTGATGCCAATGTAAGAGCATTTTCTAAAAGAAGCAGTCTCCAAACACATCTGAATACAGGAGAAAAACCTTACAAATGTGATGTCTGTGGCAAAACATTTTCTCGAAGTAGTCGTGCATTAAGGACGCTGTCACCCAAGCTCTTCAGTTACTGAACCAGAGCTGCTAAAGGTCTCCTCAAAACTTCACTTAATTTCATCCATTGAACGAAATCTGGATTCTGAGCTTTCTAATTCTTGTTGCTTAAGACTGAATTGTAATAACACACTTTCTCGAAGTTGGGAAAGTGAGGTTTTCAGTGAAGCATCAAAATATTTTACCATGTACAAATCTTGTTTTATCTGATCTGAGAACATTTTGTCCAGGTCTTGAATTAGACGAGTCCTGCTATCAACAAATGAGGACATTTCATTGCTGAGTGAAGCCAATTCAACACTTCTTTTCTTCAGATGCTCACCCAAGTTTGTCTGTAAGCCTGAACAGAACTTGACGAGATCTTGGGTACATCTATTTACCCTGTCCTCCATGTTTGCCACACTTTGCACAAATGATACCGGTACATGGAAATGATTCTTAATGTCTTCATTTGAAGTTTCTTTAGAACTTTTTAGTTTCAGTTTATCATGCAACTTATTGTCTGAATTGGGTATAAATAAAATAAATAAATAAATGAGATTTTATTGTCATTCAACCTTGCAGCAATAGACAACGTCACCTTACAAATTGTACATAACATATATATACACTATATTACATTAGAAATATATAAAAATAGATAAAGGAAAAAAAAGATGTTCATTAATTACTACCAAGTAATGTTTGCACATTCAAAAAATTCAAAGAATTCGTCAATAGAATAAAATGGGTTAACGACTAGCCAGTTGTATATCCTTACCTTAAATACATTGAGTGGGACCTCCATCCATTCCAGGGGAAGTTTATTGAACACTTTTACACCAATTACTTCATAACTATTTAGTGACTTTGATAATCTACAAAACGGTGTATTAATTTTCCTATTATATCTGGTACCATATGAGTGTATGTCTTGTCTGAGTAGATAATCTGATAAGTTATTTTTAATAAATAAATGAAATTTTATTGTCATTAAGCAAGTAAAGCAATAGACAACGTCAATGGATCTTAAAACTAAGTACAGTATATACAACAATAAGTTCTACAAAATATTTACAAAGTATACAAAGGGGCATACAATAAATTTAAAATTTTACAACACAATTCTGGCTTCAAGATATTCTGTAATACTATAAAACGGATTAAGCAGTAAATAATTATAGAGTTTTCCTTTGAACACTTTCAACGAGATGTTAAAGTCTTGCATACACAATGGAAGTTTATTAAACAATTTTGGTCCAATTACTTCATAAATATGGATTAGGACTGTGTAAATGTATAAGTTAATCACAGTCAGCACTTTAAGTTTAATGAACAGAGGGGGAAAAAAAATCTGACGTGTTCTATATCCTTGAGTCCCACTCAACACAGGATCTACAGAACGAGATATCTACATCTACACCAGAAAATAAAATGAGACATGAATCTGCCCATTTTTGGAGAATGGCCCAATAAAGAACCTTAAAAACTTGCACTGTAAAACATTAGTATTCATCCTTTGGTGAGATTATTCAACTGTCCTAATCTTTCTCCTGCCTGGCCTGCTCCAGAACAGGTGACGACCCAGGGTAAATTCTCTGTCCAGCATTCCAAAGGAAGAAGGTGTACAACATTGATGTGCCTACTGTTGATGCACTTGTTGACTCATTTATGGAAGGACTATATCCAGGGATCTAGAGCGCCACAACCTATGCGTGGGGGGAACATTGGAAGAGTCTGATGAATGACTTGAGGTTTTCCTGGCATATGGTCTGAATATTCTGTTCTTGGGATGCTAGCCAGGTGAGTGATTGGGAAAACTCCGTTTCAGTCTCCCTGTTGGCGGAAGTGCGTTTCTTTGAAATGTCTGAGCTTTCCCAATCACTCCCCTTGGTAGCAACCCAAGAACAGTATACTCATTAGAAGAGTCTGTATGAGTGTCCCACTGGATAAGAGTATCCCACAGATCCATAGTGTGAATATCAGCATGACTCCCTGCTTGAGCAACCAAAGCAGTCCCAAAAGCTGCATGCGATGTGTAACCATGCTTCAACACCATCCCTAGAGGGTTCGGATCTTTAGATGGAGCAGAATGACCAACTTCAATTGGGGTCACCACCTCCAGGTGGCTTTCTGTGGTTGAATGTCCAGATGGGCAAAGCATACCTTATGAGAGGGTAAAGCTCCTCTCCCCATCTATAGGCCACACTAAGTGCTGGAGTCTAGAGGAGGTGATTGTTCCAATACTCAATTATAAATTTTGGTATTTTAACCAAAAACGCTATCATTATTCTCAAATTAAATAAACTACTGTAATCATAAAAATTATCTAACAAAGAAATATTCAAATTCCCATTACCATTATAAATGTGATCAATTTCCAAATCCAACAATTGAAATTGACAAGCCGGTAAGGTCATTATTTTGAGTTTAATAAAGTATTATTTACAGCTTCTGCATTTCACGATCCCCACTATGATTCTTATAATTTGCTTTTGTTTACAGAATAAATGCCGATTGTAACTATTACTACCCCAAATGATAATGCTTTATGTCAATACCGAGTGTATGTACGAGGGTGGATCGAAAAGTAACATACAATTTTTAATTTTTTTTTACAAAATGTTTAATAGGTACAATTACAAACAAATGCATACATGAAGGAACATCTTTTGTCTATTTTTCTGTATAGTCACCAAGTTTTTCCAACACATTTCTCCCATCGTGATACCCTGTCCGTTCGGTTGGAGTATAGCCATTTGCGGACTGCTGTTTTGACTTCTGCATCTGATGCAAAGCATTTACCGGCCAGGAATTTCTTCAAGGGATCAAGCAAATGAAAGTATGGAGGATACTGGACCACCTCCCAACCAAATTTGTTAATTTTCTCATGAACAGCTGCAGCAACATGGGGGCGAGCATTGTCTTGAAGTTTGACACCATAAGCATGAATGTTACAGTCCAGACCTGGCACCGTCGGATTTTCATTTGTTTAGTCCCATGAAGAAATTCCTGGTTGGTAAACGATTTGCGTTAGATGCAACTTAGTTAAAACAGCAGTCTGCAGATGGCTATACTCCAACCGAACGGACTTCTATGAACAGGGTATTTTGAAACTGGTATCACAATGGGAGAAATGTGTTGAGAATCTTGGCGACTATACAGAAAGCGACAAAACATGTCCCTTCATGTGTGCATATGTTTGTAATTGTACCTATTAAAATTTTTATAAAAAAATTATTGTGCATTACTTTTCAATCTACCCTCGTATGCAAAATAGGCTATAAAACCATTAATCTTATCCAGATTCTTTCCTTCCAAACCCCATTTACCTACTTGCTTTGAATTGTCCATTGTCTGCTTATTTTGAGTAACTGAATTTCACATTATAGAGATGGTGACTCAGAACAGCGTAGAAATAATAGGGCTATAACTGTGCTGATTATGGGGTTAGTAAGTAACATTAAAACAAAAATAATATCTATTTTCCATTTTGTGAATAGGTTCAAGGTTTGTGCAATAAGGAGGTTAATAGTCTCTGTAGAATGGCAATAGCGCACATTCAGGTTGCTCTCTCTGTGGCATTGACCTGCCTGTCGCTAGTACGAAAACGTACAAACCCACTGCATTACAAATGTACATGTCTCGACATTGCCAAGTTTTTTGGACTACTAATACAGCTAGCCAGGCTAACGTTCACTAATACAAAAAGAAAGTTAAAGCCAGCTTAGTTTTCTTGCTTTTTTGGGGGTATATGGTGTAAAAATAACTCTTGAAAAAGGGGAGGAAGTTTCTGTGGCATATACACATAAGTGGTTAGCTACAAGACTTTTTGTAATATTCGTGAATTTATGGATTGCGAAATTAATTATATTTTGTAAACATCAGTATGTTTTATTTCGACGTTGTCTTATTGTACTGAACTCTGACATAATACACATAATATTATTAAGTTACTAAGATTATTATTATCGGTAAAAACTAATTAAGTTAGTGAAAGAGAATATTGGCAATTTGGTTGGTCAGTGGGTAATGCAGCTGCCTGTTAAACCCAACCTGCAGGTTCAGACCTTGCCAGGATCAGTATATCATCAGGTGTGAAAATTTATCAGCATATTTTGTACTTAATAATTCCAGAGTCGCAACTGAATAGTCATATCATGAATGGAGCAATGGTGAAATGGTACATAGCAGGGAAATGAAAGCACCCCGGGAAAACCTACACCGATCCCCCTTTCTATGCCGCAAATTCCACATGGATCCACTGAATTTGGATCCAAGGCGGAAGGCAAGGTCTAAATCTAGCATACTCTATCCAAGACCATTTGTTTAAGGCTAATTTTACTTCAAAAGGGATAATAATAAAAATTAGTTTTAAGAAGCCTATTGACTATGAAAATCTAACATCTTTAGAAGTTTGTGTTATTGTCTTTATTACCATAAAAACTGATTAAAATTATTTCCTTCAGGCATTGACAAAATACAAGAAGAATCGCCATGTTTCATTTTGTGGAAACAAAATTCAGAACTACTACTGAGCAAATATGAATAATTTTTCAAAAAATGTACCAGAATATTAAAAAATGTAAACTGAGAAAAGTGGTGGTAATATTAAACAATTAATTATCTACCTTGGCACTTTAGTAAGGACAATCCTGCTGCATGCAAAATACAAGTGAAAGCTAAGTGTTGACAGTGTACCATCAGAAGGCTTGGAATTTCCCTTTCAAAACAAAACTTAGTTCAAATATCTGTGACCAATAGTATAGAAAATGGTAGCTTTTTAAACGTTTGGAAAAGGGTCAAAGGGTCAACACTTAGATATAAAAAATGATAATTAGAGCTCAAATATTCTAAGTTAATAATTATAATTGCATAATCTTAGTCTTCAGATTTAAAACTGTAGTAACAATAAAAAAAGAAAATAGTGTTTTGTTTGTTTGTTTGTTTGTTTGTTTGTTTGTTTGTTTGTTTGTTTTTTTTTTTTTTTTTTTTTTTTTTTTTTTTTTTTGTTTTTTTGTTTTTTTACCAAAATTGAAGTACCTTAATCTGTGTGTATATTTGCATTCCATGTTTCTCTCTTATGTAATATATATGGTAATTGCTTTGCTCATCAGGTAGCTTATGATTTTGTAATGCATGATAATTTTGATTGTTTGTATGTATGTTTAAAAATTTTGATTTCAATAAATTTAAAAATAAAAATAAAATCATATACTCTTTACTATTATACTGTATGAAAAAATATCCTGCATGCACTTATTACAATTCAAAATGTATATCGTCGTCAGTCACTATCACCTTCATTAACTGTAGGCCTTGAGACCTGTTCTGTTTGCATGTTTTTAAAACTGGGTTTTCCAACATTTCTTTCAATGAACCTATATATTGTCATCTTGTGATTTGTAATGGTGTGAGATTATATTTGGGGTATATGTAGGGTTGATATTGATATAGCCAAGCCATTTTTTCTTCTTCCTCATTTCTTCACCATTGGGGGTTGTTGACTACTGAAGCAGTTATTATGTTATCACGGACCTAGTCTAACATAGACTCCGAACCACAGTGGTCCTCCCATATGCTTCAGTTAACAAGATTTCTCAGGGGTGGCAACAGAAAAAGAAAGCTGAAATTTCCAACGCGACATTTGGCAAGCGCAGAAAGAAGTTTTTCGAAACTAAAATTAATTGAAACATATCTGCGTAGCTCAATGAGCCGGGAAAGACTTTCAGGTCTTTTTGCCTTTTCCATGGAAAATGAATTAGCCACTCAAGTGGACGTAAAAGATCGTGTCAAAGAGTTTACCAAAATTAAACCAAGAAAGGTACCTATGGGATTTAAGCCTTTTTTCAATTTCTGTCCCGTGTAAAAGAAAACTATCTATGATGTAGTTCTTGTTTGTTTAATGTATTATATAAAAAGTTAACCTTTTCAATTAATTGCTCTTTTTTATTTATAACGTCTTCATAAATACAAGTGTTTTTCAAATTAGGCTAGAGAATGTGAAATTCCATGTGTAATCAAATTTTCATAATTGGAATGATTGTGATTGCGATTTTGGTGGGCGCCGAAATTATCTCTCGCCTAGGACGTCAAAACAGCTAGATCCGGCCCTGTTCACTTTTATTACTCTTTTCCAGTGTTCATAGAAAAAAGATGGTTTGAGTTTTTTGCAATCATATTTCTCTCATAAAGGCAGAGCTTTCAAAGTGTTCTTTTTTCTTTATGTTCTCGTACACTCCTATTTTTTTCAGCTGTCCTAAAGTTGTTTATCATAGGTAATCCCACGAGAGTTTACTAGTTTATCTGATGAAACTCGTAAACTCGAGTTGAATTTATTAAGACTTTTCCATGAATGAAAATGTTACGGATTATACAAACAATAATTACGTTCGTGCTTTGTTATAATAAAGCAGAATTAACAGCTGCGAGATCACGGCATGCTATGAATAAATCATCTATGATTCGATTCGAGTTACCATGCTGTAACCAATGATACCAATAGTGCATATAAGACATAGTTAACCTAATTCAGATAAGCTAACAGCAGAACAGAATAAAAGCACACGAACTGGCTTGCACCGGATTGAAATTGTGTTTTTAATCAATGTAGGCCTTTATTTATATTATTTAAATTTCCAAACAAGTTATGTTGTATAAAATAATGTGTTTTTATTTTGCTGAATGGCAGCGTGTGACGTATTAATCACTGCACGTTGATGCCTTACGTGTCCAGTAACGATTGACTTTTATCAGATAAAATTGCATCCTTGCGATCCGAGGAAGGATATTATAAGATAAACTATCGTGCTTGGTCTATATCCGAGGAATTGCTAAACGTTATTGGTCAACATCAAATAATTAGTAGACTAGTCAATTACAGTGCCCGCTGGATCGAAGTATTGGTTCCCGGCAAACAAAGAACAAACTCAGCAAACACGTTTAGTTTAGGAACATTTATCTCCTCTTTTTTCAAGTGCTGGGACACGGTCAACCACCTTTGTTCTGACGAAAGCTCCTGGTTTGTTGAATCTGTCCAATCAGTCTCATATATATGAGTTTTCCCTTTTTTTTTTTTTTTTTAAATAACGATTTTCTATTTTCTGTTTGAGGATTTGTTTCCCACAATGATCAGATTATTCGGGAAATCGGGGTTTATATCCTTGACGCCAGGACAAAGCCCCTAAAATCGGATTTTCCGATTTTCTTGGGACGTATGGTCGCCGTAGCCATAGACTATACGAGTATGGTCGACCATATGGCCATATATGTAGGAATAGCCAATACTTTATAAAATTTTAAAATTGTTTCTTTTCTGCCTTTAATGTAAAATTAATTTCCACTTCAAAAAATCCAGATTTAGTTCGTGCTTGTACTGCAACAAGTAGGTGAAGGTCGAATGTTGGAATTGGTAATTGCTGGCAGGCCCTCGCACAGCATTGCACTGTGGGCAGCCTAGGATATGTGGTGGTGATGTTGGCGATTATTATTATTGTTATTATTTTATCGTTACGCACAACTGAGGAACGTGATTGAACTTATCTACCTGAATTGTTTGTTCTTTTCCTCCCAAAATTTCCATCTTCTCGCTCGAATGGGATGATGGCGATAATCACGGCCATATGTATCCGGGGACCACAAGGGCCTAAAGTTACCCGATATTCGTCTCATAGGTGAGGAAAAACCCAACTAGGAAACCTGTTTCAACCAGGGATCGAACCCGGTTCTCATGCATAAGGAGAGCTAACGTATCCCCAATGCCACGGCGGTGGACTATGTTTTTCGTAAGTCCTTGATTATTAATTTTGATTACAACGATCAAGACATTATTATTATTAAATTGTACTATATCCTCAGTGAGTATGGGATTCCAAGAAAGTTAGTTAAGCTGATCGAGATGTGTCTAAATGAAACGTATAGCAGAGTCAGGATAGGGAAACATTTAAAAGCAGCTAGAAGAAAGAAGATTATTGTCTTTATTTTTTATTTTCGCTTTGCAGTGTGCCATTAGGAAAGTTCAGGAAAACAAGGTAGGCTTAGAATTAAATGGCAATCACCTGATTTTAGCTTATGCAGATGATATTTGTCTGTTGGACAATGCCATAAACACAATCGAGAGAAATCCAGAAAGTCTTTTTGATGCCTGCCAGGAATGTTGGATTAGAAATTAATACAGAAAAAAACTAAGTATATGGTCATGAAACGTCAAAATATTGGAATAGTCGGTAAAGCATTCGAACAAGTGAAAAAATTCAGATATCTGGGAGCAATAATTACAGAAACAAATAATATTAAAGTAGAAGTTAAATGTCGAATGATATCAGGAAATGCTTGTTTTTATGCAGTTCAGAAACTTTTTATCATTTCGACTTCTGTCTAATAATCTAAAAATAAAAATATATAAGACAATCCTGCCGGTTGTATTATATGGATGTAAGACATGGTCCTTTAATCTTCGGGAAGAACATAATCTGAGAGTGTTCGAAAACAGGGTGCTTAGGAAAATATTTTGACCTAAGAGAGATGAAAAGGGGACTACAGAAAACTGCACAATTACGAGCTTCATAACCTGTACTCTTCACCGAATATAGTAAGGGTAATTAAATCACGGAGGATGAAATGGGCTGGACATGTTGCGCGCATGGCGGAGGAACTATATATCTCAAAACTATTGACTGGTAAACCCGAAGGGAAGAGGTCACTTGGAAGACTTAGACGTAGGTGGGAGAACAATATTAGGATAGATTTAAGGGAAGTAGGATTTGCGAGGGATGGGCGGATGGAGTTAGGACAGAATACGATTGAATGGTGGGCTCATATGAGCGCGGCAATGAACCTCCGGGTTCCATAAAATAGTTAATATTCTTTTAGTTCGCTTATTATTATTATTATTATTAAATAATTAAAGGTCTGTGTGCAAGAACTAGGCAGCTCCAATTTCTGAAGAAATGGGGTTATTGGTTATAGACAGGGAAAATGAGTGCAGTTCTAGGTGCAAGAGTCTTGCAGCTCCAAGCAGTAAAAGACGTGAAAGAAATCTAACTGCAGGTATACATTAACTGATTAACAAGATACGCAATAGTAATGCAAGAGTCATGTGCATCTAATTTCTTGCAACTAAACGTTTCATTGTTCCCTTGCTACAAGAAAATTATCTGATGAGAATAGGCCTGGGCGGCGCAGTCACTATGACACTGGCTTTCTGCCTCCAAGTATGTAGGATCGATTCCGGTCCATGGCCATGGTCAGGGTTGCCAGGCACCCCGGATTTCAAGGAAGAGTCCCATATTTGAGTAGAATGCCACTTGTCCCTAATATTCATTTCACTGTCCCATATTTCAAAACAACATTTCTCTTTCGACTGCATCCACCATTCAACGTAGCCGCCAAACCGTGGAAATTACTAGTGCTTTGCTTCCTCACATTTTGACAGTTTTGCTTTACTCAAACTATGTTCTTCCCATTTTCTTTCATCAATTGTTGTGTTCACATGTGGTTTAGATTTGACTTAATTTACGATTACTGCTGAACAGACTAGAAAGCCTACACTAGCAGCTTCTAATAAAATAGTTTTAAACAATGTGTGTATTTCGCAAGAAATGGTTACAGGAAGAAGATTTTTTATCTGCGTCTTAAGAACAGTGCAAATACATTTAAAGCAGTCGTAAATACTTTTAACATTGAGTTTTCGATAGCACCTGGCAGTCACAGCGATATATTGCATCGTGGCCTTGGGCTGGATCAAAAGTATAATACAGTTAATAACTTCTAGGCCTATATTATCTATTGCACCAATTTTTAAAAATTAATAATAATAAATTTATAGGACTTTCAAGCCTGGATTTGAACTTCAGTTTTTATAAACATATTAAGTTATGTGACCTCAGAGCTCAAACACTACTTTGAATATATTTGAATACAGTATAGTTTCATTTTGTTTTCATGTTAGTGATTGCAACTTTAAGGTTACTGTAATTATGTCCCTTATTTTCGCTGTTAATAGCTGGCAACTCCCCTTGTCCATGGTATTGTGCGCAGAGGTTCACAAAGTAATTTAGGGGCGATTGTTTTTCTTCCTTTGTATTCATATTTCTTTTATCCTTTCGCTGTTCGTTTCTCTCTCCCTCTCCAGGCAAAGTTTTGCTGGTCTTTTATTTGGCGATTTTGCTATGGTTCAACTTGTCACTTGTGAATTTTGATTGTACAGGTCTCTGTTTTCGGTGTCCTCTTCTGTGACTCTAGGAGTTTTATCCCCAGTTTCGCCTATCCGTCATCAGGATACAACAACTCTCTTCAGTTATACAATAATATTCTGCAATTGGTTTGGATATTATGGTCAATTACGACAATTTGCTAGATTCTCTTGTAACTTCGCAACTTGGTAGTCCTATCATGATTTTCAGTGCCTGGTCGGAATAGTGTGGTAGGCACTGGTTGTGTATTCCCGAGTTCGCAGTTTCGATCTGGGCCCAAGTCGATGGCATTTATGTGTGCGTAAATGGAGAGTCCCATGTCTGTAAATTGATGGACATGTAGACGAAATCCTGCAGGACAGAATTCAGTCACACCGGCGACGGTTACTGGCCTAAGCAGTAGTACACAGTAAAGTGTTCCTATATAGGTCGTGTAGGTCATTACTTCGTTAGAGTTCCAGGAATATTAGGCTCCTTTATTTCAGCACGAGAAGGTGGTAAGGTGGCCCTTAGCACAAGTAGCCTTGACTCACAGGGTTGCTCCTTATACTCATTTCAGTTCGATGCTGAGTCGACCCCAGGGCCATAATGCCAATACAAGGATTAGCCTAAGTCAACTGAAAAATTCCAACGACTTAGCGTCACTGCTCTGTATCTAACTGTAGTTACTCGTACATCCTGACAAAGTTTGATATACAGTATAATTCAAAAACACTTATGAAAGCATTCTTCACGAACCCCCTGGGGTCCCGCTGTTATATTATGAGTACACATGTCTCTTCATAACTTGAAGCATTCAATAGTGTGTACTTTTTTCTGGAACTTGAGTCAAACTAAATATTCTTTGGCTTAGTACCATGCTTATAGATACTTCATCTATGTAATATTGTGGTTCAGAACTTTAAATATGAACTTCTGACCTCTAGATAAGTGAACTCACGTTCGAAGTGTTATTTTTGTGTGACTGGATTGTGACTCTTGATACTTTGCATTTCTGAATAATCAAATAACAACATACAACTTTCATATGTACAAACGCGCATCACGAAATTTACGTAAATTTTTCTTACCAAAGATAAGCTGGGTTTTCTACACGTTCGCAATGTAAGAGCATTGAAGAGATTATAGAAAGATCGTTCTGCGCAATCGTTCGTTCAGAATTATGCGATTTGTGAACACAGTAATTAGGAGACATCTTTTCTCTGTTCGTAACGTATAGCATGAAAGAAATCGAACCTGGGATTGCTACTTAAGCTCCATTCACGTTATGAGGGACGTCGAGCTGACTTTTTTACTTCCTCTGCCCGTACCGTAGGTGCTACAGGTGAAGGAAGTATTGTGTTTGGTCCCCAAATTCGAAGTTGAGTTATTAACATAAATATATATTTTGAGGTCCAGTAAACCTAAAAGTACTAGTTTTAAAAACGTGTGTGTCTGTGAACAACATAGCTCCAGAACAGAAACTCGTATCAAAACAAAATTCAATTTTGTATTTGGGTTATATGTCTTCTGGAGATGTGACACAAAGCTTGGAGACGACTTTGTCTTACTTTTAATATCACTTTACACAAATAAACATTTTTCGCGATTTTTTTCGAAAACGACTCACGTTTTTGTTTAAATTTTGTACACGAGGTGCTAAGAGCACAAACTTTTATCTGAAACAATTAAGTGGTAGATGTAATCCAACCACTGTATGTAGAAACTCAGTCTTGGTGAACAATAAGCCTTTGCAAAATACAAACATTAACTACAGATTAATAATTTAACAATTATATTATCTTCTACGCAGTCACTTCAATATTACAGTACTACTTTTTAAACAATATCTAATTCTACAGCTAAATATTCAAAATAATACTACTACTGGTATCCAGTAGCTTACAATTACTACTAAGTTACTACAACTAGGTTTACATATGAAACTACATACTTATTGAAACAGTTAGGAAAACAGTGACATGGGAAACCCGTCTACACTACCAAAACTCCGCCTATTCTTTCTGCCTCTACTTGAACTGATGACGTCCAAGTGTGGCCCAGACCAAAAGTAGTCCACATGATCATGCCCAAATGCAGCCTGAAGTATTCCATTATATAGCTCGTGTGCGGCCTGGCACTAAATTTTAGCATGCACATTGCAGAAGACGTAATATGTAAATAATACGTTCCATCAATGCTTAAACTAGGTATCTGCATATTTCATAGTTTTGGATATTTGAAAGTTATCTAATTGTAGCATCGGAAATTTTGTTGACAGTTGTCACAGATTACAGAAACAGAAGAAAAGACTGATTTAACCTCGAATTCAGGGGTCGAAAGCAATACATCCTCTAAAAAGAATAAGAGAATGCTTGGTAGAAGAATTGAGATACTGGATGGCATCAAGAAGTAAAGAAGCTATAAAGAGTTAAAAATGCAGCAGAACGTAGAAAGAGTTGGAAAGTGGAATTTCACCTCACCATAGGGATATAGGCTTGCCGTAAACAGAAATACCAATAATATAAACATTCAGTGAATGAACAGTACGGTTGGAAGTGGTATGATGCTGTATTCCCGGTGGGTTCATATGGAAGCACTAAAATAAAAGTTCACCCTAATGATAAATGTTCAAAGAATTGGGATGATAATTCTTTCACACTGACCGTGTGTAGGCTAAGATGGACACGTGAAGTCAGAATGAAAAATTCAATGCCATAGCCGGGATTTGAACCAGGATCTTCGGCTCTCCGTGCCGATGCTCTAACCAACTGAGCTATCATGGAACGTGCCGGTACAACATTAAATTCTCCAACTGACTCACAGAGAATTGTATTTTAACCCTCGCTTGGTATCTGGGGTCTTTTTGACCCCACGCCTCTTTAATTATAAAGAAACAATTTTTAAAGTTGACGTTAGGCTTCTCGTCCTCCAGATATGCTATCATAGGCGTAGCCAGGCCGACCATATGGGGGGGGGTTATAACATCCGCGGGGTCTGGCGAGTATGGAAGGAGAGGGGGGTCCGGGGGCCCTCCCCCGGAAAATTTTAAAAATTAAGATGCAAAATAACGAGTTTTAAGCTTCCGGGGGTTCTCCCACGGAAAATTTTAAAAATTAAGATGCAAAATAATAAGTTTTAAGCTTCCGGGGGTCCTTCCCCGGAAAATTTTAAAAATTAAGACGCAAAATAAAGAGTTTTAAGCTTCCCACGCTTTATACTTGTATTAAGCAATTTATGGGCAGACTTAAAAAAATTATACAATTTTCCATTTTTTATTCAATGGGGGGGGGTTCAAACCCCCAAAACCCCCCCCTCGCTACGCCTATGTATGCTATTGCAGACATATTACAATAACTGGGTAACATATTCATACTTACGTGACCATTGGTAGTAAGTTGACATGTTTTTATTTAAAAAAAATACAAGAATACAGGCAGCAACGATCGGCTGTAATTACTCGGCAACACCAACATTTATACGTGCATTGTAGTAACAGACAGTAGTAGTAATAGACGTCAGTTAGCAGTAGTATTTTGGTGTAGTAAAACGTGATATATTTTATTCGTTTGTGCTGAAATGGTTTTTGGAACTAAGCTAACTAAAGCACAATAGCCTATTTAAAGAAAATAAATTATAATTATATATTGAAACAATGGTGTTGCAGTTCACAAAATGCATTGTTATGATATAGGCGTTATTGCTTTTGTGCATATATTTTACATTGCATTTACATTTATCCTAATTTATCATCACACAATTGATAAAATCACTGTGGGGTCAAAAAGACCCCACATATATAACATGTTTCTGTAGAGCTGATACCATGCGAGGGTTAAATGGTGGTGGAAATATATGAAACTCAAAAGTAAAGAAAATATTTTTTAAAGACTGCTATAGTTTGGGCTGGAAAGGAATTAAGGAAACGTGGAATGAGCTGCGAAGAGATGCTACTGATGTAGAACGTGTCTGACACTGCTTATATGTTAATCAGCACAACAACATGTTGATTACTATCACTCATCCCGTCGGCCTTCATTTGACGAGAGATGTCATTAAGGTCGCTTTTCCGCCTGCAGACGTGCGTGTGCGAATTACAGTTCCTATTCATGCACTGTCAATTTATTACCATTATACTCCCACAATACTGGATGCCATTTCATTTCATTTCCAGACAGAAATAGCAGAATTATATAGGCTATTGATTCTGCGGAGAGTGCAGTATTTTTAGCAAATTGTTTTGTTCATCCTACTATTATTGTTTGAATGGTTGCTGCCCTCATCTTCAGTAGCATTGCTCTCAAGTTCTGTTTATGTACAGAATACTACGAGGGTGGATCGAAAACTAACGCAATTTTTTTTAACAAAACATTTAATAGTTACAATTACAAACAAATGCACACATGAAGGGACATCTTTTGTCTATTTTTCTATCTAGTCGTCAAGTTTCTCAACACATTTCTTCCATTGTGATACCAGTTTCAAAACACCCTGTTCATAGAAGTCCGTTCGGTTGGAGTATAGCAATCTGCGGACTGCTGTTTTCACTTCTGCATCGGACACAAAGCGTTTACCGGCCAGGGAGTTCTTTATGGGACCAAAGAAATGAAAGTCCGACGGTGTAAGGTCCCCCATGTTGCTGCAGCTGTTCGTGAGAAAGTCAACAAATTTGGCTGGGAGGTGCTCCAGCATCCTCCATACAGTCCAGACCTTGCACCGTCGGACTTTCGTTTGTTTGGTCCCATGAAGAAATTCCTGACCGGTAAACGCTTTGCGTCAGATCCAGAAGTGAAAACAGTAGTCCGCAGATGGCTATACTCCAACCGAACGGACTTCTATGAACAGGGTATTTTGAAACTGGTATCACGATGGGAGAAATGTGTTGAGAAACTTGGCGACCATATCGAAAATAGACAAAAGATGTTCCTTCATGTGTGCATTTGTTTGTAATTGTACCTATTAAACGTTTTGTAAAAAAAGAAAAAAATATTGTGACTTACTTTTCGATCCACCCTAATAGTATTGTTTCATATTAAATCCCTTTCAATTAGTAAATAGACTTCGAATACTTAGGAGGGTACTTTGATTTTGGATGAAACTAGCCCGCTGTTTTCACTAATCGCGAAAGTCCCATCGACCTCCCTGAAGAAAGTTCTTCTGGTAGCCCAAGTTTCGCCTTTTCTGCAAGGGATTGTGCACCAGTGACTACAAACTTATCTCACGAAGCCATTATATCACCACCAGTCAATGATGCCACCTTAAATTTGTAACCAAATAGCACTAGAACTTCACCATAGTTTCTCGAGATTTCTGTAATGGATGGATGTTGTTACGGTTATTTAGTGTCGGATGTATACTGCTACTTCGGCCTATAACCGTCGCCAGTCTGCCTAATTTTGTCCGGTAGGAGTTCTCTTACTTGCTTTTAAATCTACAGACATGGAACTGAACTGACATATTTAGGAATTACACACAAATGCCATCGCCCTCGGCCTGGATCGAACGTGCGACTTTGGACTCAGAAAGCCAGTGCCATGCTGACTGCACCATCTAAGCTGACTCTGTAATGGGGATGTTTCATAGTATGATACCCAAAAGAACCAAATTTAGCACACTTTTCGGTAAATTTGAAATAGTGTTATTCAACCTGGCCGCCTGCGTGGTCTAATGGTCTACGGATCCACAGGCCCGGGTTCAATCTTTGGTACTTCCTCGGATTTTTCTGAGATAAGGAGGCCTGGAACGGGGTGAAGTCAGCCTCATGATATAAACTGAGGAGCGGCTCTGGCCACGGAAACCATTAACGGACGTGGGTGACCACATGCCTCCAATCCTTCCATCTGCCTATGATAGATGATGCAGCGGTCAGATGGTATGCCTAGTCCCTCCAGGGATGTAGCGCCACGGAGTTTAGTTTTTCACTTGAGGTATTCAACCGGGTATATGTATATCTCAGGGATACGCTAAAATGCGTTAGGAGTATGTATCATTGTTTAAAAGTTTAGGCATATTATTTCATAATCAATCTGAGCCACAGCAAAACTTATTTAAAGAACGAGCTTGCTTTTTTTAATTATTTTTTATTTTTTAAATTTGTTTAATATTAGCGTTCTCCATTAACCCTATTCAATAACAAATTGTTGCAATTGTGCAAACTCATAATTAGAGCTCGGAAGTTCATTACCTAAAAATTACCTGTAATTTACGAAAATGAGACATGAAAAACTGACAATAAAATTACATTTCTAAATATATATTTAAAAAAGGGAATGTACAGTAGTATACTAATAAATTAATAATAATAATAATAATAATAATAATAAACAAATTACAAGGTTTAGGTATCGTAGTGCCTTCAATTGAAGGATCACTGGTTGTTTTGAAGAACATTTCTGTACGTGAAAAAACTTCTTTCTACATCGACTGATGTTTACCATAATATCAACTGTCTTAACCAAACTAGATGTTAGTTCTAAGCCTTATTTAAGATTGATCATGAAGTTTGGATCAAAGACTTTACAAGGATACAAAAGTAGGAGAGAATTATTAACACATAAATAAAATGGAAGCATACAAATATAACATATTTTCCTCCTTACTGTAAGTTTTGCTTGGTTTCGAATTTTTGTTAAATAAAATTTTCTTCTACAATTTATTATCGCTTTAATTTTTTTAGTTACAAGTGTAAGGGAGCACCAAATTTAGCTAGTGCTTGGGGTATCATAGGATCCTAATCCAGCCCTGCCTATGACTATTATTCATAAAGTATGCTAATATTAATAGCAATATTCATGATGTGTATTTTTATTTCTTTTGCAGTTAAGTGAACATGTTAGACGATACCACAACTACCGCCATCAATGACACCATAGCACCGACCGTCACACTTTTTCCAGAAGAGGACAATTCCACTGGAAATACTCTGTTTCCTGATGACGAAGAAGGTGGCTATAACCCATCTGGGTATGTCTTCATAGCCACCCTCATAGCCTTCTTCCTTGTGATTGCAATAATTGCTGTGAGTAATCTGACAAATTTGAATCATGTCTAACAATATAATCTACAAAGAAAAAAAAAATCTTTTACATATGGTATGAGCATTTCAGTTTGGAATGATACTTGTGTTTTTAACTTTATTCCTCCACCTGTACCATAGGTATTGTAGGTAGAGGAAGTATAGTGCTCAACACCGAAATTCAACGTTATATTTTCAGCATAAATACAGGTCTCTGAATCCAAAATGCAATTCGGATGTCCCTGGAAACACTAAAAAATGTCTGTGTGTCAGGGAACAGTATAGCTTGAGAACAAAAATAGTAAAGCAAAGTGATCCTTATACAGTTCGTGGAGGCTGTTAGGGTTCCAGAAGGTTGAGGCTCCTAGAGCCACCTTTACCTCCAAGATAGCTCATGGTACTCATTGCTGCAAGAGACTGAGTCGACCCAAGAGCCCGCGGCCAGAAGATTATGTCAATTGAAAAATCCCCAAGACTTCATCGGGTATCGAACCTTTTGGTTTGTAGTGCAGTACCCTTCAACAAATTGAGCAAAGGCACCTCCAAACAAAAATTAGTAAACAGAATTTTATATTTGGTCTAGAGATCATCTGGGGATGTGACTCAAAGATTGGTGACGATTTTCCCTTTTCTTTCATCAACTTTACATGAAGAAAATTGCGTTTTTTTGTGCTTTACTCCAAAATGGTTCTAACGATTGTGTCTAAATTCTGTACATGGGGAGCTTATACTAAAACTAAAACATTTATTGAAAACCTTTTTTTCATATTTGTTATCTGAAGGGTAGTTATAAGACACTCATCATTTATACTGTATAAAGTGTCAAGTTCTAACTCTTGCAAGATGCACAGCCACCTTTGCATAAGGATAAAACAACCGAAATACGTACTTCCTGCATTATGGTCTCTTACTTTACATCAGAATTTGAAGAGAGAACATTGCATTGCCCGTGATTATGGTAGAGCTAGATGATTAAAGTGAGAAAATACTGTCACAATGCGCTATTTGCCCAGAAATTGCCAGAATTCGACAGACGTAAGCCGGCGCTGTCAGTCAATGTAGTCGCAGAGTCAGAGTCAGAGAGTCAGTCAGTGTGTGGACAGAGTGTGAACCATGTAACCCGGACGGTGTAGACTGATCAGCGCAACCTCAAGTAACTGTGACTTGAGGAGCTGAGGAGCGAGTGACCGGAGGGACTAGTGAATGGAGGAACTAGTGAACGGAAGAACTAGTCAACGGGGAACTAGTGACCAGAGGAACTAGTGAACTGAACTGGACTGGACTGGGACAGTGCCGTTCCGGTTAACTCAGCACGATCGTGCAGCAGTAGCGAGGACTGCGGAGTTGACCGACGTGGCGTTGAACTACCTCGACTTGGAAGTTCGCACAGTGTGTGCTGTAACTTGGAGTCAGCACAGTGGAAGTGAGCACCGAACAGAAGGGTGAACTGGAGAACATTCAGGAGTTTTCTGATTGTATAGAGCACTGTTATCGGAAATAAAGGAACCTCCATTCTCCAATTAGAGAATAAGTGTTCTGATTTCGAACCCCGAATTAACATAGTTTTCCAAAAATGTCTGGTTGGATCTACAATGCATAGTTTGATTAACTTTTGGTGAATTTTGAATGATTTTGTACTCACGTCCTCATATCCTAGAAATACATAATTTTTTGCTGGCATATATAAGACAGAATACAGATTCATTTAAGGCATTTGATGGATAAATGGGCTCCAGCTGTCTGGGATCTTTCATTCACAAAGTTCCTCAGTTCTGTTGATCAACACTTCTCTCCTGGTTCTAAATTGTATGGGTTTCCTATAGTAACATTACTTTTGTTTCTAACTTCCAACAGGCTTGTGTGGTCATAATCAAGAATCGTCGCCTCGATCGTCTACGTCACCATCTAATGCCTTTATATAACTTTGATCCTGCAGAAGAAGGAGAGGATTGGGAAGTAGAGCTTCTAGATGAAGGACCAGAAAACCGTCCTCTCCACAAGGTAATCCTCATGAACATGCTGTCCTTATATTGCTCTGCCTTTTTACATATGAAAATGGAAATAATAAGTGTACAATTCCTTTATTAATCAAATTCACAATGAAAAAATGTAAAGTGAATAGACATGAGATGATTTGCCAATTTTCAAACCTGCATTGGATTAAAATGGAAAGGTTATAAAAAGTTGGCACTGATTCTATAAGAAGATAAAATGGCACTTTTGATATTTTTTTTATGAATAGTGTTCAGGTGTCTTACTTGTATCATATTTTCTATTTGGTTGCCAGTGTAACGTAAATTGAACATTTTAAATTTCATTTAGGTATATTAGGTAACTATTCAGTGCACATTATATAGACTATTCCATTAATTTGCCACGTATTTGATATTGACCGATAACATTTAGCAGTGCCTCAGGTATCAAAACCTTCAGTCATGTTGGAGACATATGGGTTAATTGAGATGACATTAGCAACTTGCTGTTGGGTGATTCTGAAAAAGAATATATGGAACAACTGGAGAATTAGACAGCCAGATTAACCTGTGCCTTCCACCATGCCTACTAACTGTGTTGTGCCTAGTCACAAGAGAGGAAAAAAGAAATGATAGACCTATCTGAATAATAAAATTTTCTGATTTTAATTTTCAGTTGAATGGTACAGATTACAAGTCGCAATAAACTTCATTTTTCCTTTGAGGGTATTGTTAATGATGGACTAGAAATGCATCTCTCACATACAGATATTGGATAAGTAACATGGCTGGTACAAGAATTTGAAACAAATATGTCATCAAGTTTTAAAAATATATTGCAAGCTATAGACTCTAATTATGTAAACTGACATACACATAGTAATTTTCACTACCTTGATATACAAATGCTTAGTAAATGGTTATCTTCAATTTTGGGTATGAGGCGACTTTACGTGGCTGTAAAGCTACAACATTTTTATTAATGAGATAAAAATTATATTCTAACTTAATTTTTCTCTACAAAAAGTCATTGTAAGTTTATATCCATATTGCACTTGTACTGCAGGATACATAAATGAATGTTTCTTTCTGTAAGTTTTATAGTAGTTAATAATTCTACACTTTTATGGTGACTATTTCGGTAAATAATAAGGTAATTTATAGAGTTTTTTGTCTTTCTCCCCATTTTTTATTTTTAGGTCATTTTTAGAATTTAACGTCATTATTTGGTAATTTTTTGCTCATTTTACAGTTTTTTTTTCACATTTCATATTTTTAGGTAATTTTTTAAATATAAATTTATAATTTTCTTATTTTGTGTTGTTTCTTGCATTACATAGAGTTTTTGTGCATTTACTTGCATTGAATATTAACAGAACCCAAAATAAGCATAAATAAATAGATCTTGTTATAATTTTAATTTGGATACTGAAAGACGGCATTTGCTGTTTGTATTTAACCATATATAAATAACTAATTACAACAAGTCTGATCAATAAATTAGTTTCTTCTTACAATTTTTTTTTATTAAGTTTTGGGTCATATTTTGTGTTTTTCCAGTAATTTTATAGCTAATTTTAAAAACATTTTTAGGTCATCAAAATCCAAGCCCTGATTATAATAATATGTTATGCTTCCTTTCCATCCTGGTATAATTAATTATTTCTGCTTTCTAAACTCAACGACTGTTTCTGTTTTCAGGGTTACAAGTCTATGGATTATCCACCGACAGAAAATACAGATCTTTTTAGAAGATAGGTATTGCTCTGAATTCTTGTCTTTAAATTAATATACCTTCAGGTCTGCTAGTGAAACATGAACCAAGAGGAGGTGTTTATAACGAAACATTCATCTCAGCAGTATGAGCATATAGAATTTCACTGTGCAAAACTTCAAGTATTTGGAAAAGAAAAAAGCTTGTATTCTCTTCTCATATCCATTTTGTGATTATTGGTATTAACTAGAAGTTTTCTCTTCAACAGAAGTGAGATATCATCAATAATTTTTAAAAATAGTCTATGTCTGTATTTTTATTGTTTATATGAATTATTAATGAGTGGTGCGAGAGAATGCTGTGTGTATTTGGTTAATACTATAATACTAATGTTATGATAAGATATAAATGTATATCATGACAGAACTTGTGATATCATATTATAAGTTAATGTACGGTATGTGTGAGAAGTGTGTATAGATACAGTATAATCTGTATTTCATTTACAAAAAGGCAGCAATAACATGTCATTGAGTTCAAATAAGTATGAAAGTTGAACAGAATAATTCTTTTAACTTCCAATCTACAGTCTGCAGTGAACCCTTATTATCAACTTCACAAAACAAATTGGTGGCAGTTGAGTCATTTCAATTGGAATAACAGTCTCTATACACCTGGTTTCCTTTATGCGAAGAATGTAATTTACAATGTTTTAAATATTCTTTCATCCTTCTACTGCTGTTTATTTTTATGGGCCTAAAACAAGATCAGGTATCATGGTTTTAGTTTTAGTAAATTTAAAAAAACAAGTACAATTGTAATGCAGTCAGTCTTTTTACTAATTTAAATTTTATTAGTAAACTTAACTGATATATTTAAAACTATGGAAGAAAGCATATTGCAATATTGTTTACATTATCTACCCATAGACTGTGTAGACCTAAGTTATATCTCTTCATGTCCTAAATTAACATTTCCCTTTCTGTAATATTCTGGAGTTACGTTAATAGTTTCGCATTAAGTTATTGCTATGATTGATTTAAATATTTAATTCATTAAATTAAGGTATTATTTTGATTAAATAATCATTTATTCATTACTATTTTAAAATACCCGAGGTGCTGCTTTAATAGAACTCTAGCCTATTTAAACGTGAATTAACTAGAATTTATCAGTAGAATAACTACAAAACATTCCACAATTGACTTCAGTATAACAAATGTTTTTACAAAGAGCCTTTTCTAGAAGATTTTAAACTATTTTAACAACAGTATTAATCTTCGAAGGAGTTGAGCAGTCTTCAGTTTCATTAGAATGTTCCAAACATCACTAAGCACTCAATGAAAGGAGATGGAGTTGACTTAGAAGCAGTGTGTGTTTTCTAGAAAATAGCTGCCAGGACTTATTACTAGGGCCCAGATTCTTAGTTTTTAAACTATTTTGTTCCTTGCTAGCTAACTGTGTTATTTTAACATAGGCCTAATTATTTATTTCATTGTTAAGGCAGTCACGTAGTCCAATCTTATAAAACCTAAAAATGGCTAAATAAGATGTTAAAAACTAAAAATGGCTAAAATTGCTTTTCAAGTAAAATACAATAAAATAACAATAATAATTATAAATAATTAATCTAATTATTACTTCGTAAGATAAAATATAGCATTGCATTTTGTAATTTTGTCATTTTATAACTCCTTGTCCCACTAAAGGAAATTGTTAATTAACTGAAATCCCCGCTTACTTTAGAAGCAACTAAAAGTCATTCTTAGGAAGCTTACACTTGCAGTTTATTCACAGTGTTTGCTCCAGCAAGACTCCGAAAGTGATGTATTCTAAAAGTTGTTTGATTAATTGAAAAAAACGTTATTTTTGAGTTTATGGTGGAGTTGGAAATGACAGGGGCAGTTCTAAAAGTAAGTAAAAAGCATTGCTAAAGTTTTATGGTTCAGAGCCATGGAAATTTAAGTGAAAATAAAATTTATTAACATAATTTTTCAATGAAACTTAAAGGATTAAACTGAAACTTAGAGAATTCATCTGAAAATGGTAGAAAACTAAAATAAAACTATTTTAATATGTTTAAAAAACTAAAACAGGGTTTACGAAAACCTAAAAATCCAGGACCTAATTATTACGAACAAGAGTTCTCCTTCAGCTACAGTAAAAGTCCTTCATAATTTTGATAAGCTTTGATGATAACTTTCATGTGATGATAGTGCGTACTGTTTTTAAAAAATAGAAATCTGATTATAGCAGCTAATTATAAACCTGAAATTTAGGATATATTTTGTCTGTTACTAAAGAAGCAGTCCACAATAAAAGTCAACATTTCAATTATACAATAGAATTTTTTACTTAAGCAGTTCTGCTAAGATTATTGGCTTCTGTAACATAACTCTTACATAGCCTCTTAGTTTCTGAGATGAATAGATAATGTACATGTGTTGATGTCATGACCAAGGACCGATGTATGCACCTGCACTGAAGATTCGTTTTGCATGTTATTACATGACAGCTGTGGAAAACACCAGCAACCCCAAGTGGCCAGATATTTAACATCTCTACTGTCACCATCATATTCAAAAACCTGCGGGAGGGAAAGTACACAGCGGCAACTGCTGCATTAACAGCTGATAGACCTCTCTGCCTCTCTCTGGCCCACCATGCCCATGCACCCTGAATCTGATTTCTGATAGCCTACCTTATACATTTGGTCTCAGCCATTGAAAGAAAGTTTTTACCATTAATTCTACGTCTCGTCCTTGTAAATACAAACGCTTTAATTTCTACCCCACATTCCCGTTGAAGGCCAAAGATGGCCAAAAGTTTGAATTTCACAACAATGGCATGGCTGGTAATGTAAGAAGACATTATAAGTAATCAGCACCATGAAAGCTTTTATGATAATGTTCACTGACACTGAAACAAATTCCGGTATTAATTTTTTGTACGAGCTACACGAGCATTTATTTGTAATAAGAAATACATATCGAATGGACAGAGCCAAAGAGAGAGGTGTTCATTATTTTTGGTACATATACCTATCCTTTCAATAAGGCAGATAGTAACTAAAAAGGCACTTGAAGTAGAGGATCATCATTGTTTGTACTATGCCTAACTTTTCAGACAGGGTATATCTCCAAGTGGTAGGGTAGGCCTATGTAAGAAGAAAATCAAATTGTCTATTCCAATAAGGACATCTTAACTAAAAAGGATACTCAAAATTGGGAATTATCATTGTCCATACATGTACCTAACTTTCCAAACAGGGTACAGGGGTTTGCTGTAAAAGAAGAAAACAACAATATTTAGGTTCACAGCTGTCGATTGGTAACTTAACCTTCTGATGTGGCACTGCACTCGTAAACGGAGTAAGACACTTGAAATAGGGGTTAACTGTTCTTTGTATCTGCAGTATTGCAAAATAAGCCTGTAAATCTGCCATCTTAGCATACAAAGACTTAAATTGATAGTAAGTAGATTATCATCTGTTGTATCATGCTCTTCTTTCCTTTTCTCCTATCCCATATATTTCCTCTCTCTACTTTCCTCCTCTTTTACTCTCACTGTCTTTTCCCTTTCTCCTTCTCCATCTTATGTTCCTTGGGTATGTCCCTCTCTACTCCTCTCTTTTCATCTGTATTTCTCTCCATTTCTCTCCCTTTCCTCTTCTTTGATCAGTTTTTACTGTCTTCTTGCATACGCTCCCTATCTCCCTTTGCTTCCTCTTTTGTGTTGTTATCTAGGTCTTTTTGTACTCCAGAATGCATTGATTGTTGATATCTGATTATTTTTATTCCAAAACAAACACGTGTTGTTATTACTTTCAAAGAAATAAGAAATATAAGAAATTCTTGTCAAGTAAATAGAGGTGGATAAGGGTTCACTGTATCTGTAGTGAAATACATAACAAAATGTTCACATATTTACGTTTAAGAGGTATATAAGCCTATGCACAACAGTGGCCTCTTAAAGTTACAAGGTATGAGATCAATTGTGTTCAACATTAAACATATGATTACTAATTTGCTGTCCATGAAACTGTCAGGTAATTATACAGTAAAACCCCATTTTAACATTCCTAGTTTTATGGAATAAAACCTGAACTCTACAATTACTATAAGAACAGTGTACTTATATGGAATTACTTTGGTTTTTTGACAAAGAGATTGAGGGGAAGCATAGAAACGGTTTTTGACCTTTTCTACAGCTGGTCATCTTTTCACACACCCTGGCACCTTCTCCAAAAAATTTGCAATGCTCTTGGAGTGAATAGCAAACTTTGCCATTGTTTGCAGTCTTGAGCACATGATTACAATCTATTTCAGTTTCCTGCCAGTTTTGTGTTTGCAGTATTGTTTTAGTGTTTTCAACTTTACTTAATCATTTTGGTGGCACGCACTGATATCATCGGTATCGCCCTCATTGTCCGCTGAGTGCCAGCCTTTGTACTGGTTCTACCTGCTCATGAGTACCATGGCTTTGTACACAAAAAAGCATAGTTGTTGAAAATATACATAGAAGACGGCCTTTTGCCCCCTGGGAGATAATTTTTCTAATTATAATAACAGAGACATGCATAATTTAGTTATGATAATAATATGATATATTTCTGTTAAATTTTTAACATAATATATAATAATATAATACATTATAATATATAATATCGGTAATATTGTCTTTGTCACTGCTCCTATCAGATACATCACTATCACTGTCACAGGGTAAATTATCTGTGTGTATAAATCACACTGTTCTAAATACCGGTACCATATAATTCATCATCTCTTTTGCCAACAAATTTATTTTGCAAACATTATCCTATGGATACTACCAAACAAAGAAATTCAATGAAACAACAAAATGTTTCACTCACAAAAACCTCCCTTTCTTAAGGTCAAAGCCCTCAAAAAGTACATTCTTGAAAAGAGTTTGTCATACATTCCAAGGTACACTCTGCCTCAAAAATTTTAATATTATTTTGTAAAACTGAATTCCACTCTAGCATTTTAGGCATTGAAAAGCAGTAGCCAAGCGACTCAGTGGGTGGCACTTTAGAAGCAGTTCTTTGGTAAACAGCCTGATGCTGAAAGGGTTAATATGTAGTGTTCATACATGTTTAATCTTGTAAAGGTGCAGGTAGATAGATTGTGGAAGTTATGTTGACAAATGCATGCTTACCATGTGCTATGAGCTAGAATATGTTACAATAGCATTGCCCTGCAATCTTCCCCTCAACCAACTGCCAAAATACCAAAGTAAATTAAAAAAGAAAGCAGTTAATTCCTACGTTTTAGGAACCTTGCTTTAAAGAAAATCTCTCTTTTAAAGCATAAACATTTTAGAATTTACAAATATTTACCCCACAATAAAGCGAGGAAAAGAGTATATCTGTCAGCTTCAGATAACTTGAAAGCAGAGAGGAAATCCACATTATCGATATTTAGGATAGGTAAGATTTTTTGTTGATCATCATAAACTCTTGGTGTTAGTTATCCAGCCACTGCTATTGATCAACGTAACATGTGATTTTGGTTTCATAAATTTTCTTCAATCATTTCATTGCCCCTTGTGTTTAAGCATGCATACTTGTCGAATAGCATTAATAATACAGATGTGTTAAGATACTCTAACTTACATGCATTTCTGTAATTCAGTGCATGCTTGTTCATTTGGGGAAACCAGATTTCAAAGAAACCCCCCTTTGAGGAAAAAGAATTCAGACCCCTTAGTTTTGTTAAAAAGAGGTTTTACTGTAATATTAAAAAAATTCTAATAAGGATGGGCATATTATTGGCCAATGAAAGCTTGGATTTGGTGTCATGAAAAACAAATGTGCAGATATATCATTATATAGTGTTGGAGACAGCATCAACTGTAGTGTTGACAGAATTGAGATTATAACAAAATAACTGTATGAAGTCATGCCAAGTACTGATATAAACGGCAATTAACTAGTCATATTGTATTATTGGAAGTGAAGTCTTCCTATGAAAGTGTCAGTGTTTAGTCAGAGTATTGCTGGATTCACAAGGATGGGCATTAAAAAAAAGAAAAGAAAAAACCCATACACAATCATAAACATAAAAGCATAGTCTGACTCTACCTTTCCAGAGTTTTACATACTAACTTTCTCAATGTTTCTGAGTTAAATCAAATCCACTATCTCTATCAAAACGTTTTGCAAACCCATAATTCATAATAAATAAAAGTTAGGCAGCAAATAAGCACATTGTTACGTGATTGCAAACATAAAACTAATGCTAGCTTACTGCTGGTCAAAATGACCACTTCCACTCCTTTAAGGTAAACAATATTAGTATTTCTCATCTTGTGCATGATAAAAAATCAGCTACTTCAGGGATTGTTTATGACTAAAATTAATTAAAAGTCACGAAATATAGGTGAGATAAAATAGATCCCACTCATTTTCTTACACATCAAAGTTTGTGCACCTCTCAAAATGACACGGTACTGTCCTTGTAGTGTTAATATCTCTAGTTTTCAATTTTCTTTATAATTTTGTTATATTTTACTCCCACTTTGTTAAGTTCGTTGCATTTATTTACAAGTACCAGTCACTGCTTCAAAAGTTTGAAATGTACGTGATCTGCTATTGAAATTTTGTATGACGACATCCTGTCAATTTAATACTGCATTCCATATCCCTTCAATGAAAGTAATGGATTTCTAGATTTAGTACAAAATTCACATTACATCCTAATTGGTTCAGTCAATCCTCAAACAGTGTTAATCTATCATAAATGCAGAAAAAAATTATTTTAGGAAACAATAACATTTTAAAAAACCTTTGAGGTCATATAATTTAATTTTTGACGTTTCATAATAATACTTTCTTTTAAAAATATTCTCAGACAAAAAATGGGTACAAAATTTTAACCACGTTGAAAGATTGCGTTTATTTAAATTTTTGTTCAGTAAGATTGTTGTACAACCGTGTGATATGAAACATTTTTGTTATTAGTACCAAATAAAACTTACAATTGTCTTTATTCCTGGCACTTTAAGGACTGCTGCATCATTGTGAATCTTGCATACAAAATATTGTAGCTGTACATAACTATACATGAAATGTAAGTGTGATTTATATATTCTGGTTAAGATCCCAGTTGTTTGTTAAATTATTCATGGAAGTTGTTATGAATTTATTTCTTATTGTTAGGGACTCCACTTTGTGGTGCATTGCAAAATCATAAAATATGTTAAATTAACCTAGATAGGGGTTTTTAATTAGTGATGGGAGTTCTCAAATGAAAAAATTGGATTAGTTCATTTCTTAAAATTTCTCAAGATATCAAGAATTCAAATATTTTTTATACAATCAGGAGCTTTGGCATGTCTACATTGTGTGAAGGTATACAGTGAGCAATTTCGATTGTTGTCTTTGGAATATCAACATTTATTGCTTTACCCAAATTCTCAATTATGTTATACACATCTTCATCTGTAATTTCTGGTACACCGTGAATTTCTAAGGGGTTCCTTCTCAAATAAGCCTATTGCTGCATTTCCTCAATATTAACCTCCAACTCATGGAGTTTCTTAACTTCATGTAAGCTGTGGCTAATCTCTTTCATAATCAATCCGATACTTTCAATGGAAAGGTTAATGTTAATTAGTTGTATATTTATCCATGCACTGATGTGGCTACAAAACCTTATTTACATACGGCCATAGTCTAGGCCTGCTGTTGGTATTCCATATTATTCTGTTTGGAAAAACCTCCAAGAGACAGATACAAAACGGAACAAGAGATAATGATGAAAAAAGTGTGTACCAATAACCAACAGTTACAGGAAAGGAGAATAATTTTCTTGAATGCATCACTTAGCTGGACCCCCTTTTAATTACCTTTCTCCTTTTCTTGAAATAACCATTAGTAAGCAACTTGTTACATATCTGATGTGCTATTACAAACAGCTATCTCAGGAAGATAGGAGTTATGATCTCCAGTATGTCATCATAGTCAAATGTATCTAGTCGGTGATGTCATTTTTGGTGTATTACAGTTTTATGACTTTTTCAAATTTTGAGAGAAATACCTAAAGCAGAAGCCAGTATAGATGCAAATTATGTTCAAATGAGGTAGAATCTTGTACCTGCACTTGTTGAATTTGTCTTAGACATTAAAATTAAGATGCCGAAGTTCATGGATATTTGTATGAAGCCTATATTTACTTTCTGTACGCCTTTACTAATAGTATATCTTCTATTGTGTAATAATTGTTTTCTCCTAGATAGTGCAAGGTATAAAGAACTTTCAAAAATATTTCTATAAAACAGAATTAATTTCTTAGTAGATACATTGGTAAAAATATAAAATAAAAATCTAAAGTACTGTTGTATTAAGTGGTTTATAATTGAAACTTACTAACATATTTATTTCCACATGAAAGTACAGTACTTTTATGGTAAAAAATTTAATTTGTGAAGTCAAAATCCAAAACCCGTGGAAGTGTGTATTTATTTAAAAAACAACTTGATGAAATTAAGCCACTTATTAGTGAAAATTTAAATAGTAGTTTGTATACTAAAATTGGTGTTCCACCTGTCCTACATACTGATTTATACACCATTCATTATTTTATGTTTGTTTTCCTATGGTCCTTAGTATTTTAAATTCTGTCAATTGTCAATTCAATTTTACTGAATGCTGCTACTTAGTTATTATTGCATTTACAAGTTGAATGATGCAGAATTATTAAGACAGTTGTCTGAAATGGATCAAATAGTGAATGACTGTGAAGTTTTCAAAAGGTATATGAAGCTACTTGTAATTGAAATTTGTAATAAAACCTCATTTCTCAATTTAATCTGTATGTCTTATTTGAAGTATGTCTAACTTGTGAGGTGTGCAGTAGGGATGAGTAGCCTACGGGCCAGGCTTGGGTTGACATGACTTTTGAATTTATGGTCCTGCAAGTTAGAAAGAAACCTGGTACTATAATCTACTCAGGTATGATACATTGTTGCATCATCTTATCACACTGGTTGCATTGTATGGAAGTCTTGACCCAATGAACTCTGCATAAAGCTGGCAATATATCTTAAGGGGACATACAGCTTTTGGTGAAATTCATAACTTTTTTTTATCAGCAATGAATTGCTCTACAGTCTTGCAAACTGACATACTCTTTATTGACTACTTCTAAAATCGCATACTATTAATATTTATTAAATGGGTGGAGCAAAGCTCAGTGGGGGTGTGTTTATTAAGTGCCAAAATGGTACTTTCTGAGATTGTGTGGTGGATGGGGAAATGTCTGTCTGTACAAGCGATAACTCAAATACGCTTTATTGGATTTTCATGAAACTTGGTACACATATTTATAACGTCCATGGGAAGAAGCATATTGATATCGGACCAGACTGATTGTCCGGTACCAGAGTAATGCCCAATTTATTGCCTATTTTGCTAAACTTGAGAATAAGGTGACCGCCGTCACAACCGGGGCCGTACAGAGTGGGACCAAGTCTACAATTTCACCAATATTACGAACATGATTACATGCCGATTGAATTTTGCAGATAAACGACTGTTGTAGCGATGTTTTATAAAAGATGTGGAAGGGTAAAAAATCTTCTGTATTAAGGATTCTTGGTCTGCGACAGGATAGGTTAGGTTAGGAACAGTCATGTTAGTTTAGCAGCAGTATTCTGCATAGCGTGGGGTTCGTCCCATGTAACGATGTTTTACGAAAGGCGTGGAAGGGTAATAAGGCTTCTATAAGTAGTGACAGCCTAATTCTAGGTCAGTGACAGGTTATGTTAGGTTAGGAACATTTGTATTAGTTTAGGAGCAATATACTGAATAGCGCAGGGTTTATTATGTCTCACATTGAATCTTTTCTACGATGGGAAAATTTTACCCTTGCACCGATCGTTTCTCTTTTGTTCCCCATGGCTCGGAGGGGCAGACATGACTGGCTATGCTATTCTGAAGGAGTTCTGCCTATTTTTATGGTAATATACTATAAAGAATTTATCAAAGGCAAATCAGTACTCATTATAACATATTGTTTTACAGTGTTCATATGCGGCTTTGGAAGTTGCAATACAGTTAGCTTTGACAAATAACACTACCCACACATCCCTTCACAAATGCTTATCAAACTTTAGACCTTTGTTCTTCTGTAAGCCCTGCTTAATGAATCGATCTAGAGCTTAACTCGGGAAGTCAATTACAAAAATAACTTATTTTCTGCACATCATACTTGCAATCATCACTGATTAAACAAAAGCATTCTGGCACTTTGTTACCTGATTTTATTTATTTATTTATTTATTTAATTTTCCATATTTAAAAGGGATATAAGCTGTAATATTTATACACAAAGAACAAATAAGGCAGGGGTAGCTCTTCATAATTCCAAAAAATTGTAATGCTATTTCTTATATAACAATAATGCCGACTAAAATTATTGGTTTATCTACTCTTCATGCCCTGATCTAACCTATCTCTAGCTAAAGACTCAATGAAAGGGGGAGACTTTCTGCTTCATTCACGCTCAATACAGTCAGGGTTGGCATCGATTTTCACACCCCTGGTAAATACCATGGTAAAAACCAGTATTTACCATCCTGGGAAACATTTAGTTTTGTCCACATGGGAAAACTGGGAAAAACACATTAGTGAAACAATTTTAACTATTAAATTTTTTTGTAGACCTAATTTATACTGTTATTGCAACTTTTAATGTAACAAAATTTACTTTTTACGTCTTATTGTCATTATACAATAGCATTGTAAATGTATTGTTGTAATTAATGACAACATATACAACATAATATGCCCAGGCCAACCAGCTGTTGAAATATTTTTGTGACTGTAAAACAAAGACATGCTAGAATAAATTGAAAGTGTCATACCATGACTTGATTCCATTGAGTACTTCTATAAAATATAGAAAAATCCTGGTAAAACATAATTTCTATATATACTGACATTTTTCACCAGTCTCAGAAATTGCAATTTACATAAAAGCAATCTTTGAAGGCGGACGCATTATAATTATGAAATTTGTTTTAAAACTATTTCTCAAGAAATTAGGCTGCACAGGAATGTTTTGGAATAAGAATATAATCCATAAAGTTGGAATTTGTTAATGTGTAATATTTTCAAGTTTTTCTCATTTGAGACCGGTATTTACGAATTTATCCCTGTATTTACCAGTTTTTCCCACTGGACAGTTTTGGACAGGAAAATGCCAACCCTGTATACAATGTTAAGACACAAGTTATGTAGAAATAAAAAAACTGTTGCAGTCTTACTTTGATTGGAGTTGAAGGAGACGTGATGTGGAGTGAGTGCAGCCAGGAGTGATGCTTCACGTTCGATGCAGCAGGAAATTTCAAGAAAGGGCAGTCTCCAGCTGAATGAAATCTGTGAAGAAAAATTGCCAATTGTAATTTTCATGAGATAAGATATATTTAGACAGTTTGTATTAAAAATAAAACTTCTAACACAAGACACACAAAATAAAAGTTCATTGTAACTAACTTTGCTTTCAAACACATGGAAAATACTATTTTCATTAAGAATATTTGAATGAAATATGGTAATTAAACAAACATAGCATCGCGACAATTATGGGTCAGAAGGTCATGAATATAACATGCGAAGGAATCAATTAAATTTATTAACTGAACCAAAAAATTTACAACTGCTGGAGTTAAGCATTGTTCAGGTTTCGGCCCAAGACTATTCAGTTCATTTATTAGCAACCATCCTGAATTAACTGGCCCAAACAACAAACAATTTAAGTCTAAAATAAAAAAAAATTATATAATTACTTTTATTTCCTACTTCTGCCGTTAGTACAAAATTTTCAATATTAAACTTTAAAATATAGACATAATTGCTTTTTCGTATCTAAATCTGTTTAACAAAAAAATGTTGTTATTATTGTATTTATTCGTACATTTCCATTGTTGTAAGTATAACATGTTCTGTCCATACTGTAAATAGCATTAACTCATACTTTTTCTGTTTTGTAAATTAATTTTTGGAACTAACTTACTGTAAATCAGTATATTAGTCTAAGTTACTTTGTTGTATTGAACTGAACTGCCCCCGAACACAGAGCACAAGCTTTGCCTCTTTGGGCTGCGTTCAAAATTACATTGTATATATTTTATATTCTAATTTGTAGCAATAAAATTCAAGAAGAAGAAGAAAGAAGAACAAAAAAAACAAACAAACAAACAAAAAACTGACCTAACACCTTCAACATATCCTAACACAATTTGAAAAACACTAGAAAATATCATACCTTCTAGTTTCCAAGGAACTGTGCTTATGGATTCACTTTTCCTCTTCCTATCACATCGTCTCACCCAATGCAGTACAGCTGAAACAATCATACCAATGACATTACAACCACCTCAAGTATTATAACTCCATTATTATGTGTTTACAGAAATAAAACAAGGGAGTACCAACCCCTAAGACTCTTCCGTAAAAATATATTGAATATTCCATCATTGGAGACCATAATGAAATGCCTTAACCATTGCCTTGTCTTCATCCAGGGGCTGACGATATAACATTCATGACCACTCATGAAATTTCATTACTTTCTTATGATTTTCATGACCAGTAGACATTCTGAATATTTATTGCAGGTGTCCACGCCTGGGTCAAGTGTAGGTCAGCATCCCTCTTGATATTGTTGCCCTGAATTTGAATCCTCAAGACTGCCCTGTGGCTGTGAAGATCTATTCTCAAGACCCTGTCACAGTAGTATATCTGCCTGGTGATAACCCTCGTGCCTTGGTATTTGATTAAGCGGTCATGTCGTATGAATGTTGTCCACCGCTGAGTTACCAGGATATCCCACTCTAAGGCAATGATGGTGTACCTTACATATGTCCTGCATGATGGGGTCCATCTGTCCTGAAAGGTGCTGTCCATATGGCCCAGTGCTGTATTTAAGCCTAGGCAGACTGGGCAGCTGAACTGCATGTAGCAGCCAACTTCAGTTCCATACTGTTAAATATCTTTTCATGCATATTGACAACAATATAATGTGGAAGATGAAATCACTACTGTTTACAACACAATGTTTGCAATACCCCATGCTTTATATAGAAAAACAAAACTGCCTCCTGTTTAAGTTAAGACGAACACTTGTTCAAACGCTCATTATGCCACATTATGATTAATGTGACGTCCTATTTTCAGACTGAAATATTAACTAGACTAAAAGACTATGTGTTCCAATATATATGTAACATAAATGAATATGAGTACATAACTCATCAATAGAAACCCTTCAAAAGGTATGCCTGTGCAAAGAAAGATATTTCCACTGCCTCTTTCTCCTCTATGGATTTCTGTAAACCTAACACATCCACCTATCTCCCCAGTCTTCCTAGGTATCATCTATCCTGCCATCTTCATTATCTGTTGAACTACCATAACCTGCAGAAGCGCTCTCAGCTTCATCCTGTACTATCCATGCCTCAGCACAGAAATCCACACTATTTGCATTCTTTTACAGTAACAAACTATTCGCTGGAATTCACTGCCTACCTATCTCAAGAGCTGACGAATAATATCACAGTTCAAGTGCAATTTATTAAGTTAATATACAGGAGTATACTCAGCTGGTTAGGTATGATATTAGGAAGTAGATGAAATAGTATTTCTTTCAGCACTCAAAGTTAACTGCATCCCTTTTTTCTTTAATAATATGTCTCCTTTTTCTTCTATATTTTTACACATTTTTAATGCATTTAACATTCCTAAATATGAGAACAAAATTCTGTCGCTGGGCACACCTGAAACTAGAGACATAACACACACAGAGAACATAGGACGATCTTGGGCCTGTTCAAAGAAAATAGTGAATACAGAAAAAGAAACAAAGATAATGGAACACTCTTTCTAAGGTCACCCTAAATGTATGGGCTTGGACTATCCAGTCGGACTTTGTGTACATTGTTTATAAGACTAAAGGAGCATTGTTCATCGAGATGGAAGAGGACCTCAAAGAAGTAGGATGACATCTTCAGAGAAAACTGGAGAATTCCAGGGTTTCCAAGAAAAAACTTAACAGAAAACAAGCCAGAAGTGGACTGAAGAGAGAAAGGAAGTTCACTGAAGAAGAATGTGGGAATATTGGGCGAAGGTTAAAGTCCACAGTAAAAACTGTTGAAATGATGTGGTGTATAGCTGGTTGAATCAATATTAAAAGAAATACTAAGGGCTTCTAAGTCAATACCAATTAGTGTAATACAAACCACTCAGTAGAAGGTGGTTTGTAAGTCTGGAAATCTTTCTTGAAAGATGGAGTTACAGTGTTTTGCAGATGACAAGCGGTTTGTTCTTCTCCTGCTTAGATACGCGGTCCAATCAGAGACGGCGAGACGGAAGGAAGACCCTTCCTGCTAGCGGTACTTCGTGAGCTCGTACACGTGATTGGCGGTGAAGGAAAACGTTTCTCGTTTGAAAAATACTGTAATGAAGCACTGTTACACAAAACTGCCTTCTGAAAGTGTTAATACTAACTACTCAAACTAACATGCACTGCTCTACTTACTGCTACAGGAAGAGGAAAGTAGAAGTAACTACTGACACAAGTGCTACTGGCAGCGGTAACAATGCTTCATTGTATTCAAACAGCCTGTGATATTTGTACAAGCCTGGGAAAATATGCTTAAGCCGTTAGTGAGCTGGAATGTACGTATTTTGTTATAAAAATTTGACAAATGCAGGAAAATTGCAAAATAACTGACGGAATTACATAGGAAGTAATAAGTTGGCAACTATGATTTGATCATTGAAGGCAAAGTGGTATATACTGAAAATGAGGCTTCATATGCATTTTGCAAACTAAACAATGCTGCATAAATTAAAATCAGTGTTAGCTGAAACTTATTCTCTAAGAATCCTAAGAAAAATAGTGTAATTCTTGATGAAACTACAAATAGCGAAAATATCGAAATGACTATAAAAAGATTTGAAAAATCTGGCAATAATATCCAATATCACAATGTGAGAATAAGAACGGTCAATTAGTGTTTGTTTGTATAACAAGATACCTCTCTATCATATCCAATTATCACACCACCTCCAGAGATGATCTCAACACATATAGTGATAAGGCAAGGAAAATAACATCACAGTACATCAGAATGAGGATGCAAGTGGACGAAGACAGAAACTACTTTCAACAGAAATAATGTAGCAGAAATACCTAAAGTCAGGACTAATGGTTGTAGAAACTACAATCCCAGTAGCATTATTCCATTCCATGTGTCAAAGCCTTGCTTGAAGAAGTTGTCCACTGCGGGTGATAGGGGAGAGCCCATAGCTATGATGTCTGTTTGTTGATATATTTCTCCACTGTAGCTGAAGTAGGTGGAATGGTTTAACAATGTCTAGGGGAAATTGTTTGGACAGAAGTTGTAAGATTTCCATGAACGGAACCTTGGTGATTAGTGATATTATGTCAAAACTAACTAGATGATTAGTCGGGGTTATTTTGATGTTCTTCAGGATCATAACAAACTCTGTTAAATACTTTAGGCCTATATGATGTTAAAAGATACTTATAAATGGCTGCATATGTTCAGTAAGATATTGGGCCAGTTAGTAAGCAGGGGTTTCAATGGAGCTGATTACAGGTCTAAGTAATGCATCTTCTTGTTGATCTTCGGTAATCTAGGCATCTTGTTGTCTAGGTGACAGCACAGGTTGTAAAACCAGGGACTTGGTGAATGGATCTTCCAAAGAAGACATGAGTAATGCTGAAGTTCTTTTCATGATGCTTTTGGTCAGGTTACAGGCTACTTTTTGGTAAGTGAGGTCTGCCAATAAATCCCAAGATCTTGTGGTGATAAGATGCCAGGTTGAGTACAACTGTAGCATTCCTCTTGTCTGTTGGGAGGACCATAACTTCCCTAAAGCCAAGCATTAATTTTTTGCGATGTTGGCACTAGAAGTGGCAGCTTTGATGACCACCATACTTACATCACTTCTTCAACTCCATCATGTGGAAGTGTATTGATAGCATGTTCCACTCTACTAATGATCTCTGCAGTGTGGAGTTTACTATGTGTCATGGCCAAGTTGAGTTATTCAGCTAGTAAAGATGTCGAGTGTCTTGTTGGGCAGATTTACAACAGGCTTAATAAAACTCAAATCAAAGTTCACCATATTGCAGGAACTGGTCTTCTTTTGGGTGTATTTCTAAGTTCTTTCTGGACTTGAGAGTAAACGACTTCAAGACGACACAGTATTAATTATAATTAAATACTCTGTCATGATATTTTCCAATTGTTAACAATAATTAATAATTTGTATTTTGCAATTATTGATGTGGTCCTAATAATGCTTAAATTCCATAAATTCCCTTTATTCCCTGTTAAATACTTATTAATTGTAATTTTTTTGCCATTTAAAGACCATTTTGGATTGCGTTTTTGTGTATCTTTAGCAAACCTGCCCTAATATTAATAAATTAATTAACAAAATTAAGATACATTGTAATTATTTTCATTAATTATAATCTAATTTTATATGTGACCTTGTAAGGCTAATTCAAGAAATATATTTTCAAACTCTGTAAAAATCTTCTACTATAATTTTTGGATATGATTTAATAAATATAAAAATAAACAAGAAAATTTGGTACTTAACTTAAGGTTGATAACTTCCAGATGATGGAACCAGAGAATATAGATCATCTTAATGGGGTGTACTGTGCATCAGATTTCTGAAAAGAAGTAAATTTCATTTACAATATTGCAATTTTTTTAACTTCTGCCCGGTTTCTATAAACTCACTAAATACTTAATTGAAAATTATCCCATGGACAAGTTTTTTCTAGAATCACCCACCAGAGCATTACCGGTAATGACATAATGAGGTAAGAAAGAAGAAAAAAATTGCCATGCTAAAAATAGAACCGTTGACCTCTAGAACCATAATTCAGCAAGCTGACAATGAGCTGTGGTGAACATTGAAGATTGATCTTGAATATCACAGATGTAAATTGTTGCTTCCTATGTTTACATACAACAAGCCAATAAGATGAGATTTTGCAACATACCGGTATAGTATACTAATTAGTTCGAAATAATATTATCATCATATAAATACCATTATTGTCGAGATCTAATGCATGAAGGGAAGAAAAACTGACAAATCTGAGCCTAGTTTGCAATGTTTGCATACTCAGTGCTACCAAATACCAGGAAATACTGTCATTAGCGACAATGTATGGTACATGAAAATTTAAATAAGAAATATGTATACAAATTCTGATAAACCTATCCTATCATGGAGAAACCAAGTCAACATTACATAACCATCTAAGTACTTTTAAAACGGTATTTTACATTAATTGCAAACAGCTGTATATGGCCGTCATATTGATCCTACTACGAGAAGTAAAATTTTATCCAGCCATCCATGAAAGGATAAATTAACTAGTGATTTGCCCTTGGAAACATCTAACCCAAGTTTATAAGTTTACTTTTTTCTATCATTTTCATATTTACCCAGAGGATATTCACCTAGAAACTCGCCATAGTGTATGTGGATTGTTATCTTAAAATTATTTGAATTTTTAAAAGTTATCTTTGTGTAAATTCTGTCCATTCGATAAGTTACAAGTATTTCGTGAGTTTATAGAAACCAGGCATTAATCAGTTGATGTCCCTACTAACAAAGATTTTAATAGTGTAGCACAGAAAGTACTGGCAAGAGATTATATTGCAAATTGTTTTACTGACATTTTGCCATTTCAGAAGTTTGAAATTTTTATCCGTGCTGCTGCTCTACCAACTGAGCTAAGCCAGAGATCACTTCACAGCACCAGATGGAACCTCTCTCCTATGACTGATTGCCCTTAATGGTCTACCTCAGTGACATACAAGTTGTGTCCTATGCAGTACTGCTTGGCACACTAATTAGTAATTTTTGTGACCGGGCTTCCATTGTTATTGTACACTAACATTCAAGATGGATATTTATGGATGCATTTATGAACCACAGATTACTGTCTCTGTTGGACATTACATGAGAATATTCTAAGAGGAAAAAAATTAAAATTCACTAATTAGTGTGCCTCACAGTACTGCATATGACATAACTTGTCTGTCTGTGAGGTAGACCATTAAGGGCAATCAGTCATAGGAGAGAGGTTACATCCGGCGCTGTGATCTGAACTCTGGCTTAGCTCAGATGGTAGAGCAGTGGCATGGATAGCCAAAGGTCCTGGGTTTGAATCCCACTGTCAGAGGAATTTTTCTCCTATAATATTCTCAGGTAATGTCCAATAGAGACAATAATCTGTGGTTCAAGAATGCATAATAATCCATCTTAAAATTTTCAGTTTTTATTAGACTGTATGGAAAGTAATCAAAACACTGAAACGTATGGAAATATAGCATCACTCAGATATATGGGATTCTGTTTGCATATGTTATAGTGTCAGAGTCAGGCTAAGAATAATATTCAGTTCTTACATCCAGAGAACATGAGCGCCTGCAATTCTATTTTTATACTACTTTTATTTGCTTCCCTAAAATATTAATAATCTTTGTAAATGCTTTAAGTATTTTACCCCTACCCTACTTCTTTTGACTTGTCACAAAATGATTTAAAAAAAAAAGGTGTTTTAAAACATTGATGATTTATGTTTTCAAGAATATTAACTGCATGAAAAAAATATGACATTTTTTAATAATCTGAATACTATTCATAATTCCTTTTTCATGTTGTTGGGAGAAATTTCAAAATAAATTTCTCTAACATTCCATAACCAGAAACATTTTCCTGACCACAAGAATTAATGTTTTCAAGGTTTTTTGTAAACAAACTAAAACAAATCCAGCCTTCTCCATCCCCTGATCAAAAATGAAAAGGGATTGGTTCAAAAAATGACATGAAAATTGCTTACATCGTCTGGGTTACAGCAAAATGTTTTGCTCACCGGAGCTAGTTATTTCTCCTTACTATTCCTTATGGTTTTTACAAATCTCACTGACTTTTTCTTTTATTTTACAAAATTCCCTGACTGATTTCAATTTCCCTGAATTTACTGAATGTGGGCACCCTGTTTTTTATACTGCAATATTATAATATGACCAATGTCTACCTGATTTTGGAACTGGTAGTAACAGTTTTGCAGCACTGGAATAAAACAATTGAAGAATGTTTGCTGCACTATTTTGTAAATTACACAAATATGTTAGTTAAACATACCCAAGTGTTCGTCTTCCTGATGTAAAGTGCAGTACCCCACGACTATGGATGAATGCAGTCGCTTCCTAACCTAACTGATGGTGACAGTGAAAGGAAACAATCTTGTTGCATCATACTGCTCGTCTAGCATTTTTGTCGAACTTCAAGAACCTCTTGGTGTCACCAGAAAATTACAGTTACTTATAATCATTATTAAGTGCCAGTATGGTACTTTATGAGATTGTGTGTGGGGGACGGAAAAATGTCTGTCGGTCTGTCTGTCTGTCTGTCCGTGTGTCTGTACGAGCCATAACTCAAATACGCTTTATTGGATTTTCATGAAACTTGGTATAAGTATCCGCATTTATAATGTCCATGGGAAGAACCCTATTGTTATTGAACCAAATTGGTTCACCGGTACCGGCGTCAAACCCAATTCAGTGTTTTTATTTAAAAGCGCCATAACTCAAATACGCTTGGTATACACATTTATAATGTCCATGGGAAGACGTCTGTTGATATTGGACCAAATCGGTTGGCCGGTACCGGAATAATGCCCAATTTAGTGCATTTTTATGGTATTATATAACAAAAGCCCCCTTAACTCAAACATGCTTTATCGGATTTTCATGAAACTTGGTATAAACATTTATAACGTCCATGGCAAGAGGCCTATTAATTTTGGACCTAATCGGTTGACCGGTACCAGTGACCGGTACCAGAGTAACGACTAATTAAAGGTCACATGTTTTTTAATTTTTGTCTACCGGTATAATTTCACAGTTAACACTATTCCTTCACACACGCTTATCAACCAACACCGTCAAACTGACTGATTTGGCCAAATGGTAACGTCTTGGATTCGTATTCTGCAGGTCCCCGGATCGAATCTCGGAGCCGGCCGATTTGACATGGATCTTTATTATTTTATTTTTTATTTTTATGTGAGTGCGCGATTGTCAAGGTATCAAAAATCTTTTGTTCTGCAGACGCTGGTCGCTTTTAATCTGATTAGAAAAAACTTATTTTCTGCATATCATAATTGCAATTATAATTGATTCAACAAAAACATACTGGCACTTTGTTATATCAGTTTACCTTATTTTATTCACCCCGCATGAGTTCGTTGCTTTCGTTGCTTTCGCTGTCACTACACGTCAGTTTACTCCTAGCGACGGGTTCCTTCAGCACCCTCTGTGCGCCTGCAAAATGTCGACTAGACTTCCCGCGCGACAAAAATTGTAGCCAAGCCGATTTCGGGCGTTGGAGGGGGGGGGGGGGAAGGAAGCAGAAAACAAACACAAGAAAGCGAGGTCAGAAGATCCTGGTTCAAATCCCGTCTATGGCATTGAATTTTTCGCTTTAGCGTACACACAGAAATTATGGCAATTGCCTAGAATTTTTAGAAATTAGGCATAGAGGGGGCCCAGAAGTGTAATTAGACCGCTTTACTCTCAGGAAACATATTCTAAAAATTAATTTCGTTGGAATTTTCATATACCCTCTACATCATGCGTGTGAAACTGAGTGTCACCCGGGGTCACCCGGCCATACAGGTCACGTTTGTTTTGTCATGAGGGCCACACACAACATCTAATTATTGCAAGTGTTGAATATTTTAATTACTTAATATTAGAAACTTGCGATGTGCATATAAAATGAGTTAGCGTCTAGCCACATGCAAATTATTGAAGTAGCGTAAAAAATTTAAATTTTAAACGGTAACACAGACATTTTTGCAACAAAACAAATACACTATACAAAATGAACATTTATTTACGACTATTTTTGTATTTTTCCTGTTTAATGACAAAATGTTGCTTCGTCTGACCGAAATGTCGGTTCAAAACCGATTTTGATCAGAGATAGCAAGATCAGTCATCCTTGTTCTCTGCGAGGTTTTGTAGATTTCACGAAAAAAAAAAATAACTGTTCACATTCATAGCCCAAGTAGAACCGAAAATTGCAATACTCCGTGCGACGAATATTCAACAGTTTTTAACTTTTGAGGAAGGTATGAAAAGAAACCAGGTATCCCTAAAATGGCCGCTTAAAAATGGGATGAAATTTAGGTCATCTGGTGTATCCTTCGGGGGCCGAAGAGGTGCTTTCAAAGGGCCGCATGAGGCCCGCGGGTCTTACGTTTGACATGCATGGTTTAGCTAGATACTGCATGAAATGAATTGGAAATTCATTTGAAGTTTTTTGTTTCACCTTTTTTTTACATGTGATTAATCATTTTCATATGTAATTCAGAAGTCAAAATTCCAACGAGATCAAAAGTTTTTAAATAACTTATAGCGTTTAATACCCGTATGAAATTCTAAATTTCTATGTCTAATGTAGCCTGAGTTATATCGATTTATAAAGAACAGTATGTTGAATCAATTTATGGGAAAATGCAAATGAAGTAAAACAAGCCAAAAATTGTCTGATCTTGCTTGGTATAGCCTATATCAGAATCCACCTACTAATTATGACGACCCATTCTCCTTCTTCTTGGCTTCCTCAGATTTCATTTCGGTTATCTCGCAGCATTTTTATTTATATATATATATTTGTAAAACTAGGTGATAACATATTTAGGCTTACTTCCTCTAGTTCTTTATCAGCATGATCCTGTAGATATTCAGATCTCTTCACTTGTGGAGTAGCTTTATTGGCATTGCCTGATGCCTTTGGTGCCCTTGGAAGGAGTTTGTTATCTGAAGAACTAGGAAATGAGTGTTGAAAGTCTACCGTTGGGGTTTTAGGGTTGATTCTTACTTTTACTTCACTTTACCTGTCTACCTTTCCTTTTAATAACTCTACCCATGATGGAAAAATTAGGCCTATCGCTATATACCATGCTTACATAAACGTGTTACTGTATATATTAGTGGATGTAAAAATACAATAACTTGAGAAACAAAATGTAAGTAAGCGTCGTCATAGTCCCATGCGCGAAGATCTAAAAATGGCGTTATATTACGTCACAGAGTAGCAATAAGGCTTTAACTTGCTTTGTAACTTTTCCCAACATATCAAAGCGTAACTTAAGAAGAAAATGAAAAATTGTAGATTTTTAGTCAAATTTCGGTGTCATCTTCCCTTAAGTTACTTTTCTCTGGCTTAATATTTCATATCCAGATTTAATCTTTCTACCAGGAATTATGCCCTAGTTGCTTGTCCCTACTAACTGGGGTGGAACAAGCGGCATTAAGTCACCCCCAGATCTAAAAAGACTCCTCTCTCTCGAGCACCAGTGTATACAATTCCACGAACCCTGACACCACGTGCAAGGCGCACATGCTCCCTGACAACTCTAGTCGTCCACGCCTACATGAGCACCAAAATAGGGTTGTGACACAGGCTCCACCTACTTTGGGGGCTCATACAAGCCAGAATGCATTTCTGAAATAGAAAAGACACCCAAAAGATTACACGGGGCACCTGTAAAATTTATTTCAAAATGCGAAAAATCAACATCCTGGTTATCCTTGATCCCGCAAAACATGACAGACCGAAGGTTAGAACTCACTGTACATTTGCTTTGTAAAATAAATTATAGTGAAATTATGGGCTGTGCTGAAGGAATGAAGTCTTGGATAAGAAAGTACTTTTCTAGCTTGAACAAGAAAGTAACTTTCTTGCTGATATCCATGGTACCTTGTTGACCAGAAGCCCTATCTGTGATAGTTTGTTTTTCCATTTCTCTCCTTTCTCCAAGCAAACTGCAGGAAGTTATCTAAAGCAACGACGCCCCCATTACTGAGTGGTTGGATCGTTCGCCTTCCAACGCTGGGAACGGGGATCGAATCTCGGTTGACTCATGTGGAATTTGTGGAGAACAAAATGAGGTCGGGCAGATCTTCTCGGGGTTCTTCTGTTTCCCCCTGCCTTGTGATCCCACCATTGCTCCTTTCATCATAATATCACCATTTGGGTCGTCCTGGGTGGCGCAGTTAGTATCGCGCTGGCTTTCTGTGCCCAAAATCGCGGGTTCGATCCCGGCCCAGGTCGATGGCATTTATATGTGCATAAATGTGACAGGCCCATGTCAGTAGATTTACTGGCATGTAAAAGAACTCCTGCGGGACAAAATTCCGGCACACCGGCGACGGCCACAGGCCTAAGTTTTAGTATATATATATATATATATATATATATATATATATATATATATATATATATATATATATATACACACACACACACATATCGGCTATTTTCCGAGACAGAACCAGTCACCGAAAAGATATTTAATACCTCACTAGTAATACCAGTTCAGACGGAGGTTTAGAAATAGGCGAAACAGAAATCTTGTTTCTACACCCCTTCTTAATGTTCTCAAGAAATGGCTATGGCCTAAATAATTTGATCTGCCTAGATCACAGTTTCCAATACATCAACATTATAGAGATAAGAACGGCACGTAGAGCAGAATTTTTAATAAAACCGTTCATGAAAAAGTGGAAGTTCATTCTCCATAGCTAATGCTATAGGAGAATAGAACTGTTTAAAATGAAATAAGCAAGGTCAGTGTAACTTAAATATGAATTCTATTTTCCTCCTTAAAAAATATACCTCCGTATTTGTGGGCCCTACCAGATTATTATGCTGTAAAAAGGTTATTCTTATATTTAGGGTTATAATGCAAAATGAAATACATATTAGGAAGACTGCATGCAGAAATCTGTGTGATCTACAGGGTAATTCCTTGCGTAGGCTTTCAAAGAAGCCAAAACAGTTAACCACAAATCCAAAATATTTAAGAAGACTATTTTTTTCCTTATTTAGCGATTTTCAATAAGCAGAGGTCATAACTTATGAAACATTAATAGGAAAATTGGTTTAACTTTGTGGATCACACCAAGCTTCGAGTCTAGCATATGTCAGAAATTTCAACCTCACAGGTGGTGGAAAGAGTGAAGAAAGAGCAAGAGCACGTTCGTCAAATACGTAGGCAAAACTAAAACCATCTGCTAGATATAGTGTTTAGTGCACGGGTGCTCAACTGTGGCACATTGTGCCACTGTGCGGCGGGGTCGCCCTTGACGTCAGCAAAAAGCAGTTTCGACGTGACACTGAACATGAAGAGCAGGTTTCATACGTCACAGCATGGGTGGGGTACAAAAACGTTTCCCCTCAGTTGCCCTGGAAGTGGGCAAACATTAATGTCAGTCATCCGAGCCGAGCCCTTTTTCGGAAGGATTTTAGGGCAAAAAATTTAAATGATTTTCTTTCTGGAACTCTCATGTGGTATACAGCCGAAAAGCTATGCGTGTAGCATATTTTATGTTTCTAGCTCATCTGGAAGTGGGCAAACATTAATGTCTGAGTCGAGCCGAGCCTTTTTCGGGGGTTTTTAGGGCTAAAAAGCTTTGGAATTTTCCTGTGGTTTACAGCCTAAAAGTTATACGTGTAGCAAATTTAAAGTTTCTAGCTCATCTGGAAGTGGGCAAACATTAATGTCAGTCATCAGAGACGAGCCCTTTTTCTTTTGGTTTCTAGGGCTAAAAATTTAAGGGATTTGCTTTTTTGAATTTTCTTATACGTGTAGCAAATTTCAAGTTTCTAGCTCATCTTGCAGTTAGCAAACATTAATGTCCGTGAATGATCCCTTTTTCTGCGTTTTTTAGTGCTAAAGATTAAAAAATAGACTTCTTGGAGTTTTCCTGCGGTTTACAGCTTAAAAGCTATACATGTAGTGAATTTCAAGTTTATAAGTCATCTGGAAGTGGGCAAAGATTAATGACAATCATCCGAGACGAGCCCTTTTTCGGGTGGTTTTTAGGACTAAAAATTTAAAAGATTTGCTTTTTGTAATTTTCTTGTGGTTTAGAGCCTAGAAGCTATACGTGTAGCATATTTCAAGTTTCTAGCTCATCTCTGTGAGCCGAGCCGTTTTTCGGGGGTTTTTAGGGCTAAAAAATAAAACAAATTTTAAGTTTGTAGCTCATCTGGAAGTGGGCAAACATTAATGTCTGTCATCCGAGCCGAGCCCTTTTTCGGGGGTTCTGAGGGCTAAAAATTTAAAAGATTTGCTTTTTGGAAATTCCTCGTGGTTTAAAACCTAGAAGCTATACGTGTAGCATATTTCAAGTTCCTAGCTCATCAGGAAGTGGGCAATTTTTAATGTCGGTGAGCCGAGCCAAGCCCTCTTTCGGGGGTGTTTAGGGCTGAAAATTAAAAAAATTACTTCTTTGAATTATCCTATGGTTTACAACCTAGAAGCTATACGTGTAGCATATTTCAAGTTTCTAGCTCATCTGGAAGTGGGCAAACATTAATGTCTGTAACTGAGACGAGCCCTTTTTCTTTGGGTGTTTCGTGTGGTTTACAGCCTAGAAGCTATACCGGCCGTCTAGGCCCGTGCGCTGGATTTATTCTATGGATAATGTATCTAACATGTATATAAGAATAAAGATGCACCTTACCATACCATACCATGTTTCAGGTTTCTGGTTCATCTGGAAGTGGGCAAACATTAATGACGGTGAGCCGAGCCAAGCCCTTTTTCGGGAGGTGTTTAGGGCTGAAAATTTAAAAAAATACTTTTTGGAATGTTCCTATGGTTTACAGCCTAAAAGCTATACATGTAGTGAGTTTCAAGTTGATAAGTCATCTGGAATTGGGCCAATATTAATGACAGTCATCCGAGACGAGCCCTTTTTCGGGTGGTTTTTAGGACTAAACATTTAAAAGATTTGCTTTTTGGGATTTTCTTGTGGTGTATAGCCTAGAAGCTATACGTGTAGCATATTTCAAAATTCTAGCTCATCTGTAAGAGTGCAAATATTAATCTCTATGCGCCGAGCCGAGCCCTTTTTTCGGAGGTTTTCAGGGCTAATAAATAAAACAAATTTCAAGTTTCTATCTCATCTGGAAGTGGGCAAACATTAATGTCTGTCATCCCAGCCGAGTCTTTTTCAGGGGTTCTGAGGACTAAAAATTTAAAAGATTTGCTTTTTGGAATTTTCTTGTGGTTTACAGCCTAGAAACTATACGTGTAGCATATTTCAAGTTTCTAGCTCATCTGTGTGAGCCGAGCCGAACCCTTTTACAGGGGTTTTTAGGGCTAAAAAATAAAACAAATTTCAAGTTTCTAGCTCATCTGGAAGTGGGCAAACATTAATGTCTGTCATCCGAGCCGAGCCCTTTTTCGGGGGTTCTGAGGGCTAAAAATTTGAAAGATTTGCTTTTTGGAATTTTCTTGTGGTTTACAGCCTAGAAGCTATACCTGTAGCATGTTTAAAGTTTCTGGCTCATCTGGAAGTGGGAAAACATTAATGTCGGTTAGCCGAGCCAAGTCATTTTTCGGGGGGTGTTTAGGGCTGAAAATTAAAAAAAACTACTTTTTGGAGTTTTCCTGTTTCTTACAGCCTAGAAGCTACACGTGTAGCATATTTTATGTGTCTAGCTCATCTGGAAGTGGGCAAACATTAATGTCTGTGAGTCGAGCCGAGCTAAAAAAAACTTTGGAATTTTCTTGTGGTTTATAGCATAGAAGGTATACCTGTAGCATGTTTCAAGTTTCTGGCTCATCTGGAAGGGGGCCATTTTTAATGTCGGTGAACCGAGCGAAGCCCATTTTCGGGGGGTGTTTAGGGCTGAAAATTAAAAAAATTACTTCTTTGAATTGTCCTGTGGTTTACAGCCTAGAAGCTATACGTGTAGTGAATTTCAAGTTTATAAGTAATCTGGAAGTGGGCAAAGATTAATGACAGTCATCCGAGACGAGCCCTTTTTCGGGTGGTTTTTAGGACTAAAAATTTAAAAGATTTGCTTTTTGGAATCTTCTTGTGGTTTACAGCCTAGAAGCTATACGTGTAGCATATTTCAAGTTTCTAGCTCATCTCTGTGAGCCGAGCCCTTTTTCGGGGGTTTTCAGGGCTAAAAATCAAAACAAATGTTAAGTTTCTAGCTCATCTGCAAGTGGACAAACATTAATGTCTGTCATCCGAGCCGAGCCCTTTTTCGGGGGTTCTGAGGGCTAAAAATTTAAAAGATTTGCTTTTTGGAAATATCTCGTGGTTTAAAACCTAGAAGCTATACGTGTAGCATATTTCAAGTTTCTAGCTCATCTGGACGTGGGCAAACATTAATTTCTGTCATCGGAGCCGAGCCTTTTTTCGGGGATTCTGAGGGTAAAAATTTAAAAGATTTTCTTTTTGGAAATTTCTTGTGGTTTACAACCTAGAAGCTATAGGTGTAACATATTTCAAGTTTCTAGCTCATGTGGAAGTGGGCAAACATTAATGTCTGTGAGTCGAGTCGATCTAAAAAAAACTTTGAAATTTCATCTGGTTTATAGCCTAGAAGGTATACCTGTAGCATGTTTCAAGTTTCTGGCTCATCTGGAAGTGGGCAAACATTAATGTCGGTGAGCCGAGTGAAGCCCTTTTTCGGGGGTGTTAAAGGCTGAAAATTAAAAAAAATACTTTTTTGAATGTTCCTATGGTTTACAGCCTAAAAGCTATACATGTATTGAGTTTCAAGTTTATAAGTCATCTGGAAATGGGCCAAGATTGACAGTCATCCGAGAAGAGCCCTTTTTCGGGTGGTTTTTAGTACTAAAAATTTAAAAGATTTGTTTTTTTGAATTTTCTAGTGGTGTACAACCTAGAAGCTATACGTGTAGCATATTTCAAGTTTCTAGCTCATCTGTGTGAGCCGAGCCGAATCCTTTTACAGGGGTTTTTAGGGCTAAAAAATAATACAGATTCAAAGTTTCTAGCTCATCTGGAAGTGGGCAAACATTAATGTCTGTCATCCGTGCCGAGCCCTTTTTCGGGGGTTCTGAGGGCTAAAAATTTGAAGGATTTGCTCTTTGGAAATGTCTTGTGGTTTAAACCTAGAAGCTATACGTGTAGCATATTTCAAGTTTCTAGCTCATCTGGAAGTAGGCAAACATTAATGTCTGTGATCCGAGACGAGCACTTTTTCTTTGAGTTTTTAGGGCTTAAAATTTAAAAGATTTGTTTTTGGAATTTTCTTGCGGTTTACAGCCTAGAAGCTATACCTGTAGCATGTTTCAAGTTTCTGGCTCATCTGGAAGTGGGCAGACTTTAATGTCGGCGAGCCGAGCCGAGCCAAGCCATTTTTCGGGGGGTGTTGAGGGCTGAAAATTTAAAAAACTACTTTTTGGAGTTTTCCTGCTACTTACAGCCTAGAAGCTATACGTGTAGCATATTTTATGTGTCTAGCTCATTTGGAAGTGGGCAAACATTAATGTCTGTGAGTCGAGCCGAGCTAAAAAAACTTTGGAATTTTCTTGTGGTTTATAGCCTAGATTCCTAGAAGGTATACCTGTAGCATGTTTCACGTTTCTGGCTCATCTGGAAGTGGGCAAACATTAATTTCGGTGAGCCGAGCCAAGCCATTTTTCGGGGTGTCTTTAGGGCTGAAAATTTAAAAAAAAAATACTTTTTGGAGTTTTCCTGTTTCTTACAGCCTATACGATATACGTGTAGCATATTTTATGTGTCTAGCTTATCTGGAAGCGGGCAAACATTAATGTCTGTGAGTGGAGCAAAGCTAAAAAAACTTTGGAATTTTCTTGTGGTTTATAGCCTAGAAGGTATACCTGTAGCATGTTTCTAGTTTCTCGCTCATCGGGAAGGGGGCCATTTTTAATGTCGGTGACCCGAGCCGAGCCCTTTTCGTTAGTTTTTAGGGCTAAAAAATAAAACAAATTTTAAGTTTGTAGCTCATCTGGAAGTGGGCTAACATTAATATCTGTCATCCCAGCCGAGCACTTTTTCGGAAGTTCTTAGGGCTAAAAATTTAAAAGATTTGCTTTTTGGAGAATTCTTGTGGTTTACAACCTAGAAGCTATACGTGTAGCATATTTCAAGTTTCTAGCTCATCTGGAAGTGGGAAACATTAATGTCTGTAAACTGAGACAAGCCCTTTTTCTTTGGGTTTTTAGGGCTAAAAATTTAAAAGATTTGCTTTTTGGAATTTTCTTGTGGCTTACAGCCTAGAAGCTATACCTGTAGCATGTTTCAATTTCTGACTCATCTGGAAGTGGGCAAACATTAATGTCGGTGAGCGGAGCCAAGCCCTTTTTCGGGGGGTGTTTATGGCTGAAAATTTAAAAAATTACTTTTTGGAATGCTCTTATGGTTTACTGCCTAAAAGTTATAAATGTAGTGAATTTCAAGTTTATAAGTCATCTGGAAGTGGGCCAAGATTAATGACAGTCAACCGAGACGAGCCCTTTTTCGGGTGGTTTTTAGGACTAAAAATTTAAAAGATTTGCTTTTTGGAATTTTCTTATGGTGTACAGCTTAGAAGCTATACGTGTAGCATATTTCAAGTTTCTAGCTCATCTGGAAGAGGGCAAATATTAATCTCTGTGAGCCGAGCCCTATTTCGGGTTTTTTTTCTAGAGCTAAAAAATACGTTGGAAATTTCCTGTGGTTTACTGCCTAAATGCTATACATGAGTGAAATTCAATTTTCTAGTTCATCTGGAAATGGGCAAAGATTAATGACAGTCATCCGAGACGAGCCCTTTTTCGGGTGGTTTTTAGGACTAAAAATATAAAAGATTTGCTTTTCGGAATTTTCTTTTGGTTAACAGCCTAGAAGCTATACGTGTAGCATATTTCAAGTTTCTAGCTCATCTGGAAGAGGGGAAAATATTAATCTCTGTGCGCCGAGCCGAGCCCTTTCTCGGGGGTTTTCAGGGCTAAAAAATAAAACTAATTTCAAGTTTCTATCTCATGTGGAAGTGGGCAAACATTAATGTCTGTCATCCCAGCCGAGTCTTTTTCGGGGGTTCTGAGGACTAAAAATTTAAAAGATTTGCTTTTTGGAATTTTCTTGCGGTTTACAGCCTAGAAACTATACGTGTAGGATATTTCAAGTTTCTAGCTCATCTGTGTGAGCCCAGCCGAACACTTTTACAAGGGTTTTTAGGGCTAAAAAATAAAACAAATTTCAAGTTTCTAGCTCATCTGGAAGTGGGCAAACATTAATGTCTGTCATCCGAGCCGAGCCCTTTTCGGGAGTTCTGAGGGCTAAATATTTGAAAGATTTGCTTTTTGGAAATTACTTGTGGTTTACAACCTAGAATCTATACGTGTAGCATATTTCAAGTTTCTAGCTCATCTGGAAGTAGGCAAACATTAATGTCTGTGAGCCGAGACGAGCCCTTTTTCTTTGGGTTTTTAGGACTAAAAATTTAAAATATTTGCTTTTTGGAATTGTCTTGTGGTTTACAGCCTAGAAGCTATACCTGTAGCATGTTTAAAGTTTCTGGCTCATCTGGAAGTGGGCAAACATTAATGTCGGTGAGCTGAGCCAAGCCATTTTTCGGGGGGTGTTTTGGGATGAAAATTTAAAAAACTACTTTTTGGAGTTTTCCTGTTTCTTACAGCCTAGTAGGTATACGTGTAGCATATTTTATGTGTCTAGCTCATCTGGAAGTGTGCAAACAATAATGTCTGTGAGTCGTGCCGAGCCCTTTTTCGGGGGTGTTTAGGGCTGAAAATTTGAAAATTACTTTTTGGAATTCTCCTGTGGTTTATAGCCTTAAAGCTATACGTGTAGCAAATTTCAAGTTTCTAGCTCATCTAGCAGTGGGCAAACATGAATGTCCGTGAGTGATCCCTTTTACTGCGATTTTTAGTGCTAAATATTAAAAAAATATACTTATTGGAATTTTTTGCTGTTTACAGCCTAAAAGCTATACGTGTAGGAAATTTCTAAAAAAACTTTGGAATTTTCTTGTGGTTTATACCCCAGAAGCTATACCTGTAGCATATTTCAAGTTTCTAGCTCATCTGGAAGAGGGCAAACAATAATCTCTGTGAGCCGAGCCCTTTTTCGGGGGCTTTTAGGGCTAAAAAATAAATCAAATTTCAAGTTTCTAGCTCATCCTAAGTGGGCAAACATTAATGTCTGTGAGCCGAGCCGAGCCCTTTTTCGGAAGTCTTTTAGGGCTAAAAATTTAAAAGAATTTGTTTTTGGAATCTTCTTGTGGTTTACAGCCTAGAAGCTATACGTGTAGCAAATTTCAAGTTTCTAGCACATCTGGAAGTCGGAAAACATTAATTTCAGTCATCCGAGCCGAGCCCTTTCTCGGGGGGGTTTTAGGGCTAAAAATTTAAAAGATTTTCTTTTTGGAATTTTCTTGTGGTGTACAGCCTAGAAGCTATAAGTAACTTATTTCAAGTTTCTAGCTCATCTGGAAGTTGGCAAACATTAATGTCTGTGAGTCGAGCCGAGCCGAGCCCTTTTTCGGGGGTTTTTTAGGGCTAAAAAAACTTTGGAATTTTCCGGTGGTTTACAGGCCAAAAGCTATACGTGTAGCAAATTTCAAGTTTCTAGATCACCTGGAAGTGGGCGAACATTATTGTCAGTCATCTGAGCCGAGCCATCTTTGGGGGGTTTTTAGGGCAATTTATCTGTGCTTTACAGCCTAAAAGCTATTCGTGTAGCAAATTTCAAGTTTCTAGATCATCTGATGGTTTAGTGTCTATAGATAGGACTGCGGGAAACAATAAAATTGGTGACTAAGAAGGACACAAATCTGATACCTGCTTCCATCCGCAGTAGTAAGCTTCAGGTTTGCAATAACAATTGAATTTCAAAGTATTGTTGCAAAAGGTTCTATCTAAAATAATTCCATTGTTGTAGTGAGTTAAGTTTAACATGATTAAAATAGGAAATTTGCCAGGGCCAAAGAAAAATATCACCAAATGCATGGTATATTGTTATATTTTTCTTCTTTATACAGAAGTTCGACTGCGTAATTTGCATGTGTACTAACTTTTTCAAGGTAAGTTAGGTCAAATTAGATAATTAAAAACTAATGGTTTGAGCCATGGCTTTCTTTACAACTCTCATAAATTGTGTATTATTAAATTATTTGAATCTCATATTGTTGAGTCTAGGCGTACTGTATTCTGTCTACAGTATTTTTTCGAAACAAAATTACTAACCATGTAGGGTTACCACCACTTTATTTTCTCATTCTCCCACACTTCATTGTTTTGGTGGAGAAGGATGGCCCGAGGGTGCATCCGAAAAATATATTCTGTACACTACTTACGCTTAGGTAGATCAACTTAGTTTAAAAAAAATTAAAATTCAATGGACATTTGCAAATTGCATTTCTTTCACAAAACTGCATACAAGGACAGAAACGATGTCTGACTTTTCGAACAAAGCCAATGGTGGAGGCATGGATAGAAGACGGTATTGCAACTTATCCCCCATCCTGTTGAGAGTGAAAGAGAAAATGCTGTTCATTTCTTACACGTCAGGGAATATCAATGCGAAGAAGCAATGATTAATAAATACTAATAAAAAGGGACACATTGAAGTAGATAATTATTGTTACGTAAATATAAGCTGACCATAAGTAGTGTTTTAAACAGGACAGTACCATTATTTTCATTTTTTTCTGAAGAAAATGCTAATTTTTTCCCGTTTTTTTAAAATAAAAACTCGATTATGCTTTAATATTGGTCAAGTGTATTTATTATTCGTAATATATAATCGCATATCAGAGTTATGATTAACAGTAAACGACTAATCATGTAGTTGCAATTGCTTGTATACTAAATAGGGATGTCTGCAACGATTAGATTTTTAATATTCTCGATTTTAAGTGTATTGTACATTACTAGTGTTCATCGTGTCGGCTTTACAACATAGTAATTTAATATGCTGCGTATTTTAACTTTATTGGTTTAGTCTTGAAGCTCGTATACCAGTACTATCTTACTGTCCTGAAGAATGGACGGTTCAAGAGTGTAGGTTGTAAAATTATGCTAAAAATAGAACGATATTTTGAAACAATCTTATTTAAATAAGTTCATTGCTGAGGTACATTTCTTGCCTTGTTGTAAAACAATTTACAAAAAGCGTGAAGTGGAAAAAAAAAGTAATTTTCAATTAAATAAAATAAGAAAACTTATCTTCTTCCTTACATAATGTACTGTAAATTTTGTTGCTTATAGGGCCAAGTGACTCTAACATTATGATATTGCACAAGGTTTTATAGTTTTATAGTTTTATTTAAAGAAAGAGGTGATCATAGGCCACAATTTTGTGCTCTAGAGAATAATCTTGAATCACTAAAGTAACAGTACCCAGCAACTTTGCAAGCAATAAACCTGTATGACCATATCATATGTCGGTTGATGGTGTTATATTCAACGTGTATAGTGAATCAAACACTAAATCAGTGTTCAGATTCATCACACAATAGAAGCATTCCAGATTACAAATCACATGACTGACGTCGTAATGTAAAACTAGTACCCCTACTACTATAATGAAGAATATGATTCAGGCTATGACGTAAATATATTCAATTAAATACCTTACTCAGTCGCAGCTGATCATCGGCACATGCAGCAAGTGGTTGGTAAGTAATAATTCTCAAATACGAAATTATGAGTATGATAACTAGGGTTCGTGTGTTTATGACATGTCAAATTTTTATCCTGACCTCCATTCTCGCCACAAACACAAATTAAACATGAATTACACATTTGTTATCCTAGCCGGACCATTTTTATTTTGCATGTAAAGTCATATTTTGGTCATTTTCACGGTATTGGTCACATTTCTGTCACATTTGTAACTTAATGTCATATTTCAGTTATAAATTAGGAAAAACATCACAATTATGCAGTATGTGCACTAAATTGTCGACTTAATTTTTTTCCCGAAACAGAGTCATGAATATTTCGGTTTTACCTTAACAGAAATGAGAAGGGATAATAACACAATAGCACAATTACCTTTTTCTCCTTGTTGTTAACAACTTCCAATATACATGTTTTAAAAATATATTCAGTTCAAACATTTGCAGTGGTATCTGCAAACATTAACAGTAACTGTTCTTTGCAAGTAAAACTGTAAATCACCTGTAAAATTGTTAATAAGTGATTATCTGATTGAATTAATGTGATGTAATAATTTAGTGTCATTAAACGTTTTAATTTGGAACATTTATTTTGAGAAAATACGTTTCTTTATGAGGTCATATTTAGGATTTTTGGGCCATATTTGGTCATTTTAAGGTCATATTTGCGGTCATATTTTACACTTTTTTTAGGTAATAAACATCCGAACCCTAATGATTACATTTTTCTGAAAACAAGAACAGTCTTGAATTCAAGACCTTTCCTCCTGGGGAGAAATCTATTTCGGGAAGGGAGGGAGGGAGAAGAGGAGGGGACTGCAATAGTGTAAAAGGTATCAGTCCATAATACAGTACTAATAAATCGTGCTGACGGATCAACATTTTAATTGTATTACCAATGGCAATTAATCGATCAAACTTCGACACTTTTCTTTTTTTACCCCACACCATATTTCACTGTTAATGCCTGTAACGTTGCAGGAATCTAAATAAGTTCTCCTTTAATATTTTACGTTCGTTTACAATTAACATATTTTAAAAGGATTTAATATACTGCATTATGATATCAGAGCTTAATTAATTGGTAAAATGAGACAAACAAGAAGAGGTGCGAAAATAGGTAGTCCTAAAAATTATTGGCCTATAAATTACTCATTGTACCGATCATGAACAAAATTATCGAAAGCCTCATTCTGAAACAACTACGTACCGGTACTTATTCTGTGCAACACAACTTCATTACAAAGTTACAATGTGGATTCTGCCTTGGAAGATGCGGTCGACAACCTAATAGACCTACATATTGTATATACCGGGTTTGAAAACAATGGCTATACTTAGCAGTCAGCCTATTTTATTTTAACTCAGCAAAGCCTTTGATTGTATTTCTCAAGGTGTACTCTTACTTAAAATATCATACTATGGTATCAGGGATAATAAATAGGTCTATAAATTCTTCGAAGCTTATCTATCGAATCGCAGCTACATTGTTGAAGTACAAGGAAGGAGAAGTATATGGAGTCTGTTAAATACGGTGTACCTCAAGGGTTAATTTTAGATATTTTTTGTTTTGATTTAATGACCTACCTTGAAATTTTACTGCTAGTTCTGTTTTGTACGCAGACGACTCAACCTTTCTAGTAAACGGTAATGATTTTCTAGGATTAGGCTACTAAGTTACTAACCAAATAATAAAATTAGGTTTAAAATATTGGATTTTTTGCTGACGAAGAAAAAACGAAATTGATACGTTTAGCTTAAAGACTAGGGTTCCAAATAATCAGTCTATGAAACTTTTATTTGTCTCCTTAGATAACATCTTAAATTGGAAAACAAATACAGATTTTGTTTGTAGAAAATTATCACGTATATTATATATTCTGAGAAATCTGCACTCAAAAGCGACCCATCATTGTTTGAAGCAAAATTTACTTTTCATATTCTGAGAGTGTTTTCAGATACTTTCTTTCTGTTTTATGGCTCTATCCCAGTCTGAATGACATTTTATTACTGCAAAAGAAAAATCAGAATTTTAACTAATTTTCCTCCAACTCCGTGCAGGACTTTTGAAACAATACTGACTGTTTAGAATGTATGTGCCCTTGTACTGTTACTCATGCTAAAGTTTGCATCTTTTTAAATAAATTTCCCAATAATATTCAAACCCTTAACTGCAAACTTTTAAAGAGAAGGTTCATATGTGGTTGGTGTTTAAACGAGTCGATTATTATCAAGAAATTGTTTTCAATGGAATTTAGACAGGTATTTCATCATTTGCCTAGGAAATCTGATGCTTCAGTCAATTATATACTAAAAAAAATGCTCATTGTACAACATGTTCTTGAAGGCTGAATAAACTATTAACTACATATTAGCTACCGTAAGGGAGATAGCGGATGGCGAAATAATTGATATATTGCTATGATGACACTGATTGCGGTTATGACCAACATCTTTCGTTAATATCAGCTATTTTATTTTTAGAGTAAATTCGCGGATAGTATAATAATAATATATGGTGTTATTAATGTTGTATAAATTATGATACCTGATTTTTAATGCTTCACCACAATAATGTACATTTTTTCATATCTCCCTTTCCTCATATGCAGCTTATATATATATATACACAGTCACTGTGTTAATGATTCATATTTTCTTATCAAACACGCTATAGGTATGAAGATGATTCAGTGTCCAGCCCTTGTGAATCTACATAAAAAACAAGTGCACGTACGATAAAATGAAAACGATACAGATATAACGATAGACGCAATTGATTGAAATTTCACGTATTCTTATACTGGATTAGTCAGTGATTCATAAGCTAAATATTCAATGGAAAATTTGTCTATGTCCACTTCGCCTGATAACGAAAAAATCATAGCCATTTATACTCCAGCAACTGCAGTTCTGTCATAGGCCTATGCCGGAACAGATCACATCAGTGTTACTCAGTCCGCTAGCTAGGCGATTTCGTGTCAGCTAGAATACACTGGTTCAATTCCCGCAGCAAGAAATATTTGAACATTTACGCTATTCGGTAATGATTGAAGAATCATAAGGATATTAACTGAAAAATCACAAATTTCATTACAGTTAATCCAACATTTTAAAGTTATACATATTATTCGACTTTGTATATAAATGCTTAGTATTTTACGACAAATTAACTTGAAGCATAATAATTAACTACAACTATAACCACAAATATTATCATTGAATATAGTCTACTTTTATGCCAATAATTCTTTTTTATTGTCTAAGTTTTTATCACACGTTCTAGCATTAAGAAATTACAAGATTAAAATCCAATTAGTGGATAATATTTTACTTACAAAAACGTAAAAAAAATAAATAAATAAATTACGCGAAACTCGCATAATTTCCTCTGCCCAAATAAAAGCTTCCCTCTTAGTATTATATATTATGTATGACATTCTCTATATTTAAATTGGTTGTAAAAATAAAAACAATCTCGTTAACACGTAGTATCGCATCTCCGAAGGAGAATAAGAGAAAGTCGTCGCCAATCTCCGTGTCACATCCTCAGAAGGTAACTAACCCAAGTATAAAATTCTGTTTTCATACGATTTTCCGTTCTTGAGCTAGGCCGTTAACAGACACACACACAGACAGGTTTCTTAAAATAATATTTTTGGATTCAGGGCCCCTCAAAACTTGTATTTATGTTTAAAACTAAACTTCGAATTTGGGTTCCTCTACCTATAGTACCGATGATACGGGCAGAGGAAGTAAAAATGTCAGAGAATATAAGGATTTTTGTGCAGAACTTGAAAGAAAAGCTCAAATAAAAAGTTCATTGAAAAATCATATGATAGTCTCTATAAAAACATTCATTTTATAAGTTATATAGAATCGAATCGAGAGAATCTAGTTCAGACACAAATCCATGTTCTTAGGAATTCCATTACTGTTATTTTAACAGCTCAACTAATTAACTACGCGGTGACAAAGATTTTATGAGTATTTTTACAGCATGACACTAGAATTTAAAATAAAATCGCGCTACTGTGAATAAAGCCTCTCTGATTGCTCCCAAAGTTTTCGAATGTGGCCTGGAATCTGGCGTCCTACCATTTTCGGCTGTGAAGTGTAGCCTACCTTATGTACTTAAGTTTAATTCTTTCAGGAAACCATCCACCAAGAAAGATGGACATGACAAACATCACTTTCATCACAACAGCTGCATCAATTGTGAATGGTACAACTGATCACCCAATGAAGAAGGACTACTGGACTCTTTACTTTACCATTTTCTTTGGATTAATGGTCATATTTCTAATAACGATGTGTTGCATTATTTTAGTGCCGGTAGGTATTGATACTGTGTAGTGGTTTATTATTCACTAGCGTTTAAATTACAAAATGAAAACAATTCATGAAACTTTTTTTACCAGAATTACTGTACCTATATAACGGAAGCAAAACAGCTAGAGTCTATCAAAAACACAACTGTCATATCTTGAACCTTTTCCAATCTGAAATATCAAAATCATCGTATTCAAAAGAACATTACAGGAGAAAAATTCCTCCGACACTGGGACTTGAACCCAGGACCTTTGGCTATTCGCGCCAATGCTCTACCAACTGAGCTAAGCCGGAGTTCAATTCACAGTGCCAGATGGAACCTCTCTCCTATGACTGATTGCCCTAATGGTCCACCTCACAGACAGACAAGTTATGTCATATGCAGTACTGTGAGGCACACTAATTAGTGATTTTTGTGACCGGGCTTCCACTGTTATTGTACAGTTAACATTCAAGATAGATATATAAGCTTTCATGAACCACAGATTACTGTCTCTGTTGGACATTACATGAGAATATTATAAGAGAAAAATTCCTCCGACACTGGGACTTGAACCCAGGACCTTTGGCTATTCGCGCCAATACTCTTAATTAGTGATTTTCGTGACCGGGCTTCCACTGTTATTGTACAGTTAACATTCAAGATAGATATATAAGCTTTCATGAACCACAGATTATTGTCTCTGTTGGACATTACATGAGAATATTATAGGAGAAAAATTCCTCCGACACTGGGACTTGAACCCAGGCGCGCATTGGCGCGAATAGCCAAACGTCCTGGGTTCAAGACCCAGTGTCGGAGGAATTTTTCTCCTATAATATTATCATGTAATGTCCAACAGAGACAATAATCTGTGGTTCATGAAAGCTTATATATCTATCGTATTCAAACCTATCTTAAAATTGTTGTGATTTAACATAACAGCATAGCAAAACTACATGCAAAAAGAAACTATTTATTTACACTTTTTCCATGAAATCCTAAATGACAATAACGTAACGTAACATTCGTGCATCAGTTTGACTGGAGTGTAGGCCTGTTATGCAGTATATATTGAATTGTACAGCTCTTGCATTGTGCAGATATTGATCATATGGCTCATCAGAACTCTATTTCAGGTTCGTCTTTGGAAAAAAAAAGTGCTTCATTTCTTTTAACGTAGATTTATTATGCCAAATCTATAGGCCTACGGCAAACATTTCACGGTACGAATGAAGGCTCTACAGAGGCAAAACTGTCATATGAATTTTAAAATATGCTTGGATACATGTACATTCTTATTGCCAACATTTGCAACGAAGAGGAGATAGATAACAAAATATATATAACCAACTACATAATTTTGGAGTGCCTCCAGCCCCGCTTCTCCTTAAGCCGATTTTAAAGACAGTTTTATATCTTCACCAGCTTTACTTAATGATTCTACTAGAATTAGACCTAGCGAGGTAAATAGGGGTCCACAGGAGGATTGGAATGGGACTTGGTACGTCCTGTCTGAGACTAGTCTAGACGTCAGTGTACAAAGCTCAAAACCAAGGTTCGATTCCTGCCCACGACAAATTTTCCTCTATAGTAAGCAGTAATTATATATTCTGCATAAACGTGTTATTATAAAGATCTTATTCTAATTTCAGATATGGTTTCATTTGAAGCGTAAAATGCAAAACGTGCATGAAGAAGCTCCTCATCAAATACACAACTATATCAGACTGCAGGTAAGTTATAGTAACACAGATTTTACTACGAACAATTTGACTGAGGATTGAATATAACCCTTGTTGATATCAGGAACGTTTATTTTGATTTTGTGATTCTTGTGTTATTATTAGGCATAACTGTTAGTTATTGGCCTAAGGGATTGTAAATATAATAAAATAAAACTGTCTCAGTTTTTTATGCTTCGTATTTTCGCGTTTGCAGAAAACTAAAAAAAAAAAATTAAATAAAAACTTTATTTACCCTTACCAAATGTAAGCTTGGAAATCTAATGGTAAAGCCCGAAATTCCAACTTTCACATTTATAAAACGGCCCAATTGAGGTTTGTAAAATTTGAGATCAAATAATATTCTAGTAATCTGGCAATGAAACACAACAGTTTAGTACTTTTCAATTAGTCTCACTATTAGATAAGCTCCTATCGACCTTACTACATGTATCTACTGATCAGCCAAGGCTATGGATATTACAACAGAAAATTTGCGTCTGTAAAAGACGAAGACCTCAAAAAATCAGCTCTCAGACTGACCGAGCAAGTCACTTTTATCCATATCCACCGACGATGTGTTATATGCCAATTTTACTTGGTATAAATACAGGGTCTTTCATAAGTAACTTATCACTCGAAAACTTAGCCTACACACTTTTATCATTATTCCATATTATGTTATACACTTATACATACTTACTTACTCAATGACCATAGACAATTCCTAAGCAAGCTAAAGGATATTATCTATTTTACGGAACCCGAAGGTTCATTGCCGCGCTTACCTGAGCCTGCCATTCAACACTATTCAGTGCTAACTCCATACAACCACCCCTCTCAAATCCTACTTCTCTTAAAACTATCCTAATATTGTCCTCCCACCTACGTGTAAATCTTCCAAATGTCTCCCAGTGAATATTTTTGAGATATGTTTTTCCTCCCCCACGCGCGCAACATGTCCAGCCCATTTCCAAGGAAACAAAACCCAATTCTGGTGCCGTACAGTCGATCTAGACAAAAATATGCCTAATTGCATTCGTATAACAAATGAGCGGTTGCAAATAATGCAATGAGGGTAAAATAATTTGTTTTTTTCTAAGCGAAATTCAATTGAAAACCACTCTATACGGGAAGTCTACACTGAATTTTTTGCAAAAACAAAACAGTTGAAAATCTGGTGTTTTCTACATTTCTTCAGATATTTACAAATTGAAGTCTTTCATATGTACACGTAGGGGTTTCTATTCGATCGCATAATGGTTAAAATTACGAAGTATTAGCATGTAGACTTTTTTGCTAAAAAAATACACTTTTCTCGTTTTCCAACTTAGATAACGTTCCATGTGACGCAATTTTCCAGTTATCTTAATAGAATTTTCAAGTCTTGTGTACAATAGGTAAATAAACAGATGAACATAGTCTCTTTCTTGTATATGTTGAACAGTCCAAAATAATATGTTATGAATTAATTTGTACAAAAATCATGGGGAAAAAATTTAAGAGAAGGAAAACTCAACGTGAGTCATTTTACATTATTATGTGTTATAACAAGAAATCGTGTCACTACAAAATGTTATATATTCCGACGCGACATGACACTTCATTATTTATAATCACTTTACATAAAATAAATAATTCAATAACTGTTGAAATTACTATAACGATTCTTCGCATTTAGTGGCAATACAGTAACTTTAGAATGTGGTTAAAATTACAGAACGACTGGTTAGAAATTGAGGAAGTTTCGATTTTTCAGTACAGGCTTGCTTTGATATCTGTAGTCATATTTTGTAACTTCTTGCTTGTCTTAATTCCTCAAAAAGAGAAACGCAATATGAATCCGTTTGACTGCTTCACGAAGATCTTAGGTTTGTGACGTAATAAAAAGGAATGGGTTATCCCATATTTTTACTGACGGGTTAAATGTCTTATCTCACTGAAACAATTTTTATGACATACTGTTGAGGTATAATATACGAAAAAGGTTTTGGTTAACTTAAAAGGCGTCAGAGTTAGATTCACTCTCGTTGAGTTATCGGCAGTGAGGTCGCTAGAGGCCTAGAGAAATATTTGAAATATGACTGGATATGTTCTTGGGGAGTCGATTGGTCTTGACATCAGCATTCCAAGCTGAAAACCACGGTACGATTCCTGCTCAGGACAATTTTTCTCCAGTATTGAATACAAATCTCTTCAGTAAGATAAGGCTAAAAACCTGTCAGTGGTGAACACCACTAAAAGCCTTTGTTAATTAGAATCATCATAACAAACAAACACAAGAGTTAGATGTATTGCCTCTGTGTTATCTGTAGCGACGTCGCTAATGTATAGCTGGGATTATCCGGATAAAACTTTAATTGGTTAACTGAACAAATAATCCCTCAAAAAAACAATTATCCTTTATCCAAGTAACTGTTTAAGATTTATGCTTTTAACTGGATGATTACGTCATCTTAGCTAATGAACCAAAGGCCTGTGGAAATTCAATTAATTGTTAAAAGAGAATTTAGTTGATGCCAAGTACAGCCTGAATTATTGGTTCCGGTGCAAGAAGGTCGTTGGAAACATTCACCTCGGGCTTTATAGTGGATGGACAAACAAACAATCATGTGGCTGCTTCTGGCGACTATGCATGTGGTATTGTCCGCAATGCAGGCGTGAAGAAGCGTACAATACATAAACCCAGAGAATAAAAATTAACTTAAATGTCTGTGGTTAATCGACATAGAAGTCTAGATAACTGCAAATAATATCCAATTAACTATGTGCTTAAATAACAGATAATTGCTTTATCTTCTCTGCAATCAATTACCTGTGCAGTTAACATTTACGATTTTCTTCCCAGCGCAAGTCGCCTAGAGGAATATTTGGAATGGGACTTGCACAGGGCTTGGTATAGTGTTCGACTCAGCTGAACTCCTCTGGAATGTGGGGAAAGACCAATACATCCCCTTATATTTCCCTACATTCCAGAGGATCTTAGCTGAGTCCAACACTATAGTCGAGTGGTCGACGTCAGAGCACCAAACTAAATCAGCTGGCTCATCCAGTCTAGGACAAATTTTCCTCTACATTAACATACATTTTATTTCCTGTTTCACAGAACACCGAACCAGATGAGGGAATAGGAGACGAACTCCCCGACGATGAGGAAGCGGAAGATCAAGTCTAAGGGATTTGCCATAGGAAATGAAGCATGAATACATAATTTCTGATAATGGAATTCATTGAACGATTGCGTGTGGAATTTGTATGAAATTGATGGCACGATTGCACTTTTCGCAGACTCTTAGCCTTAAGAGTTGTTTGGTAGCTTTGTCTCCCAAAATTATATTGTTATTCTTATTATAGTTGAAATGCTCGTAGGAATTTATCTTTGGTGAGCTTATGGATAGTCCAGTCCAACACTGCGTTTAAAAAAAGAAAGAAAGAAAGAAAGAAAGAAAGAAAGAAAGAAAAAAAACGGTTTTCAGATATCGTGAGTTTGAAGTCTTAAACTGGTGTGAAAAATCGGGATTTTGTCACTATAGACAATTCGAAAATTTGAAATGTGTCTGTATCCAAGAAGAATCACTCTGTTCCATTTCAGTGATACATTTCCAAAAGAAGCACTAAAGAACAGGAAAACTGTTTACGATTATTCCCAAACCATTTTATCTTAATTTTATTGTCTTTGGAATAATGTGCGACTTTTCGCAACAGTGAACTAGAAAGAGCGTTCAAAGGGACATTCAGTAATATAAATATCCATAAAATTAAACATTTTGAGTTGTCGCACTTTTGAACTGGAGGATCGTTGTTAGGTTCAAGATAGGCTACTATTAAAGTTACTTTCATCTTTATCTTACTAATAATTATAAACGCTACCCTTTCTCATTAAATTCTTAATGCTCTCTATGTATGCACTGTTTACCCCATCACACTGACGAAAGATTAATCAAGACGAAACGGCCCTGCGAAAATGTCGTGCGTAATCCTGCATAAAAGGTCTATCTAAAATGTATATTTCTACGCATATATTTGTTGGTTCCAATATAAGTTCCAATATGAGATAAGTAGAAAATCGAGAATAACAGATCACTATCCTGAGTGCTATTCGGTATTAATTGTTCTGAATTTAAATGCCATGGGGCGTACAGGATACAATGCAAAAAGTGCATTTATCTGTTAAATATATTCAATGTATATGTTATTAAAATGTAAGCAAATCTGTCTGTACTGTGTTTCATGATTCATAAATATACTGTACACTTTGTTTAGAATTAACTGTTGTTTTAGTATTTTATTTACTTATTTATTTATTTATTTCATCATCAAACCCCAGAAAACCTCACATATGTCCCTCTGTTACATTTCTGTTCCCCAGAGAGACCATTTTATAAACCACAATCTATTATATGAACAACACAATGAATAGCATATAAAACTGTCGTATACCTATAGGTTTCTTTTAACAAAAGTTTTGCCTTTAAGGCTTTTAATTCCCTACCGCTGCTTTCCATTTTTTATTTATATAAATAAGAATTTACCTATCCTTTTTTAAAAGGGATGCATTCCTTGTAAAGCAAATTCTCCTATATACTATTAATTTGTTTAGTTTCAATATTTGATTGTCTAATAACATTTCCCTCCAATAATCAGTTACATCACATTGCAATGCAATGTGCAATACATCTCCTTTATTGTTACATAATGGACAAACTCATTTCCAGTGTTACCTGTTTTTAAATTTCCAGAACCTCCAGTAATTCGAACAGAAACTGATGAAATATATTATGTACAGAAACTGGATAGCCTATTTGCAAAAATGGCTATCAAATCATTACAGATTGGTCGCTTCTTCGTTAAGTACAACCATATGGTTCAGATATGTCAGGAGGAATGGCATTTTATGCTATAGCCTCTTCTGTAGCACTTTTAATTTATTCCAGAACTTAATATCGCCTAATCCAATTACTTATTTGCCACATTTTAGGAGTTGGAGGATGGAATGAGCATGCCAACATTCTGTTACAAGAAAACAAAAATGTTTAAGTCTATAATACAGGGGTGACCCACATCGCTTGATGCTTTGGAAAAAAAATTGAATTCAAGCGATCCCAGGGATGAGAGTTCTTGTAAAGATGTCTAAATTGCTTATTCGACCATATTATAATGCAATTATTTATAAAGTTTAGAGACATAAATTTTATTAAAAATATATACACTCATTACCTATCGTATTCTTCTGGTCCAATTGCAGAAAGAATTCTGGTGCTGCCATTGCTCTAATACTGAGTTATAAATTCATTTCATATACCGTTGAAAAGAAGAAACTTAAGATACCCGTAATGCAAGAAATGCCGAGAGTGAAAATGTTCAATGTTTTCCAGCATTTTCCCTCAATAGTTATGAACACAATGGGCTTGTCGACAAAAGAGAAATAGTAATATATTGCACTATTTTGTAGGATTGAAAAAGCCTATTCACTATATTATAGGGATTTACACAGGACACATAGGAGTTGCAAAGTGACTAGCCTTGAACAATGAGGAGCCGAGAAATGGATTCTAGTAATACGATTGGTATCTTATCTTGTTCAAGCGACTTACGATGTGACGGATGGAAATAAATTAGTACCCTTGTTAATTTATCAGTCTTCCAGATTCATTACTCCTTCAGGAATTTGTATGGAGCAAAAGTACATTCATATGTGACCTTCGTGAAACACAATGCTTATAGAATAAGTCAGCTGCTTTGCACACGGTTCATAATCGTGCGCAGAAACCTACATAAAGATTTAAGAATATTGTTCTACCGTACACAGAGCTTACGCAGCTTCTCAAATCGGCACGGGAGTGATTTGTGGTGTGCACTTCGCAGTGTTAATCAAGCGACAAGAGTGACAGTAGGTACAGCGAGAGACTGCTTCGTCCAGCTCAAGTATTTTACAACTTCCATTAACAGTTCACAAGAAGTTAGTGTTTCTGGAAAATTAAACTTCTGCAATTACTAGTTCATCGCCAGTGTTTTGACTGTAAGTACCTGTGTATATATATTTTCAGAAAGCATGAATGAAAGGCAGAACTTCTAACACAAGACACACGAAGTAAAAGCTTCGCATTATCGCAACAGTGCTATAAAATCTTTATGCCACTCTTTTGGTATCCGTCACATGGAAACATTATTTTAGTTAAAAATATTTGAATATCATTGTTAAACAGAGGCAGTTTGCTAAAAAATTGAAATTGTTAAACTTTATTACGTCTTTTAAACGTTAAAATTTTCACGGTGGTCGCAAAAAGCACAGGGAATAGGCCTATCTTTCAGCAATTCAGTAATTGCACCTTCAACACATTAACACAACAACAACCAAGAATTCATCAAGAAAACACACGTATCAATTTGACTTGGGCTTTTTCATGGTTCCCATCGTAAACGCGAATGTCGAATTTGGTATCCGTCACATGGAAACATTATTTTAGTTAAAAATATTTGAATATCATTGTTAAACAGTGGCAGTTTGCTAAACAATTGAAAATGTTAAACTTTATTACGTCTTTTAAACGTTAAAATTTTCACGGTGGTCGCAAAAAGCACAGGGAATAGGCCTATCTTTCAGCAATTCAGTAATTGCACCTTCAACACATTAACACAACAACAACCAAGAATTCATCAAGAAAACACACGTATCAATTTGACTTGGGCTTTTTCATGGTTCCCATCGTAAACGCGAATGTCGAATTTGGTATCCGTCACATGGAAACATTATTTTAGTTAAAAATATTTGAATATCATTGTTAAACAGTGGCAGTTTGCTAAACAATTGAAAATGTTAAACTTTATTACGTCTTTTAAACGTTAAAATTTTCACGGTGGTCGCAAAAAGCACAGGGAATAGGCCTATCTTTCAGCAATTCAGTAATTGCACCTTCAACACATTAACACAACAACAACCAAGAATTCATCAAGAAAACACACGTATCAATTTGACTTGGGCTTTTTCATGGTTCCCATCGTAAACGCGAATGTCGAATTTGATATTTATTTAACATGACTTATAACCGATATTTCATCCTATATTATATTCATTGCAATGTTTATGTAAGTTGAAATTAGCACACGCCATAAACACATCAAGAACAGGAACAAGTGGAACATTAGTAATTACATGAACATGGGCTACTGATATAAGCTTACACACATAACGTGACTTCTGATTATAACCTCGATGTTCAAACGAGTATAAACCTAAATTATAAACTAATATGTGTCTTCACAAATGTTAACGGATGTTCAAAATAGTGTATGATAAAAATGGTAAAATGATTTTATTTTGCTCGTAGGATTGGTTCACTCGCCCTCGCGGGCTCGTTTCGTAAACATACCTACTTGCAAAATAAAATCCCTCTTTTGCCTCTTGATTAAAAAATAAACATTATTATATTCTGATGTGAACATTTGTCAGACCACCTGCGTGGCAAAGTCACCTACTTGGAATCTAGAGACAGGCTGATATCTTTTCTCGGAAGGTGTGGAGGTCAGGAACGGAGTATACATTGTCTTGTGCCGAAAAGTACGGACTATTTAAATTTAAATAAATTATTTTTAAATAAAACCACCATTAACGGCCTTAGGAGTTGACAATTAAGTATAAAGACGTAAGAAGATGAGTATAAGCCGAGTGATAGGCTCTGTCCTACCTTGGGATATAGCGCAAGGAAATTAATATTTATTTGACGTTTCAGTACATTTATTTGAGCATTTGTTCTGTGAAGTTTCAATGCAAAAATGTAGCCTACATTATAAGTATTTTCAAGGCTTTTCAGAAATAGATAGTAAGACAAGAGTGTGGTCATGTATTAATACTACCATTAACAAACGGAAAATGCTGTCATTTGTAAATCAAGCGAAATAATGATGCAAATTAATCAACTATTTGGAAAACGTTTGCCCGTTGGAAAATATTATTACATATTCCTTAGCAAATTAAAACGGAGTGTAGTTATCTTAGACCGCCGTCGTGGGGATGACTATGAATCTGGAGGCCCAGGTTCGATAACTTTTCGAGTGTTTGTAAGATATGGTTGGCTTTGAGAGGGATGCACTCAGCCTTGCGAGGAGAATTAAGAGGCTGCTTAATATATATCGAAGTAGCGGATTCGGTCGAAGAAAGCAATAATGGCCATGAAGTACTGACCAAATGCCCCAATCCTGTCATCTGCAATTGAAGTAGAAGTAACTTAGTTGAACCCCGGCCGGATAATAAGCTCTCGCGCCATGAAGGGTGTAGCACCAAGGAGTCGAGGTTTTTGTGAACATTTCTTGAACGCACCTCGTATTTTTGTTTTTTTCTGTGAAGTATTGTTATCAGAAATTCAGATGAAAAAATGTACACAATAAGCTTTCACAAAACTTTAGACATAACATATGAAGCAAGATTAGGCCTATATCAACAATACTATCGAACGGCAACTCTCAGCCTGTACATTAAAAGAAGAGCCTATGGAAATCCTTATTTTCTAGATTTTTTGTAGAAAATATTGTAATGCGTGATGAATTAGCCTACAAATCAGGAAACACTAACTTCAGTTTTAAGAAAACCTGTTTGTCAAGCACATTTTAAAAAATAGAAAAGTAGGTTCTGAGAAAAATTAAAAGTGCAATATTCGTATCCTTTACCACAGAATCTTGTAATTGTTTTTCAATAAAACCTAAATCACTTTAATAAATCCTCCAAAGGACATATGTTCCTATCCCGAGTTTATAATATTGTTTTAAAGTTTACCGTATTGGTTTTTATAAAAATCTACTTATTTATGTAGGCCTACATAGGAGCCCCCATTCTGTAAAGTAATCAGGGTGTCCACCAAAATTTCAAAATAAATTTCCCTGACTTTCCATGACTACATGAAACTTAAATTTCCCTGACTACAAGAATCAAGGTTTTCAAAGTTCTTTAAAAAAATCCAGACACCTGCATCCCCATAACAAAATTTAAAAAAATGATTAGCTCAAGCACTGAAAAGAAACTTGCTTACACAGTCTGCTCAGAGCAGACTGGAGCAGAACACATGCTCCTCACATTTCACTCACTGGGACTGTATTTTCCTGACTATTCCGTAATTTTTTTTTTACAAATTTCCCTGTTTTTCCCTTTACTTTACAAAATTCCCTTACTTACCTTGGCCAAATTCAATTTCCCTCACTTCCCAGAATTTGGACACCCTGAGTAATGCTAGTAAATTAGAACATACTCTCGTTGATTATTGTTCAATATCTTCAAAATCCTCCTAAATTTCACGAAATGAGCCCTATAACAGTTCTTCCTATGTCAGAAAAATGCGAAGAGATACTGGGATCAAACGGACCTGCGGACCCGTAATCAGCAACACTAACCACTAAAACACAGGCAGTCAGTATTTTATAAACATGGGATAATTTGAGTTGCTTCTTATGATACGAGCAAGCTACTCAATAGTCCAATTATTGACTGCACTACAAACCGGAAGATCACGGATTAGATCCTGATCAGGTCACTGGGATTTTTCAATTTCCCCAGTTCTTCTGGTGATACTATGACCCTGGGGTATACTCAGCCTCGAACAAAATGAGTATAAAGGGAAATGCTGAGGGTAAACTCGGCAGGTATGTACCACAACCTTACCCCTTCGTGTAACGAATCTCTAGGAATCTGGCAGCAAGAATCCTAAAGGCATTCCACGACATGTCTTTTTTCATGATACTAAACTCGGTCCATTCGCAGAAGTAGCACTGCAAACCATTCGTTCCATAAACAAAGTTGGTTATCACGTGATGGAATCATGCCGATTAACTCCAATACAAGGAAAGAAATATGAAACTCGAGTGAGGCCAATTATAAAACGAACTCTGACTCATTATACATAACTTAGAATGCAAGTTCGTATTCACTTAATGTCCTAAGATAGTGTATCGTAAAAATACACGCAAAAGAGCTGAAACTACGAGAAACTTCTTCTCGACTTATGACAATGTCCCCTGTTCAGGGACGTAGCCAATGGGAGGGGGGGTCCAGTGGGTCCTAACCCCCGGAAAATAAAGAAAACACACCAATTAATCATATGCATTTTTAACTTGACACAAACTGAAGCTGAACTGAAGAAATTGTTTTTTTTTTCTGTAAGCAGCGTACTTATATTCAAATCTTGAAGTTAAAAAAGTTGAAATACAGACTTTTTAAATATAGTAACAATAACAAGACAGAAATTTGACCTCATACTGGATTATTTAGCATAGGCCTACTTTATGGAAACGCCGCAACATTTGCTGGTACAAGCAAACGACAAATGGCAGTGCATATCGTAAGCTATTAGCTTTCCTGTTGATGAGAGAGTGCAATTATTGACTATTTTAATGTGGATAAGTCTTGTTCTTTAATTCAACATATTTACGAATGAAGCATTAAAATTGTTGCAATTATAATAACAAAAGAAAGCAGTTGGAAATCATATGTGGACATTAATTACTCAAAGTAAGGTCATTAATCATTACATTTCTTTGTACTTTTCAGAACTATTAAATTGCTTCGCCCGATTTTTGTTTCCTTAGGTTCTGTCCTAAAAGGATAATGCTTTTAGTATACCACCGAATACAAATTTCTTTGCCACTTCACTGGAAGCAATCAAACTACACTCAGTGCAAATCCTAAAAAGAAATAGTAGACAATAAAAGGCACAAAGCAAAAATTGCTAGCACTGCACAAGACAGCGGTAAGCAGTAATAACATCAACTGACCAGACAATAGTTTATTCCTATTCACAAAAGCCTCAGTTCTTGGAGATACCCAGATAACACTTCCCTGCTTTTTAACTGTAGAGATTACTTAATAATAGGTCATTAAAGATCTAGAAGCAATACTGACATGTTTTGCCTTTTCTGGAGATTGTTCAGTGCAGTGTCGTGTATCTTTTTGAATAGTTCCGCCCGCTGTGTTAGATTATAATAATTCATTTCTTTCCGATCCAGGTGTAAAAATGGCCATCTGTGCAACATCAGAGGAATGTGGTGTGCATTCTCTAAATACACTGACTCTGGGATTAGCGAAAATAAGCGACCCTCATTCGGAAGGGACACATTGTAAAACCTTTCCTAAAAGAGAAATTTTCTTGAAACGTTAAAAAAGTTTAAATCATCTCCTTTCAAATTTCTAAAGAACTTTTCACCATTGCACTTTTCAAGGCTTATGTTTAATTTTTGCCTAGACATAGTCTAATAGTTTAATTAATAATTAATAAAATGTGTTTACTATTTCATCATAGTACTTCAAGTTCCTAAATATAAACAATATTTCCTCCATTAATATCGCAGGGAGATCTTGTAGACCCCCGTTATGCATTAATGTAAATTCCAGGCGAAATGAATCCTAGGGTTAATAAGCATATCTTCATTTCTCTTCTCTTCATTTTTAGGAGCGAAATCCTACTATTAATGAATTGAACGTCTTTGACGGCTGAAATTATTTTCTTATGCACCAAATTCTCTAAAGATAATGGTCATCTGTGGCTCGCAGAAAAAGGTACTCCAGTGTCCTTAATTAATTTTATCATTTTCCGGCCATCTAACTTCCTGTGATAATAGCTATATTCAGATATAGCTGACTCTAATGTTCCAAGTTCCTATTCCTGGTTCCCTATACTTTGATGCATTCCCCTCCCTTAGTCTTCCCAAAGTATTGGAGATCCAATTATTATGCTTCCAGGAAAATTTCCTTTGTATAAATACACGGGAATTCTGTTTATTGCTGTTTGTTGAGAAGTTCGTCAATTCAAGGTAGGAATTCGCCAACCACCTGTTCTTAAGAAAGTCCCTAATGCTATAATTAACCTTCTTGCAGCAGTGTAAAGGCGGATTTCCAGCAAACGGACTAGTTACAATTATTTTCATTTTCCAATTGAGCAGACTGTATTGTTTTCAATGTACACAATACTCCACCTATGCACAATTACTACAATAATTGTATAAATTATTCTAATGCCATTATTTAAATTATTAAAAAAATCATCAAGGGATTAAAGCCTAATACAAAAATTGTAATATAGGCAAGTAATATATATTACAATTTTTGTTTTAGGTTTTTATCCCATGATGATTTTTAAAATAATTTAAATAATAGTATTAGAATAGAAATACAATTAGTGCATGAATTGAGTACAGGTGGAATAATGGAAGCAATAGTCTAGTTCTTGTTTTGTTCCAAATTTTGACAACACCAACACAGCGAAACAAAACAAACTATCGAACAGAATGTTTCCACTAAATGAACAGATATTGGTCTAGGGGCTCACTAAACTTGTATTTTAAGTACTATATTGTCAATAATGATGCATTCTGTATTTTGCCTGGCTGTATGGAAAATAACTATGTCTTAACTATGTAATGAAAAGTAAAATATTACTACTGCTATCGCTTTAATCTGCATATAGGCTACCATTAACAGCGATTCATCACTTATCTTAATTCTCCAACCAGGATTCTACCAGCAGTCTAATGTTCATCGAACTGTTCTTTGTCGAAGTTCCTTATAATAATTTATAGGCTACACCTAGTCAGTCATGCGAAGTTCTCACGAAATGCTCATTAGATCATCTTGGCGCCTTATAAATTTCAATCAGTTCAATGGTGATCGAGTAATTTCACCTTGAAGACTGAAAAATTGGGAATAGTTTGTTTCGAGGGAAAAGAAATTTAACTGTGAGATAATTATTCTCCAGACCTAAGGTTATTTAAAAGTTATTGCTGATGAGCTGTTTGGCGTCGTAATACGATACAATTTATTCTTAACAATTAGATCAACATTGCGTAAATATTTTTGCTATTAACTTGTTTACCGTTAATTTTCTCTTAGTGCCCTTTTGGAAGCAGTAGGCTATGTTAGAATCCTTACTCTACTTGGAAGACTGCGAAAATGCATCTCCATCTCCAGAAACCTTCATTACACTTGTTTACGTGCTAAGCACATGTGAGTACGTCGCAAAAACACAATAACTTCTTTTTACTTTAACAATAGAACAAAAGGTAATAACGATGTGCGTTAGTAATGAAGATACAATGCAATGCACATGATACTAGAGCTTGAAATTTATCTGCACTTCTTTGCAGGCGTCATATCTGGATACTATTCATTCCACTCTCAATTTAGCGTGAGTTTGTGGGGAATATACGAGGGATTGAGCATATTTTATGGCAATGTTTTTTTCTCAAAGTAAGCTGATGGTACCACGTTTGTTGTATCTCACGGGAGAGTGTGGAGTCTCTAGTACTGTTCGTGCCATTTGAAGAAGACCTCGTCCCAAACCATCGTATATCTATAAAAGAATATAATAGCATTGTTCCCTTATCAGAAAATCTGCATCAACACCAACACCGACACCGACAAAGAACAGGTGCTCTTGTAGTAGAGTGAGTTTCCCCAGTGTTGCCGCTATCATTCACTACTTCTCAAGTGAAGTAAATGTACTTCGGTACGTATTTGGCAACATTGTACTGGATTGAAGACAAGTGTGAATACGCCTAATTACTGATAATTCACTGATTGACGGATGGAAGAGAATTAGGGTGGCAGCAAGTAGAGGCAGTTCTTGAAACAAAAAGTCTAAGAAATGTCACACACAATATATGGACACATCATTTGGTAGAATTGTGATGTACAATTACACGAATAGAAGCGATAGTAATTTAGTTACGAGTCAACCGCAATACGGGATGGATATGGCAAGATGTGAACAGCATTCTTACGTCAAAACAGTCACCAGCCGAGGGAGAAACGCCAGAGAATGCCACAAGGAGTTGATGGAAGCTTTGGGGAAAAAATTCTAATCCATAATGAACTTTAAGAATCATGGAGCGAGTAGTGTTCCTTAATGTTTCCAACTACCGTGATATATTAGTGTGGCACGATGCAGTCACGTATGGACTTATAGGGTATCTGTATCCTTCACTACGAAGTCCTGCATCAATACCCCATAATCTGCATTGTACTTTGCTCTTTCTTTTGTACACTTCAAAGATTTTAAATGGTCACACATTTTCAAAAGAAAAAAATTCTTACCATGACTTATGCCTCGTCCCTCGTATATCTAATATAGTGGGTTTCAAGATTTAAGTGCCTTGACCCCTTTAAAATATCCATTTTGTTTTGGGAGACCCCATATAGTATTTGGATAATTTAGGGTATTTAGACGATTAAATATTGTCTCACTAAACAAGAAAGCCACATTACTATAATGTTTTGTTCGTATTTGTAACTTACTCTTGAAATACGCTATATTTTACATTGCAAAGAAAAAATGAAGGTACCTTTAACTTATTTGAACCAGCCAATACGATAGTTGTGCCTACCTTAATGCTGCTAGTTTCGCGAACTTGGCTCAATGAAAGACACTCTTAAGGCTAGTTTATACGAATAAAGTAGGTTTAGTAACTAAGTTTCGCAATGTACTGGCTACAGTGAGTTACGAAACTACGCAGTTTCGGCTAGTTCCAACTTTCCGCGAAACTATAGAAGTAATTTTGAGGTAATGCGAGCATATAACTTTGTAGACTTAACTGGGGAAGTGAGGAATTGTGAAATGCCTGGATTTATACGCGATTCAAAAATGTAAGCTTATATGGGATTTCAATCACTTAAACTTAAAAAAAGTAAAGTGTTCCCTATTACAGGCCATGGAGGCCCAGAGGGTTCCAGGAGGTTGAGGCTCCCAGATTTATAGACATCGGCACATGAAGGTGGTAAGGTTGTCAGCCTTACGCACCGGCCGCCTTTACCCCCAGGATTGCTCCTGGTACTCATTTCTGTTAGAGGCTGAGTCGACCCCAGGGTCATAGTGCCACCAGAAGGATTAGGCCAATTGAAAAACTCCAACGACCTCATCGGGGATCGAACCCGCGACCTTCCGGTTTGTAGCGCAGCGCCTCAACCACTACGCTACGGCGTACCCCACTTAAACTTAAAAAATTGGGTAAAACGTGTGGTTGCAATGTAATTAGTTGCAATAATGGATTGCAAACGTGCAATCATAAACACGAAAGCTAAAAATGTGGGTTCTCACAAGTTTGTGGATACAAAGCATTAATAATTGTAGTCTTTCAAGAAATACCTCAGACCTGATTTTAACCATCAGATCGGCATTTACAGTGTCTTGAAAAAATTACGTATTTATATATGAAAGATACATCACAAGAATGCAAGGAAAAACCTTTACTGAAATATAGTAATAAAAGTATTTTCTGTTCCTTGCGCTCTAACTTCTTAGCTAATGACCACAATGCGATGACATACCTTTCATTGGCTTGAGTAGCCTACGTGATTAGAGCATGGCATTTACTGCAAAACATTGCACAAACAAAATATCGCGTTACAGTGAACTCAGCTTATCTAAGCACCCCATAATTTGTACAGTGAGTTCCACGCAAGAGTTGACCAATCATGCGGGTTTCTGCGTCGCGGCGGTCCCTGATCTAACTCCCGAGCGATCGGGTGAAATATCTACGCAAATATAGCTGCTAACGGTGTAACGATTCAGGTTCTCACAATTACAGTTCGAATTACAATGAAAATAACCACGTACCTCATCGCAAGATATGTTGGAAATATCCTCCTCTTGCATCCACACAACACTGGCATCAATTCAGGAAATTTTCTTTCAGGCTCGTAACTTCAGCTTCCGAGATAGAATTAATTTATCTTGTGGTACTGTCTTTAAGTTCTTCTAACAGTATGTGACTATTATTTATGGGGAAACTTGAAAAATAAAGTGTATAGGTCAATTTCCCATACATTAGAAGAACTTAAAAACAATATCTCAAGAGAAATTAACTTTATCTCGGAAGCTGAACTTATGAGCGTGAAAAAAGAATTCCTGAAAAGATGCCAGTGTTGCGTGGGTGCAAGAGGAGGACATTTCCAACATCTCTTGTGATGAGGTACGTGGTTATTTTCATTGTAATTTGAACTGTAAATGTGAGAACCTGAATCGTTACACCGTTAGCGGCTTTATTTGCGTAGATATTTCATCCGATCGTCCGGGAGTTAGAGCTGTGGCCACCGCGACGCGGAAACCGGCATGATTGGCCAACTCTTGCGTGGACCTCACTGTACTTTCTCTGCCCGTACTATAGGTAGCCTACTGAAGGCAGAGGAAGTATTGTGTTCGACCTTCAAATTCGAAGTTGAGTTTTTAACATAAATACACGTTTTTAGGTCCGTGAATACAAAAACACTGTTTTTAGAAACATGTTAGTGTGAATGTGTTTGTCTGTGAAGAGCCAAGTTCTAGAGCGGAAAATTGTATGAAAACAAAATTTTGTATTTAATCTAGGTGCCATCTGGGGATATGACCCGAAGACTGGCGACGACTTTCTTTTATTTTTAAGGGCCTTTACAGGAAGAAATTTTTTTCTTAAGCGGCACTAACGATTTTGTTTAAATTTTGTACATGGGGTGCTTATACTAAGAACTAAAATTTTTATTTCAAATATTTTTTTCGAAAAAAATTCTCTGAAGGGTAGTTACAAGCCACCCACTCTGAATACGAGCTCTTTGCAATATGGCAACTTGTTCTATATCGGAATGTGAAGTGAGAAATATGCGTTGGCCATGCTTAAAGTAAAGCAAGTTCTTCTTCTTATTTGGTTTAACAGCCCTTGTGGGCCTTGACCTCCTCTATGGCCTTCCTCCATTTCTGCCTATCTTTCACCATCTCCCTCCAGTTTCCTATTCCAAATCTGCTCAGGTCGTTTTGTACGCAGGTTCCCCATCTTGTCCTTGGTCTCCCTCTAGATCTCTTTCCTTCTGGCGTGTTAATGTATACCTTCTTAACTTTCCTTGTGCTTTCCATGCGCATGATGTGTCCCAGCCACCTCAGCCTTATACATCTTATGTAAGTTTCCAGATTCGAGTCTCTATACAGCTCATACAGTTCATCATTATATCTGCTTCTCCATCCTTCTTCGGTCTTGACTGCACCATAAATCCTTCTTAGTATCTTTCTCTCGAAAAGCAAGTTACGTGAGTGTATTAATAAGATTTTATTTGGGTTATGTATTCTTCGGGAATGCGATGTGATGTGGTAACGACATTCTCTTAACTTTTACAACCAATTTACACGACGAGAATGTCTTACATTATATATTATACTAATAAGTAAGCTTTAATTTGAACATTGGAAGTTATGCGAATTCCACATCAGATTTTGTTTTCACATAGGTCAAACACTGACATCAATAATTTTCCCCTTAAGTAGTACTTGAAATGCAGTATACTCGTACAGAGAATAACTTTAATTCTTGCTCTTTATTTTTACAGCAATGAGTGAAGGGATCTTCGAACTCACCGGCACCTTTGAAAGGATGCCATCTTCAGGATCAATCATATCCCCGTTTGTGTACATAGTGATCTTTGTGGTGTTTTTATATCTCACCTACTATTTTGGAACGAGGGTGGTAAGTTTATAATAAGTTATTAAATAATGTAGTAGGACCATGACCGCCGGCGTGGTCTTGTGATTAGCGTCGCTGACTACAGATCCGTTGGCCCGGAATCGATCCCGGTACCTCCTCGGGGTGCACTCAGCCTCGTGATTCAAATTGAGTAACTACTTGATAAAGAAGTAGCGGCTCCGGTCATGGAAACCACCATTAACGGCCTTGGGTGTCGGCATGCTGACCACATGTCCCAATCCTGCCATCTGCCTGTGGTAGATGACGCAGCAGTCGGGTGGTAGGCCAAGTCCCTTTAGGGATGTAGCGCCATGGAGTTTAGTTTTAGTAATTCTATATATGCCATGTCTTATTAACTATCAGAGATAATGCCAACAGTGAGTTGCAAAACGCCGATAAATTCACTAGATTTTGTTTTTAAGGGTTTCATTTCCAACTGAAGTGTTCTGTGTTTTAATGGTGGTAACGGCACTGTCCCCAGCTCACATGATGACCTGTTCGGGGTGTGACATTACCTAACTTTCTCTTTTAAGCAATAAAACATGTTACACCCCTCAGTTTAGCTGTTGCTTTTGATCATAGTGCTTTGCTTTTGATCATGGTGTTGATACATAGTGATGCAGTGTAGAATTAAAGTACTTGAACAGACAGGCTTTAGATTTTTGCTAAATGGTGTTCATCACAGGTTAGTAAACTTCCGAAAACACTAGGAGTGAGAAATATTGGTTAATCGGCTCCAAAGGGAAAACAGAAACAATTTAAGATTTTTTAATTGGTTGTACAAATAGTTGCTTGCAGTCTAATACTGTATTATGAGTGGTTGAATGATTCACTTAGCTATTATGCTAGCTTGTATGTATGAATTAATAGTGTTTAATTCTGTTTTTGTAGTGTATTTATTATCTTATCAACTAATTATTTTGGTTACTGTTATCAATCGGTTAATATTATCAGATTAGCTGCATCCCAAAGTGATCACAATAAGCGGCTTGCACTGTATATATAATATAAATAAATACCGTACACATAATAATAACAATGAATGTGAAAGATATCAAAGTTAGTTTCTTGTCTATAATAAGTGTTAAAATCAAAATATAAATGAATCATAACTCGGACTGGAAAGGGGTAATATTCAGATGCCTTGTGTGACTTTAAATAGGTAATTATAACCATAATCATAAAATGTGAGGTGATACTTGATTAAAGTGAATACATTTATCATAAGTAATGCCACGAGCGACTTGAAAATTGCCGATAAATTCCCGAGCGACGACGTGCGAGGGGATTGATTTAGGAGAGTTCCAAGTCATGAGTTGTATTTATGACTATTCAGCGAATAATATGTAATAAAAATTAATAAAATGTATTGAAACTGAATTATTTGTATAGCATTTCAGAATGACACCGTAGTTTTAAGAGGCATTCTCGACATATAATCAATGGTGTTTTCTGTGAACAAAACACGATCAGTTAATAAACATCCATTTATTCGATTATTGTTTACTGAAATTTAATATTGAAGGTTTCTTACATAAAACATAAATATTTATATTATTGTTATAGTTCCTAGCGATGTATATTGGTAAGTACTGTTTCTTGAAATATAACGTCCCCTTAGAATGAAAACCACGTATCTCATAAAACACATACATGGCTTTGTCACTTAATAACGCTTCCTAGCGATACACTAGGTTTCGTTTTTCCTCTCTAGAGGACAGCACACATGTTATTCTTGTAATATTGGCTGGCAAATAGTTGATATACGTGTTTTTCTATCTAATAATAAATTAAAAGTACTCTTGCTTCAGTTTTGAGATACGTGGTTTTCATTCTAAGGGGCGATAATACTGTATTAAGCACTTACCAACTGATCCAGATGTCAGCTGGACGTTTTGGACATGGGAGAATTATTAGCATGTCTCTCTGAATTCATCTTCCACCTCTCAAAGACATTTTCTTTCACTCGCAACATACAAGCATGCTGTTTAGGTTATGTATTTATACTGTTTACAGGTGGTGATTAGAATTATTAAGTACCAACATTGCTGAACTATGGAATACTTTTCCCATAAAATAATATAGTGCTGATTCCTGAACAGATGTATGCATAACAATAAGGAAAGCGACTAAACTACTGAGACATTAGTGACATGCATAAGTCACTGCCTCCAAAGTATCCGATTTGATTACAACATAAAGAAAAGATTTTGTAGGAGATGATAAAGCAAATTCGATAAATATTGAGTGAATCAGGTCTGTAATTGGCTGGTTTCAGACTCATTCTTATATGTCATTGGTCCAAACCTAAAGAAAGGCACAAGAGCTAAAATAGTCATTTGCAGAGAGCTTACAAAATGCAATGAGGGAACATTTAAAAAAAAATATATTTTGTATAGCAAATGATGAATCACTGTTTTTCATAGTCTATCATTATATTGTATTGTTTCAGGAAACTCAACAGGTGGTAATACATCAGGACATAGCTATAGAAGAGGAGGAAGAACGGGAGACACTTCATATCACCATGGTTATTGAATATACTGTATTATTTCAGGAATCTCCATATGCAAGTCAGGAGGAAATGATTGAAAATGAAGACTTTGATGACTTTGATGATTTTTCTGAAGAAGAGCCTGAATTATATGGCGTTGAAGAAGTTATCAGGGATATCATATATAGGAACTAACTACCAGGTAAGGCATCACTTTCAGATGTAAATTTTGTAATACTTATGAGGACATTTTAATCCATATTTGGACCATCTGGTTATAAAACTGTTTTCTTTTAATGGAAGGTCAGGTTAGTTATAACGTGGTTGTATCAGATTAGTGCACAATTGACAGGGTAAGGTTTCATTTGTTCTTGTTTTTTACTGAGAGTTTGTTTTTCAAACATTCAAGGAAAAGATTTTACAACAAATACTGACCACATTTGAGAAATTTTTAGCATATGTAATGCCATTAAGTAAACAAAGCAGCTTAAATTTTCTATGGGACAGTTTTAAAAGTATTTTTGACTTTTTAAAAATCACAACCTTAAATTAAACATTTTAATCCAGTAAAATTGATTTTCATTTTTTCCGTAGTTTACACGATACACAAAAAATCAATATGCAGAATTTTTATCCATTTCATAGAGAGCACGTAGAAATAAGCATTGACTACAAGAAAAAGTATGTACTAGAAAGGAAAATTTGTCCTCGGCAGGATTAGAGCTCGGCTTCTCTGGTTTATATACTGATTTCAAAACTACTCATTTCCTCAAACATTTCTCTAGAACCTTAGCAACTGCACTACAAATGTTAGTATATGTATAATGCATTGAGTATGAACTCTCAGATTGGCCTACATAAATTTACCAGTAAAATTTTGGTGCAAAGGCTAAATAAAATAATTGGCATCACATCCTACATTGCATGTATGTTAACCTGTATAATGGGTTATTAAAATACATATTTAATACTGGTAAGCTCAATCAATGAAATAAAATAAATAAGATACGGTATCATATTTATTTTATTTCTGTATTATGAGGTCTGTAAAGATCTAGATGAACAATTGGAAGGAGTATGATTAAGTTCCTAGGTAGGTGGATGGTCTCAGCATTTTCATACTAGAGAGTCAGTTTTTCTCTAAACAGCCTAATATTTAAGTTTCTTAAATCAAACCTTATGGTGAATAAAAGAGTAAAGTGTTACCGTTGAGTGCATTACCTTTACAATTTTTTTTTTCTAATAGAAGTTTGATTTAAAGTTGACACCTCATTAGGAACACAAAGAACAGTACAAACGTAATGAAGAACAAATGTGTTATATTGAATTTTATGTACCGTATGTAAATGCTGCAATTTAATTAATTTAATTTTCAATTTTTTTATTTCCCCTTTTCTCACTTTCTAGGTTAGTTCCAAGGCTGTCACCTTCACCTGCAGATACTACAATTAGCATTTGCAACACATCCTTCATTATAATATGCATAGCAGCCACCAGTTTCAAGTAATTCTGTCACTGTCATCGGTACCTGCTTCAAGAGCTGCAGCATCAATTTCTGTACTCCTTCTCTTTCCTTAATCGCCAATTCTTCCAGAAAGAATCTATGAGATTCGTAATGAGCAGATTATAATATTTTATACAATTCTGACAGAAACTCTCCATATACTTTAGTACACAAAGACCACAGTCTATAAAGTTAGTTTGGTCAGCTGCTATATTTTATCCTTTACTGTATCCTCACTGAGTTCCATATGCATCCCTCCCTTAATCCATCAAATATTGTATTTTTTAAAACATACTTTTTTGCAAACATACATTATTTTTAAACTAAAAATGAAAGGTAATTTAATGGACTATGTGTAAAAATTATCATTTCTTTGAAAAAAACTCGTACTCGTATTTAAAAAAAAATCCATTTGGTGCTCATGACAAATATAAAAAATATAATATTATCTCTTGCTGACATCTCATATATTTTTTTGGAATTGTGTTTTAATCTTTCCTTACAGGGGTTGTTAACTGAAGTTTTTGTAAAAGACAACATCTAAAAATGTTTTCTTGCTTGAAATTGGGAAAATGCACTCAACATTATGTATTCAAAATGTATTCAACATTACATTTTGAAATTAGTAACTGCCATCAAAAGTCGTGGATACAATGAAATAGTTTATCAGTCAACAATACATTTAATATGCAATACAACATTCTAATATGCGTTTTCTAGAATTTACATTTTCTGGTTTCCATCATGTTCTAATACTGTATCAACTGGCTGTGTCCCACATGTTCTTTCTTATATCATCAGGCTTATGATCTTTAGCTAACAAGGGCTGACTGCATTTTTCAGATTAGAAAACAATGTTGTGCATGTGTCTTTCTAATGGTCTTCCTAAATTTTAGAAGAGACAACCTTTCATTCGCAAGTCAGTAAAGTGCGGGACTGTTAAAACTGCATGACAATAAGCTCGTAGCAATAGCATAATACCAATTCTTCCCAGAAATTTGTACTTGTTGGTGGTAGAAACTAAATTGTGTGTACCACCTTAGAACTTTAAAGGACTACGAGTGTGGCTGTTTATCTTTCATATAAACTTCTTGGTTCTATTTTCCATGTGCATATTGTTTCCACAGACCATATTCCTTCGTGGTTTCATAGTGTTTCTACAGTATTGTTGTCTGTCTATTACTTGACCTTACCATCCATGAAGAGGGATTGGCCTTTTTCACCAGATACCTCCAATCTTTTTTTTTTTCCTGTTTTTTCTTTCAATTCATTTACCTTAATTCATCTCAATTTAGTTATTCTGTCCTCAAACAATCTCTGTTTAGGTCCCTTCCACCTGTTTGCAAATGTTGTCGTCCATAGAATGACTTTTGGTACTCCAATCTTCCATTCTTGCTATGTGCCCTGGTCATCTGGCTCTAGTTGCTTTCACAAAATGTTCTCCTTTCACAAAATTACATTATCATTACATCTTCTTATGGACCACGGAATTTAAATATTACTTTTCTTTCAAACATTCTCAAACTAAGTTCATTCTCCTTTTGAAGGTGTCCAACTTTCTAAGTCACAGGGTGTTATTATGAAAATTTGGGTATTATATATTTATATTTTTTACTGTTTAAGTTTTTTACTTATAATCTTACTTTTAAACAATTGTATGTTAGCACAATAAACTTTATTACCTGCTTGATTCTTTCCCTGATAGTCATGTTTTGGTTAAACTTTGTTACCTGCTTCATACTTTCTCTGATAGTATTAAATTTTGATTATGGAATAAAAATCCTAGCTATTTGAATGTCTTTACTGAATCAAGTTTGTTCATCTTATTATAATGTTAACTTTTTCTTCTTCTATGTACTTATGATATTGTAATAATGTATTTTGTTTTACATATAATTACATAAAGACCAAGGAGATCTGCTGTAAGTTTTGATTGCACATCCCCTTAGTTCTTATTCTGTTCTTGTTATTATGGCCACATCATAAGAGTATGAATAAAATCTGTCTAAGTTTAATGATTACTGCCCCTCTCTGATCTACCTTTGTGTGGCTCTATGTAATGAATAATGTTTGATAATCAATCTCCAGTATGTACATTATATTCTATCATTACTTGTATTATTCCTATATGTAGCTGGTAAATGTTTCTAGAGGTATGACATGGAAAAAAGATTAATGATACATGCATACAAATGTGTTAGATTTTCAAAATTTCCTTCAATTGAATTGACTTTTTAGGTAATGTATGGTTGTATATCTACCGTAATTCAAATTAACATCTCTAATTGAAAAATATTTTCTTAATGAACAGGAAATCAACAAGATGTGTTTTTTTCAGTTAGCATTCAACATTACAGTTTGTGGAAATGACATCTCAATAAGCAAAATATTGTTTCATACGAGTATCACTTTCGCAGTGAGGAGTAAGCTCATATCATGTTCTTACAGTATTAATTTTTACTTATTTGTTTATTTCTATATTATTTATTACTTTTATTCATAGTGACATTATTATCGCAATTTTGGAAAATGAATTGATGTATGCAACTGAAAATTTCCTACAAAAATGCTGTAGATGGATTGTGTAAGCTAGTTGTTTCACAGAAAGATATTATTTGAATAAATGGGCCATGGCTGACCTGGCCACAACCTATGTGAAATGCACAGTTTATCAGACCAACTAGCAACAAACAGAAAATTCTACTCACCAATTATGGGAGACGAGTGATATCTGGGCAGGAGGTAGATTATCCTACAGCTGCTGTAAAAAAAAATACAAACTAATCATTACTTACTGATTCATGTTATATATTTATATACATAGTGTCATACTGAAAATTCTACATAACATGCAGATTCAAGGACTAAGTTCTAAGTGATAATCAGCACACAGAGCCTGTATTAATTTAGAAGAAAAATGTTAAATTAAAGAAGATATAAATTTCTTTACCATCAATGGGATACTCATAAAATAATAAAAGAATTACATGTGACCGATACTTATTTCAAATAAATTCTGAGACACAGTACAATGTATTCATCAGCTATAAATTCCAAGCATTTAAGAATTACATACAACATGCTAGATTGTCAAACAATTCCTTCTTGATTATTAGGAACATCATAATTGTATTCTTCATAATTAGAGTGGAAACTCCCAACATTATAAGTGCCATTTTTGTCATGATTGATTTTATTCCATGAACGTGTTCTCTGTGCCATTGCCACTGACCCATATTAGTTCTAAGAGCCACACAAGTTTGATGTGGCTTGGTACATCCTCAGAAGATGACTCTGGTCTGTGTATTATCCCAAGATAGGTAAAATATTGTTACTTTTCTGAAAAAAAAAGTAGTAGAAGGAAAGTAAAAATGTTTGGAATTTCCACTCTTCAATTAATTATTGGATTTTTTTCAATATTACCACTGCAATTTTGTTGTATACAAAAGAAAGTCATGTAATTGGAAAGTAATAAAACACAAACTTTGCAGAATGCTTGTGCACTCATTTCTGAAACTAGGATATCATTTTCCTTGCTGTGGCACCAAATCCAGTATCCACATAGTGACTTGTTTTACGAATAAATGCAGGGCTAAGGTTTTTTGGCGTTTACTTTTCAAAAATTCCCTGAAAAGTATATAAAGCGCATTTATTGTTTTAAAAATGGTAGAAATTTCGTGTGACTTCTGTCATATGCTTCTTATGATACTGTTTTCTTATAGAACACATTTATTTAATTTATGTATTAAAAAAAAGTTGAGTGAAAAACCAAATTGTATACAGAATAATTTGTCCCTCATTAATTTTATTAATACAGCTAACAGAGTACTTCAAGAACTTCAAAATTAAAGTATTTCTAACGGAATGTTCCAAAAGACCAGGAAAATCCTGTCACCTTTCGTGGGTGGTCCTGCAGATCGTAAAATAATCTATAACCTATATTTTCGGTCTAATGTACCTTCCCAAAAGAGTTCTCATTCCTTTACAGCCAACATATTCAAAATGAAAATTTAAAAGTGCACTTCTTTCGTTTTTAACGTAAAAATAAATATTTTTGCAGAAACTGTCAATTATCGCGAAAATTCACAACAAAATTATAGCCATAAATCAGTCACATTTGTGATAAATCGTGCATGTACTTCTTGCTGCATCTCTCCGTTACTGTAAATTTCGCTTTTATCATCAATTAAGAAAATAAAAATAAACACGAAAAAAAAACTGGCCGCGATTATATTGCTTTGGTGACATTAATAGAAAGTAATTTGCTAGAATTTGTTGCCATTTCCATAACATGTTTCTTTATGAATAGAGAAGCTATGCTATCAAGTGAACACAATCTACCTACGAGAGTTTAATTATTTTCATTGAGGTACTGACAAAAAAAAAAATTCTTGACCACTCACTCAATCTCATTACTTTCATGATTATCTGTTCATTTTCATTACTTATTCGATACTTTCATGACCAGTAGATAGGTACCCTTAAAGTGGAACACACTCTAACGGATCTATTTTTCGTAAACAGTATTTTAAAAAGACTGAATATTAGTTCGTCCACTTTGTATGGGACCAACTAAATAATAACATTATTATAACGACTAAATACGAGGATCATCCAGAAAGTAAGTTCCGATCGCCGATAAAGAAAGCAAAAACATTAATAAGTAAGAAATATTTATTGCAATATTTACAGAGATTCATTGGCTACTTCTCTACATAGTCGCCACGGTTATCGAGACATGCCCGTGTCATAAGCCAGCGGTACGAATAAGGTAAGGTAAGGTAAGATAAGATAAGTTAAGAATACGAGTTTCTCGACAATGATGTCACTGGGGATGAAACATGGGTAAAAAAATCTGAGGGCGATCCAAAACAAGAGACGTGGAATGCCGACAATAGGCATTATCCTTTTGCACGACAATGCACGGCCCAATACTGCCAACACCACACGGAATCAGTTGCTTCAGTTTGGATGGGAGATCTTCGACCATCCACCTTACAGCCCCGACTTCGTGCCAAGTGACTTTCATCTCTTCTGTCTCATGAAGCGATTTGTGGCTGAAAAACGTTTCTACAACGACGCTGAGGTACAGACTTCAGATTTCATGACTCCAGACGTTGGCGGCAGAGTCCAATGACACGGGCACACAAATGTTGGTAGTGCAGCGATACGATGCCTCAAGAACGGTGGTGACTATGTTAGAGAAGTACCCAGTGAATCGCTGTAAATATTGCAATAAATATTTTTTGCTTATTGATATTTTTGTTTTCTTTATCGGTGATCGGAACTTATTTTCTGGATGTCCCTCGTAACTGGGAAAATTTAACTGACTACAGGCCATAAAACGAAGGGGAACGCATGTACACGCCGTACCCTTACATTTTCCCGGAGGGGGAATATGGTAGCGAAGTCCCTCTTTTTAAATTCTTCGCCGATTCCTTGACTATATGCAATTTGTCTTCATTAATGTTTATTAATATCAATGGACCATGATTAGTTATATGGAATCCAAAGGACTGCCGTATATAACACAGTGGTTGAAGCTCCATAGCCATGCCGAGGATACAAGATCCCCGAAATTCCGTCCACGTCAACACGCTTCAAATTGCTTCGTGGACCTCTGGAAACTATTTAAATGAGAGCACCCTCAATTTACTTGTTGTTGGCATTTAAGCATTGATTGACTGTAAACTTTAACTGCCGTAACAAAAAGAGCCGAGCACAAACTATATTATTTGTAACTAGAGACTCTATTGCAGCGATTGGTTAAATCTTATGGAACCAAAACCATCAAAGCCGTGTGGGAACTTCGAATTATATTGGTATTTCAAAGACATGTTCGAACTCTTACGAATAAATATCGGAACGAAGATTCTGCTGCTTACAGCAGACTACGAATAATTTCTTTTACTGAATTTAAATAATAAAAGTAAATAAGATAGCAGATTTTTACGGAATCGTTTTCCATTTCAGAATTTTGGTAACCAATGGAGATATGGCGAACAGAAATGTGCGCCCTGGCTTAAATGGTTCAAATTTCCATGATCTTGGATTCCTGGGCATTTCATGTGACAGCAGTTTAACTCATTCTCTGAGAGAGAAAATCTCCCTCTATTAAGCACTATCCTACTACAGTATACTACTACTACTACTAACTACCATTTTTCTGGGAACTGTCGGCAGTAGCTTAATACAGGTTTACAACAAAAGAAAACTGCAATGCGAAAACATTTCTGTACATTTTAAAACTGAAATAATGGCAGACTTTTGCGCTAGGTTGCGAAATGATGGGTTTGTTCCCAACGCCAATTATTCGTGTACTGTCAAATACCACGACGCATACGCCAATTGTCAATTTCGCATGTGGACAATGTCATTTTTCAGCATACTCCCTAAGTGCGCAGGCGTCGTGATACCTGACAGTACATGAATTAGCTTAAGGAACAGAGCTATTGTTGACGTGTTGCGCAAGTTAAGATGAGATAAGATAGAGCCTCTCCACACCCTACTTACTGGCAGTGCAGAGGCAGATTCAGAGAGTGAGTGGTCAGTGAGAACGCTTAGGTGTGATTTGAAGGCTAGCAAAATGACTGACAACACATCAATCATAATGTAAGTATTGTTTCTACATTTTCTGATATTACAATACAAGAAATAATTAGCAGTTATTCCCTATGACGTGTTTTACAGTTGTGATTAATCACGCTATAATTGAAGCGTTATTTTTATAAGGGTCTAAGTGCCAAAACCATGATTTTTCAGCTGATAATTTTAAATGAATGTATGAACCCAGACCAATGCATTTCAGAAGGATCCAAGGTCGAGGGAAAGCCACGTTAGTAGCAATAAATTTCAAGATATAGTGCTGGTCTATCTCCAAGTATTTCAGTGGGTCTATATCTTGTTTTGTACTCAATTATGATTTTTGCACTTATGCCTTTTAAAACTAAACGCTTCAATGCATAAATGATCTAGAAAATGAATTTCCTATACTGTTGTTTCCTTGGATTAATAACGCCTATCACAAAGGAGAGTCAAATATCAGGAGGAGAAAAAAATGTCTTAAACTTTAACAGTAGGCCTACTTGACTCCATACGTACTACCCGTACGGTTCTGATTCTTTTTAGGTAAGCAGTGAGAAGGTTTTGTACGCATGACAAACAACGTCAATGCCCCATCCCCCCATCGATGAGTTGGCAGTGCGCCGTTGCAAATCTGCAAGACTAATAACACTGCACAACAAATTTGAACTTTTTTATGTCCTTTTTATGAAACTATGTGATTCTGTGTAAACAAATGGTTCTTGATTCCTATATAAAAACCAAAATGGACCATCACGTACCGTTTTTGTTATTTTCAAACTCTTCATCACGTAAGACTGCTTTAATTTGTGGGCCAATAAAAACCCCTTCTTAACCATTGCCTCATTTAAATGTTTGAAATTGTTCCTGAGATGCAAGAAAGACCTTCTCTGTCCAGAGCTTTTACAAATATTTTCATCAAACCGAGTTTAATGTGCAATGGTGGAAGAAAGACACATTGGAGATTCACATGTGGTTTATGTGACATGTTTCTGGTGCCAGGAGTGATTTTTTTTTTGGAAGCCACTGTTTACGGATGTAGTGATTTTTGCTCTCATGGCTGTCCCATTCACAGAGGTACCAGCAGAAGTTAGTGTATCCCTGTACCATTATGTAAAAAGCAAAAATGTCAATTTTGGGGGAAATGGTGCATGGTAAACAAAAAATTATTACAGATTCGTTATTTTCTGCCAAAAAAATACAAGAAACACATATTTTCATCTAAAGGACATTTTTCATGTTGTACAGTGAAATCCCATTATCTCTTAAACCATGGACTTCCTCACAAAACGCCAAAGAGTTTTTATTATGTTATCTGGTGCCCTCTTGAATCTACATAGTTCCACCCTGTATAAATGATATGAACAAAAAATATATGTGACAGAAGTTTGGTACTGATTGTTGGATAACAGGAAAGGAGTGACACTGAAAATTGAAACATGAGACACTTTTCAGTTCCTGTCTAAGTTCTTTTTTCTAATGCTCCCTCAATACTAATCCAGATGCCATGTTAAACTGTAGACCCCAGCTACTATAATAAAAGCTCCAGTAGTTATCAATCTACAATGAATCTACGCTATTCTTTAGGTGTTTAACAATATTTGTGAAATGACGTAGCGTCTGCTATGTAATTGTGTCAAAGTAAATGGACCATAAGCCTAAAAGAGGAAGAAATAGAAACTACAAAGAAAATTGAGGAATTGCAGCATTGTTTTAGTAGGCATACCCCGTTACTTTCCAAATTTGAAATTTTATTTTCTGTAAACAAGAATAAATTTGGCATAAGACACCTAGCTCTAGTTAAATTACATTTAAATTTAATTAATTACATTAGTCAGTTCATAGCACCTGTGCCGATGATGGGACAATGTGCACAAGCATTGGGCATCTGATGACCTCCATTAAATGCTGCTGGGACAAAAATTAAAAGAATACTGACAATACGCGTAGTTAATATTGGATAAATATTATAGTAATAAGTAATAAGAATGATTTCATCAGTACAATTATATCAATTCCATATAATTATATCAATTATGACATAATACCCTTGAGGTAGAGAAAGATAGTTGTCTTCCATTTCTGGACATCTTAATACAGCAGAAGACCACCAACAACATAAAGTATACAGGAAGACTACTGACACCGGTCTCTACCTCATCGACAATAGTCATCATCACCCAGCACAATGTAGAGGAGTACATAACACCATCATCAAAAGAGCCATCTCCATTTCTGACCGGGAAAGTCTACCAGAAGAACTGAACCATTTCAGAAGGATTCTATAAAATGGGTGTCACGAAATGGAAATATGAATGTCTCTGAAAAGGACCGCTGCTATAATTTGGAAGCTTGTCTCAGAGACTAGCCAGAATATTAAGAAAGTGGAAGATTAGGACAGTCCTCAAACCATCTTGGAAAATCAGAAGCCTATTGAGAAAGGTGAAGGATGACATGGGACTCAGAACACCAGGCGTGAACAGCATCCCATGCCAATGCGGTATGGCATACATTGGACAGAATTCATGAACCATTGACCAGTGCTGTTCTGAGCATGCCCGGTGAATCAGACTGTATATGTACATACGTATGTATGTATATGTCTAGAACAGAAGGCATTTGCGGAAGCACTACTTTCGAAAGTGAAATACTGGGCCTATGATTTGACGAGCACTAACCTGACATTACACTCCTACTTTTTCATCATGTAAATTGACTTGGTGTATACCATGAGGTTTTCAGTATCCCAAAGCCTTGAAATTTGTAATTGCATGCCACTACTTAACACTTTCACTGCTAAACTTCAAGAAATACTTGCTGTGATCTTGTTTCAGATAAAACCGACAAATTATTTGCGATTGTTTGTCCATTCATTATTGCAAATGAAATTTGCAATTTAATTCATCACCACCAGTTTGCACAGTGAATAATATGTTAGCAGTGAAAAGCTTAATGAAACCATGCACCATAATCAAGAGGATCTAATGATTGCAATCTATGAACAGCACAAACTTCGTAACAATTAAACTTCAAACTTGTAAGCTCCCTTGAAGTTAATTGAAGTTTGTGAAATCCCAACGTCCTGAACTAAACGATGCCTGGATGTTTTACAACTCGCTTAAAATCTCACACAAAGATTGTTAGATTTTTTTAAAATCAGGTATCTTCTAGGACATATTATCTTATTATTCCACACTGATTCAGTTAGTCATCATTTCCAAACTCAAGATTTTGAAGTCACATTACCGGTACTTCTAGGAAAATGTTTTTGAAACTTTTGAATGCATCCTTCGCAATTTTGTTTCAGAAGATAAGTTTCAACAATAAAAATGCGCTGTTTAATGGAAAATTCAATTACTACAAACAGAAGAACTTTGATCTTTACCACCACTACTGCTCTGTGTCAATAGCTCGCTGTTTGGCTGGTGGAAAGAATGCAAGTTTCCATCGGTGAGAAGTTGAACTGCAGGCAAACTGGGGTGGCATCATGTTTAGTTCACACTGCACTTCTGTATATATATCATTAATAGAAAAGAGAAGAATGAAAAATATAGTGTTCTATAAATAAAACTTTAATTAAAAAATATCTTGAGTGAATATATCTGACATCCCAGTAAACATACTTCTGTATTTCCATATAAGCTGAGTCAGTGAATGTATTGCATCTCCACTAAGTAATTCGATTGTTATTTTTCTGAAGTTTGCGTGTAAAAGGTAAGGGCATTTCAATTAGTGATGGGTTGGCCTGGGTGGTGCAGTTGGTATCTTGCTGGCTTTCTGTGCCCAAGGTTGTGGGTTCGGTTCCGATTGGAATTTGTGTGTGCATAAATGTGACAGACCCATGTCTGTAAATTTACAGGCATGTAAAAGAACTCCTGCAGGACAAAATTCCGGCACACCGGCAATTCTCATGGGCCTAAGTTGCAGTGCATCCCCTTTGTTAAATAACCATAGAACCAAACCATCAATTAGTGATGGGTGAAATCAAATGATTTTAAGAATCGAGTAATCTGTTCTCAAGTATTATAAAGAATCAAATCATTATTCGAAAGAAAAAGTTCTTGGTTGAATAAAGGATCTGAGAACTCAGAATGCGAGATGTGAGAACTTGAGTCGGTAGCCAAGAACTACTAAAAACTGACTCAATTGATAACTCAAATCATTATTTAAATGTTCAGCTCAGCAAATTCATCAAGTTACAAGATCAACTGCTATTATTTCCACAGTGGGTGTGAGACACCCATATAGAGAACCACAAACCAATAGGAGTTAGTTTCATGCAGTGTTATCAGATATTATGTTAATCTCATTGCATTATTAGCAATCGCAGAGTAAATATCCATAAGAAAGTATGCTCTCATCTGCTGTGCAATGGTCTGTTAAGAATCGGTAGTCTGGTAACATCAAACTGCCCTGTATGCATGGTGACTGTGCATTCATATATATCTTTCTTGCCTGCAAATCTTATACCATGTTAGCGAAGTTAACCGAAGTGACATGAATGTGAACTTGTCCTTACCCCCGACTTCTCGTAGCATTAAATTATTTGAATATGTTTTATATGATTCTTGATATCCCAATTGAATAATTCAGATTTGTTAATTTGAAAACTCTCATCACTAATTTAAATTCTCACCCATTATACTACTGTAGTTAATCACTTTCTTAATTGCAGGGAATCTGGAAATTCGACTGCTAATTATAGCGTGCAGGAAAAAATGGATATCCGTACAGTTGTAATATTGACTGTGGTTCTCGCTATTGTAACAGCAGCTCTCTATGTACTAGGGGTGTGTTTGAACTGCATATTTAAGGTAATTATAACATGATATTTTATTATGTTTGTGTGTATTTAATACTTTAATTGACAAATGGGAAAGTCTGATGGTAAGATTTACAAAATATAAGAAATAAACAAACTAAGCCATTAAAAAAATAGTAGGGCCTACTAACTTCACTGCACTACATCCTATGGTGGGACGAGCCCTACCACCTGATTGCTACCTCATCTATTTTCCTTCTATAACGTTGACAGAAGAAAAGAATGGTGGTATGTGGTTAGCAGGCTCACATCCACAGCTATTATTTCTGGTCTTCATAGTTGGGGTTGCTATGTCTTTATCAAGTAGCTCCTCAATTATTTTAGACAAAGCTGAGGGCACACTATTCCAGATCTCAGTACTCCAGAAAAATCTGAGTAATTGCAGGGGAGTGAACTGATTTATTAGTTCAGTTTAAATATTTTTAGTACACGCCCTGCATAGTGGCTGTTTCTCGGACCGATATCATGCCGGAAAGTGGCACGAGTACAGTAAAATAATTTTACCGGCCTAATATGGAAAACTTGTCATAGTAACCCCTAGTGGACGTAGTTCCAACTGTGGCTCCTAGATGTCTCTACAGTGTCTCCCAGTGTAAATTCAATTTTACATGTTAAGGGCTTTATTGTTCAATGTCTACAAACAAGCATGGTAAAACTTGTCACTAGAAATATTGAATTTAAGAAATAAATTCCATAATAACAACTTTTTATATTTTTTACAACTGTGTGTGGACGCGAATGCTCGAACTTGCATTACTAAGCCATAGCTTAGTCCACTAGACCACCAGTGGTAGTTGAAAGGATCAACTTCAGATGAGTCTCTTGTGAGATTGCTTCTTTTAAGGCATAATAAGTTTTGTTGTAGAAAATATGATAAAAATGACACACAATTTCAATTGATGTAAACATATTTAGTTTAATTAATCAACATTACTATCTAAACGATGTCTTTAAGTCTCTATTTAAGGAAAAGAAAGAATCCACAGCAAGCGAAGTTTATAAACAGGCACTACTGAGACAGTCACCATTATCTTTGCTTTCTTTACGCAGAATCATCGACAATGAGTGAAAAACTATTTTATGCACCACGTACGCAAAAACTTTAGCGGACTCATCCAGTATTTCAGCCTCGGCCACAATATTAGATTCATCTGCTAAAGCCTTATTTTGCATACTTAATACATAAATAGCTATTATTGTATTTTTATTAAAAACAGATTTAGCCCTTTTTTTAGTTTTTAATGTCTCATTTAGCCATTTTTAGATTTTATAACATTGAACTATGCGACTGGCATGACAACAGAACAAATAATTATGCTAAAATAAGACGGGTAGCTAGGAAGGAACAAAATAGTTTGAAACCTAAGAATCCGAACCCTACCTATATGTCATGAATGCCTGTTAATAGTACTCTCTCACTCTAAAAATCTGTTCAAATAGTTAAATTGCAATATATATTATTAATTATTTATTACATATTATTTGTTACACCTAGTCATTTTAAATACAACTAGTGACTTAGAACTCTCCTAGATAAATTCCCTCATATCTTTGTCGCTGGTGAATTTATTGGCAATTTCCAAGTCTCTTGTGGCACTACCTATGATAAATAGGATAGGTATTATTATAATTGTGACTATAAGCTAGTTCACATATCTTTTGTTTTGGTTAATTCATACCAGAAATGGTCTTTAATTTGTGGAAGACCCTTGTACTTTCCATATTAAATTTTCATAGGATGCAGTTTACAAAAGACAAAGTTTGAGTAGTGCTACATTTTTCTATCCTATCAATCCAATTTAATAGCATTCCTTTGATTCTACATCTTAAATGTAAATGTTCACTGCAATACTGTATACGCTATTTAACTATACAGGACCTGAATGGCAAGAATTTTTGAATAGCTGGTAGTGTGTATTATGTTCATTTGTGTTACTTTATTGTAATAAAATCAAGACCAGAGACACCTAAGCGTGTTCGCCACTACATTTCAAGCAAGCACCATGCTTGAGTACCTGCTGTTATTCAGGTCAGTGGACTAAGTAGCCTAAGGTAAATCCTTAGATTCTTATCTTGTGTATGTGTTATCTGATATACCCAGACACAGTCATAAATGGCACGAGGACAGAACAGTTCTACGATTGGCCTACAAGGATTAAGATTTCCTATGATTTACAGATCTGAATGTGATGTCTGTTATCTTGTATCTAATATGCTAACTTTCCCTTTTTCTCAATTATTTTCTTATATGCATTATAAGAATATTTTTGCCAATTTATTAGTCTACTAAAAGGCTACATTTGTTAAATTGTAACTTCTTTAATATATTTTGAAATGCACTTTAATTTTAATTCTTTGTTCCCTGATTGCACTTAATTGTTTAAATTTTTTTTGTTCCTTTTCTTTAAAAGTTTATCTTGTTACCTTGCTTTGAAATCTACCCTGTGATTCTATTGGTGGTTGGGCTATAAATAAATAAATAAATATACCGGTATGCAATAAAAACTTTCTCAAATCTTTTTTTTTAGATGAGGGCTGAAAGACAGCGGTACCCTAACGTGCCTCGTCCCTACATTCCAGTTAATTATTATTTCCAGGAAAGTCGACTATGGTGAGTACAGATACCTATTATACTCATCACAACTCTTTGTTCCTGGAGCATAATGATATGAGGGTTGGCAACACATCTATAATATTAAGGTGCATTACAGGAAGTTCAAATTGCTTTTGTTGGATGTTGGATGTTGGATGCTGGATATCCCAGCATACTTCACAGCAAATAGGAGCCTTCCATCACTATGAATGCCTTCACAGTAACCAGAAGAAATTGAGCTGGCTCTATCAACCAGTCTAAATGAATTTTGGATCTGACAGAAAGCTATTGATTAAAAATAATTCAAAACATTAAAATTATTCTTCATTCACAATCCATAGCAAAAACGAACAAGATGGTTCAAAGCCTGTCACTTGTTCTTCACTTCCTTTCAGCAGAGGTTCATTCATTGATCACACATAATCATTCATCATAATGAGTAAATATTTTTTAACCAATCCTGAAACAGTTCATTATGTTTTTGCATATTATTGTGGATAAAGAATAATGTTAAGGTATTGAGTTATGTTTAATCATCGGCTTAGTTTCCTGAGGGGGTTTGTGAGGCATTGGGCATACCACCTGTCACTCTGCTCCCTCTCATAAAATAAGCATAGCAAAATTCAACTAGGAAACAGAAACCTCCATTTGGAGGCACTACGCCCCACCACTAGGGGCAACACGAAAACGACAGATAGCTCATATCTGGGTTTCTACACAAAGTGTCCCAAGTGGTTATGTGGCTTGGACACCGACACTCCCACTGGGTGCCTGCAAACTTTTGTCTCAATTGTCCTTTACGCAATGGCTGGGCAGTCACATGCCACTGGACTGTTGTTGGCCATCAGATATATAGCCCATTTCCCACGCACAAACTATTCACAATTCCAGGAAAGGGGCAGTTAGGTTAGGAATGGTGACATTAGCCTACTTTACCTTTGATCCAAGTTTTATAAAGAAGGAGTTGAATTGAAGGGCTCATTTCCAAAGCAATTTTGCTCAAAAAATCAAAATGTTCCAAAATGGGAATTAATTTTTAAAGTACACATAGGAATTTTAAGACAGACACTTATTTTTTAGCAGATGTCACTTTTTACCAATTGAAATTATCTATAGGTGTAATCATATGATTAGGATTTAAACTGTTTTGATATTGAACAAATATCTTGTTTACCTTTTCACAGTGGCAGAACGAAGAAAAGGTTTGTTCCCCTGCAAAGTTTAATTTGGACCCCTAACAAAATATTTCATGTTCAAGAATATGCGTTCAGTAGCATATCTTCAATTGTTGGAAATATGTCATTTGATAGGCTGACAAGACCTCGGAGGCATTAATATTTGCCTATATTATTATTACCGGTAAGCGATATTAATACTCTTATCACCAGTAGTAGTAGAGCAATAGTAGTAATAGTAGTAGAAGTAGAAAAAGTAATATTATTAGTAGAAGAAGTAGAAGTAGTAGTAGTAGTATTAATAGTAGTAGTTGTAGTGTAGGAAATTAGGAAATAATACTTCTTTAGAAGCTAGAAGCTAGCTCCACAGCTTCCCTTCATAATCTGATACAGGCACACTATAATATGAATAATCTTTAAGGGTCATTGGAAGCAGCGGAGAAGTCTAATATTACTTGAGGCAAAAGTTTCCATTACTTCACTCCCATAAGTTCTTGTTTTCTCTCACACTCGATACTTATAACCCTAGTCCACGTAAACATGATTGTGACATGGTGCAACATAAAGATGTTTTTATTGAATTGCTAGAACTAGCTATTTTTAATGTAATATTGTAACACGAGACCAGAAATTGAACACAATGCTTCACTTCTACCACCATACTAGACTTGATGTAGTAATTTCCAAGAAACACCAAATCTGCCTCAATAATAATGCACTAATAAAAGCTAAGGGTAAATAAATCAGTAGTTTACGAATGTAACCAAAGTACTGCATATTATGCATTGTCAGTGGCATACAGCACGACAAATGACAGAAATATTGTTTAGCGGTGAATTTTTCAATACTCATTTGCTGATAGTTGACATGTACTGGCATGTTCATTGAAAGTAACGAACTCATTGACTTTTACAGCATTGCATATTTTCCCCCCATTATGACAACCTAATTACATTCCTTTTTGTTTCCTCTGCCCATACCATAACTGTGACTGCCTGCATGGTCTTGTGGCTAGCGTTGCTGACTACAGATCCATAGGCCTGGGTTCAATCCCTGGTACCTCCTCAAAACCTCCTCGAATATTTCTGAGGTAGGGAGGTCTAGAACGGGGTGCACTCAGACTCGTGATTCAAATTGAGGAGCTACTTGATAGAGAAGTAGCAGCTCCGGTCTTGGAAACCACCATTAACAGCCATGGGTGTTGGCATGCTGACCACATGCCCCCAATCCTGTCTTCTGCCTATGGTACATGATGCAGTGGCTGGGTTGTAGGCCTAGTTCTTTCAGGGATGTAGCGCCACGGAGGTTTTTTTGTTTAGTTTAGTACCATAAATGTGTCCCTAGGTAGAGGAAGTATTGTTTTCGATCCTCAATTTTGAAGTTGAGTTTTTAACATAAATACACGTTTTGAGGCTACCTGAATCCAAAAATGCTATTTTCCGAAACATTTCTGTGTGTGTGTGTATCTGTGAACAGTCTAGCTCCAGAACAGAGAAGTGGATGAAAACAACATTTTGTAATTGGGTTAGGTACCTTCTGAGGATGTGACACGAAGATTCGCGATGACTTTCTCTTATTTTTAAGGGGATTTTACATTAATAAAATTTTGTTTGCGACAGTTTAATAAAAAAACACCTCTAACGATTTTGTTTAAATTTTATACATGGGGCGCTTACCTATCTATCTATATTCCTGTATATCCTCACTGACGAATGGAGATCATCAAAGTGTCTGGGAATTAGATACTACTACTACTACAACTACTATATCCTCACTGTTGGGGTATTAGGGACTCTAAGTGGATGTTACTGCTACAGATGCAAATTTTGTTATGCTCGTTTTCTGAGAGAGGACAAAATGATAGGTGGTAAGCCCATCACCTCATAGACCCTTCAGGAAACCAAGGTACTACTTGGACGTGAAATGGCCGAGAAATTTTGTCCAGATGCTCTAATTTAGGGTTGGAGTTCTTTTACGTGACGTAAATCTACAACACAGGCCCCCAGCTTAAAGTCCCTCCTGCAGGACTCTGTGCTCAGGATTTTTATGTTCTGAAAAATCCAATGACCGCAGCCAGGTTTGATCCTGCGACCTTACTCATACTAAGAGCTAAAACTTTTAGTTGAAACATTTTTTCGAAAAAATTCTCTGATGGGTAGGCATAAACTATCCACTCTGAAAACATGCTTTTTGCAATATGGCCTCTTGTTCTACAACAGAATGTGAAGTGAGAAAAATTATTGGCCATGCTTAAAGTAAAGAAACTTACTGCATTAATCAGATCTTAGTTGGATTATGTATCCATCGGGGATGCAATGTGATAACGACATTCTCTTAATTTTTACAACCAATTTACATGGAGAGATTGTCATACATAATAAATTATACTAAGAGGCTAATTTTTATTTGGGCAGAGGAAGTTATGTGAGTTTCACAGCAGATCCTATTTTCTTCTTTTCATTTTGGGCCCCCTAGGACCCTGCCCCCACATTTCATAGGAATATAGTATGTTATGGTTATAATATGGCATAATCTACAAAAGATTTCTTCAGTTCTTCATTTAATACAGTGAAAATGTACATGAACAGGTTATTTAATATGAAAATGGCTTTCTTAGTAATGTGATCCCAGCTCTATAAGCAAATGTATTTTTTAAACATTTGCATCTTAAATTTTCTCACTTGGAAAATACCAACAGTCGATGGTTCTTTAATTGGAGTTATACATTCATTATACACTCAACAAAGGTATTTCTATAGTATATACCAAAGATATTAATTAGCAAAATTTAATATATTCTTAAAATTAGAGACAAGTCTCTTTAGAAACACACCCACTAATTGTACTACTGTCAATTTCACCATTATAATAATTATCACACTACATTACATTAATTTCATTTTCCAGAATTCCTGGAAGATGATTGCTGTTCAACCACGGAGTTTGAGGATGCTTTTATGAAGATTTTTGGAAGCTCTGAGATTATGTACGATATTGATATATGATATATTTATTTTACTAAGAAAAGTTACAAAAGAGTCTACCGGATTCGACATTTGTCATTTTACCGGTAGACATCTTAAAACACGATGTATGATATTATGTATGATATTATATTAACCTGATAAGTTCTAGAATGCTTTTATTAAGATTTTTTAGAAGTTCTGAAATTATGTATGCTATTATATTAACCTGACATAAGTTCTAGGGTGCTTTTATTAAGGTTTTTTGGAAGTTCTGAGATTTTGTATGATGTTATATTAACCTGGTAAGTTCAAGGATGCTTTTATTAAGATTTTTTGGAAGTTCTGAGATTATGTATGATATTATATTAACTCGATAAGTTCTAGGATGCTTTTATTAAGATTTTTTGCAAGTTCTGAGATTATGTATGATATTATTATATTAACCTGACATGCAAAGTTACTTTTTTTTACTACTGTATTTGGCTTTGTTTCTCCGAGGAGCAACTAAATGATGTAGATGGTTTAGTTTTGACTGCTTCTGTTTGTAGTATTTCAGAATTAAACTGAACACTTATCATTAAACTTGATCCGTTTGGTAATGCCTGTTCCACTGGGAGCTAACAAAGTAATTCATTTGATAAAGTCAAAATCCTCCATCATTCTTTTATGTATTTTTCAGATAATATGGCTACACATTTCTGGTTTAATAAGGTTGCATTTGCTACACATATATATTTCTGATTTACCCCCACCCCAACACGACAAAATAACTTTCAGTGTTAAAGCATACTAATCCGGAAACAGCAGCATGTAAACACACCTAAGTTACGCCACTGGTTAAAGAGGACCTTGCCATTATGGAAGTAATGAATAAGCATGGTGAATAAAATTAACTTCTACATAGTTAATACCATATTTACTTGAAATTATTGCGCACCTTTTTGTCCATTTGTAGCATTCAAAACTGGGGTGCGCATTAGATTCGAGTGCAAATCCGTTCCGTAGTTTGGCAGTAACTTTGACTACTTACATAACAATACACTCCTGTAATTCTCGACTACGTTACATTTATCGTTGTCAAATTACCGGTACGCACAAATGCATGTTGAAGTTGACGCATTATTTGGCACTCAGGCTTAACACCATGTTTGTTCAGAGGCGGAAGTATTTATTGTCCAGTCTTGTCCTCCTAAACTGTTATACAACATTTACTCATTGACATTCACAAATCCATTGTTGTTTAAAATAAAACACGAAGACCATTGCATTCATACGCCACGTGTTTGATACTGACCAATCATAGCTAGCAATTCCTCTGATAAAGACCAATCACGATCGTTTATCTTATAATATGCTTCCTAGGGTCATAAGGATGCAATTTTATCTGATAAAACGTCATTTTGTTACTGGATATGTAAGGCATCAAACGTGCAGTGATTAATACGCCACATACTGCCAGTGAACAAAATGAAAGCACATTATTTTACACAACATAATTTGTTTGTGAATTGAAATTAATGTAAATGTGCATTGAACTTCGCCCTCACAAGTATATAAATAAACCCGTAATCTCTCGTGGGATTACCTATACCAAAAATACCAAATAAAATACCCTACCGTTGATGGAATTGCATTCGCCAACAAACTCTTCTTTTAGTAATTGAAAGTTTCAAAATTTGAGTGCACATTATATTCCATGACGTATTAGATTCGAGTAAACTCATCAATGCAGCATACAATGAAAACCACAATTATTTTTTTCCACTTTTTTTCTGCAGGAAGAATGTTTGCTTGTACATTACTTTTCTACATAGTCCCCTCCCAGTTCAATGCACGTATACCATCAGATAGGAAGTGCTTCGATACCGCATGAGAAAAATTATTCTGGTTGACACTGTAGGCACTCATGCACCGCCGATATGATGTCTTCATCAGACTTGAACTTCTGCCCTCCAAGGAGCGCCTTTAATGGACTGAGGATGGAAATCTGATGGTGCCAAACCTGGCAAGTATGGCAGATGTAGGAGGCACTTGAAACATATGTCGTCGATGGTTTTCATGGTTGCACGAGCAGCATGAGGACGGATGTTATCATGTTGAAGCAAAACACCTGCTCTTAGCAACCCCTTCGCTTTGTCACCATCCGATTTCCAAATCTTCGGTCCGTTAAAGGATCTCCTTGGAGGGCAGAAGTTCAAATCTGATGAAGACGTGCAATCGATGGTGCAGGAGTGGCTACAGCGTCAACCAAAATAATTTTTCTCATGCGGTATCGAAGCTCTTCCTATCCAATGGCGTAAGAGCATTGTACTGGGAGGAACTATGTAGAAAATAATGTACAAGCAAACATTCTTACTGCAGTAAAATAGTGGAAAAAAATTAATTGCGGTTTTCATTTGATTCTCCCTCGTATATTTATTAGCAGAGGTACGAAAGGAAAAGCAAAGTTACTACCAATACAAGTAGTTATTGTGACAACAATAATTTAATAGGATACGTTGCAAATATCTCATACATAGAAAAACCTATTCAGTACCTCAAAGTTGCCTCGTTCCTCCACTCTTAGCAGAGTTTGTCAGTAATAGTGTCACGTTGGTGTTTCGAAAATATATCTTATAGTCCGTGAGAATGAAATACTATATCATGCTTTTCCAATGTTGTGACGAGGGTGGGTGAGAGACCTTGAGAACTTCCGGGCAGTCTTCACAGGGGCCGCCGTCATTGTATTTATAAGCAAATCGAAAACATGTTGCTTGTAAAAGAAAAGCAAAACAATTCACGCTGTTGGTCTCCAAACACGATTATTAGTTTTTTTCCATCTCGAGCTGTATCACACTGGCCAGTATGAGCCAAAATTCGCAATTTAAAATCGACTACCAGGGTGTTATTTTGATCATACATGCATGCAGCATCTCTTCCTCGGAAGGGAAGTAAAACCGTAAACTTCATGCATTTTAGATAAACCCATTACCCAGGGCTTTAGTTGGAAATGTAAAACTACTGGTACCCATCTAACTCTTCAAAACTTTCCAGACTAGCTGGAAGGGATGTTGTTCTGATATATATATTTTTTTTTTCTTTTATAGCACCAACTAAGCTGCGAACGGGATTTTGTTTCTGATGTGAAATATGAACAGTTCTTATAACATTAATGCATCGTACGATTTGTTACGAAGTCAAGAATACGTTGGGAAGTTTAATTTTATTTTGTATATTAAAGGTTCCTAATCCTGGGTTCAAGGAGCCTGGTTAACTACGAGGCGCGTCCATAAAATAAGTTTCCCTGGGGCCGTTTACAGAAACAAAACGCAATTTCAAGGAAATATTTATTGCAACAGACACAGCCTGTGTTCAGCTATTTTTCAACATATTCGCCACCGGAATTGAAATATTTGTCTTACCGTGGCACAAACTTTTGAACACCAGTGTCGTAGATGTTTGCCGCCAGGGATGTGAACCACTGTCTGACAAACACCTCCGCGTGTCTGCCATTCTCTGTCATTCCCTGCCATTTCTTTAGGTGTAGGAAAAGATGGAAATCACTGGGAGCGAAGTCCGGGCTGTAGGGTGGATGATTGAACACCTCCTAGCAAGTCTCCTGCAGAAGTTCGACTGGGAGGTGTTTAAACATTCACCCTAAAGCCCGGACCTCGCTCCCAGTGATTTCTATCTTTACCTAAACCTCACGAAATGATAAAGAATGACAGAGAGGCGAAGGTCGTTGTCACACGGTGGTTCATATCCCAGGCGGCACACTTCTACGACACAGGTATTAAAAATTGGTGCCACGGCAAGACAAATGTTTCAATTCCGGTGGCGAATATATTGAAAAATAGCTGAACACTGGCTGTGTCTGTTGCAATAAATATTTCCTTGAAATTGTGTTTGTTTCTGTAAACGGCCCCAGGGAGACTTACTTCATGGATGGGCCTCATATAAACCGCAGATTAAATCCCTTTTTAGTTCTTGTCTAAGCAGCACGACATTGTACTATAAACATTCAACTTAGTTCGGGGCAAGCGGTCGACACTCGTCATGTCAGGCGGAAGCATATTTTTACTATAGCGAGCGGAAAAAATCTTTCTTTAATATTACCGTCTCCCCGTCAACAGGCATTATGATGTTATTTCCTGTACAGTAAATGATATCCAAACAAACAAATAAAACAGCATTGGTCTTGTAAGACCCGGTGCGTATTGCATGTTTCATAACTTCCGGTACTATTCTATAACTACTTGTGAGTACCGGCCGAACTAAAGCCTGAAAGTACCCTCTCCTATCTTCGACCATTTTGGTCTTAGTCAGACCTATTGAGCGTTCTTTCCCTTTAGTATTTTATTTCCTACCGTATCTTTCTGTTACTACATAAATGGGTGATTCTTCAAATACGGGAAAATTTGCGTTCCGGAGTGATATTTCCCTTCAATTTCAACTTTTTAAAAAAATTAAAATAAAAGTTTGTTTCTACTACTTCCATACTAGAACTATCAGTTTGAAATGTCACTAACTTTAAATTCTGATATTCCAAAATCGAATTTAATTCAATGAAATGTCATCCACATGCCCTGTCCCAAACCTCGGTTTTGTATATTCTAATGCATTTTTCCACAAAACAAAATGTTATTTCCTTTTCAACTTTTTTCCTGTCAATGAGTATGAATGGGTGAAGAATATTAACCCCTAAAAAATAAAATGAAATAAAATTGTCACCCCACCTAATGAACATAAAGAATGTCCCAAGGGTTTTTGGTCATCCACATGGCTGAAAAGAATGGAATTTTTTCTGCAGAAATGAGAAATTTGTAAAACTGGCAACAGTGTTAGAAAGCCAACAGGGCAGCTTGTGGTTGAATTGTAAGGTTGAATTTTGCTTGCTTTCAAACAGTTTGGGATTAACAAAGGACTTTGTATCATTTTCTAGGAAAACGTTTTTATTCCCCGTCATTAACATGGCTTCTAGAAAGTAGGCAGAAAGTGAATATTAATTAATTTTGATTATGCACTATGATAAACCTTCCAATTCAAAGTACCTGACTGAAGTTGAGCCTACAGAGGTTTAGAAATGGCTTGCTGAGACCACTTAAACTCCTTTTTTGTCATCCACATGCCTGATTTTTACAAAATTACATTTGACGAAACAATATTCCTGGAATATTTTCGTTCGAATTTGTAATGTGTTTATTATATCACACATACACACACTACCAAACTAAACTAAATTCCGTGGCGTTACATCCCTGAAGGGACTAGGCCTCCCACCCGACCTCTGCGTTATCTACCATGTGCAGATGGCAGGATTGGGAGCACGTGGTCAGCATGCCGACATCCACGGCCGTTAATGGTGGTTTCCGTGACCGGAGTCTCTACTTCTCTATCAAGTAGCTCCTCAGTATGAATCATGAGGATGAGGGTACTCCGTTCCAGACCTCTCTACTTCAGAAAAATCCAAAGAGGTACCGGGGATCGAACCCGAACCTGCGAGCCAGCGACGCTAACCACGCGACCATGCAGGCGGTCACACACTATAAGTTACTATATAAATACAATTATATAAAGAAACTCACAAAGAATACACATCATAAACCAAATTAATAACATCATTAGTAAGTAGAAATTATGTAAGCTGAATCAATATTAGACAATAAAACCGATAAGTAATTATTAGAGGGCGGATTTTTTATTATTAGCATGTTTTATTCCTTACGAGTAAAATGTATTTAAGTAACGGAAATATGCGTTTCATGCCATTGGGGAGCGATTGGGCAAGTTTTATAGTGCAACATAAGAGCATATTTTGCAATGTTAAAAAATAATTTAGTTAACTTTTTTGCAACGTTAAACAAATTTAAAATTCGCTCCCCTGCAACATTTATTTCTACGAATCAGTGCAGGTACTCAAGTCTTATGGAAAGGAATGAAAATAGAATGGGGTAGGTTTCTTAAGGCATATCTCCTGATGTAAATTATTGTCCCAGAACATTCAGAAAAACAGATAACAGAAGTGAATTTCCATTTCAATGTTGCTCTTGAAGATTCATTGGCAAGTATTGTAAATCATAAGCGCAAAATAAAATGGATAGCTGGTGGTATGCGAAAATAAAGATCGGGAATTTCTGTTTAAAATATTTAAAATTGAAATCTGTTCTTGTTTGTCATGTGTAAAGTCTGAGGTTGTGAACAGAGAGTATCTTACAATGCCGAAAGAAAAATCCAGCAAATCATTTTTGCTTCAACAATGGATCGGTGGAAATCCTACTTAAATACAGATGGGAAAATAGTTAACCTATCTGTTAAGTGTGTGAAAACATTTAAGTTTATCGTTATTTTCTTAAGCTTTCCAAAAATAAAAATAAATCTTTATCAATTTTTGATGGTAACAAAATCGGGATATTTAGGATATTTTTGGGTTCTCCCATTTTCCAAATTTCATTTCACAAACAATCTTCACCCTCCTACCCTTTAATGTCTTATTTAGTTTCATTTATTGTTCTCATTTAACTTTTAAAAATGCCCGTTTGGTAACCATTGTGCGAAAATAAATGTGATCATCAGGGATGCACGATGTCCCTTACTCAGTATCCTCATGGGTTCCCCCATGGGGCTTGCGTGGTGAACTTTGCTTGGCACAGATATAAAGTGATGTTGAATTTTGATGTGCATAAATAATTAATTATTTCATATTTGTGTGCATATTTTCCACTTTTTGGGGCATATTTTTTATCTTTTTACTGCATAAATGCATGCACATATTCAAGCTTATTAGTGCATAGTGGAGGGCGGGTTTTTGCATATTAGCATGTTTTATACCCTGAGAGTGAAACATTTGCACGGAAGGGAAATATGTGTTTCACGCCACTGGGGAGCGATTGGGAAAGTTTTATAGTGCATATGTAAGGGGTTAGTGCATATTTCACTAATAAATGCATGTGGATGCATGTATTTCACTTTTTTGTGATGTTAAAAAAATTCTACCGTGTAACATTTAATTGCAGGAAGCAGGGCAGGTAGTCTCAAGTCTTATGGGAAGGAACGGAAGTACAATCGGGGTAGATTTCGGCACATATCGTGTGTGAATTTCCATTTTACTGCCATGTTGTTCGGGAAGAGCCGGGTCAAGTAACGTAAATCATAAGTTCCGAATACAATGGATAATTGGTGGTATATGAAAATAAAGATTGGGAATTTCTGTTTCGAATGTTGGAAATTGTAAGCAGTTTCTTGATTATTGTCATTGCCAGCTGAGCTGCGGAGCAAAGTGTATCTTAGAAAGCCGAAAGAAAAATCCAGCATAACATGCTGAAATCAGTGGATCGGTGGAAAATAGGTCTCTGTCAACTGTGTGAAAGAAACAAATAAGTTTAATTTATTTTAATTGCCATTATTTTGTTCTCTCTCTTTCTTAGTTTTACCTCTTCCGTTGTAGAGATGTTTTTGTGGCCCATGCCTCCCGGATCTTAAAGAACCGCGACCTATCGGGAGAGGGATTACCTTTGGATCACGTACATACTTTTTGAACAAAGACATGGAAGTCCTTCCCGGATGGGTGATCAGCCCAATGGCTGGGCCACCTCTGAGACAACACGAACACATCAGTCGCGCATACACTCATGCCGAACAAGGCACGGTTAAGGTTTAAAAAAATATAATTAATAATTAATAGGCTGCCAGTGCACAGTTTTGAGGTGACCAAGGAATCAAGTTTGAATCTTAGGAAGGGAAAAGCAAAATTCATGGTATACAAAATGGAGAATATTTAGCATTTTCTTGGATTTTCCACTTCCCAAAATATCATTTCACAACCATCATACCCTATCATTTTTTCCTAAGTTTCATTCACTGTTCGTGTTTAATTTTGAAAAAGTCTATTTGGTAACCATTTCATGAAAACAAATGTGACCATCAGGGATGCATGTGAACCCCATACTCAACTTCCTCGTGGGGCCCCAATAGTGCAATAGAAATGACCTTCTTTGTTGCAAACTTGAGAAAACTGAAGCCAGGAATACAGCAGTATTGTTTCTTCGGGATGCAAGTGTTTCGGAAAAACAATTTACGGCTTATTCAGTGAATGACTAGCCTGTTTGCGGTTCTGCCCTGTAACTTCGTGTGATGTAGAGAGGTCCTTCTCTTCATACAAAAATATTTTAAGTGACAGAATGAAATCTCTCCTTACACAAAATTTTGAAAAATATTTAACTATTTATTGCGACAAGATGAAGTGACGAATGGTGATGAACATAGCTATGAAGTTATGTTAAATATTTATATGTAGTGTGCATAAATTATTAATTATTTGATAGGGAATAACAGTTAGAAATAAATTTATGTGAGAAAATTATATTGTGCAATCCGTTTTTACAGAAATTAAGTCAATTTTGTGAACATATTTTCCACTTTTGGGGGCATATTTAACATATTTTTACTGCATAAGTGCATGCATATATTCAAGGTTTTTAGTGCATATGGATCCGCCTTCTAGTTATTGCAGCGTCCAATTATATTACATTTATTCATTTTAAATTATAAAAAAATTAATTTCATTCCGAGGCCATAATATTTGGTAGCCTAGAAAAATGTTCCTACGAAAACTGAGTTGAACAGTATGTTTATTAGGGGTAACGGATAACCGGTCGATGAGCGACTATTCGGCCGGATTCAGCCTAGTCGACTGTGCTCTGATCGGTTGAGCATAAACCGGTTGTAAGCTCTGTTCTGCGTCTCTCTAATAACAAATTATAGGATACAATATTTTAATTAATGTAATTTTCTTCGTACTCGCGGGCCGCACAAAATCACTTCAATGGACGTAAATACCCGGAAAGCCTCCTATTGGTGGCCCCAGATCTACAAAGTCTTCGCCATTTTATTAAGATGGGATAAGCTTCGTGATTGGGCAGATTTGAGTCGAATCATTACGCATGTTCATTGCAATAATTACGTCATAATATCCCCCTCTCTAACTAGGAGGTTCGGGTGTGAAGGATTGGCATTAACAGGTCGTCTTCGCGCATAGGCGTTGCAAAACTGTATATCGGTACGTTACTTCAATTGTGATTGGAATAAGAAGCACAATCTGATTAATATTAGCTTGATTTATTTTTTTACGTTTTTAGCTTATAAACGACAGTGGTTGCTGTGCGTACTTCTCTTCTCATTTGCTGGACTTGTACCCGGTGTTCTGCAGAAGCAACCTGTTCGCAGTGTCATCACAATTCTGGTAAGCGTCTAACAAACAATATTTCTTACTTCTGGGAAGTGGCATAAAATGCTACGCCAAAAGTGTGATCAACATTATATTTATTATCTATAAGAAAAAAGTATAACATCAAAGTGATCAAACAATTTCGTTGCAATGTTAAATACATTCTGCGTGATTCAGCAAGTTAAATGTAGCGACGCTATGTATCCATTTCCCATTGATATTACCAGCTTGTATCTTTCTGTTTTTATGATTGATCTTTTAATGCGTGATGTTACAGTCATATGAAATTTGACTGCAATTTGGAATTGCAAAAGTGTGAAATTTTTGAATTGTAACTAATTGAATCAGGGGGTTTCCAACTGGTGGACATGGGGCCGCATGCGGACCGCTTGGCTATTTGTTGCCGCCCGCGAAGTCATTTTGAATATTATGTTCCTTTAATGGACTATATTTTATCATTAACCTTCCTAGTACCATTCAATATGACCCTAAAAGCACTTTTGAAATAAATACCTCTGGTGGTTTGAAAATTGTAATTTTCGAAATTTATGACTTTATCCCTCTGAGTCCAACTATATTTTATTAGGTTTTATTAGGTTTTAGCACTGAATATGGTACCATAAACTTTTTCTTTGAATTTAACGTTATATAAAAATGCTTATATGCATACTGTTTTCAAGGTCAGTGTTCAGTTCATTAAAACAATTGCAATACTACCAACATATCACATGTAAATTACTTGGTATCTTTATGACTCCGGTGGTACTCAGTGTAGCAAAAATAACAAAAATAACCTGGGAAGAGGGTGATACTAGTAATGAAGGAAGTGTTGATATAATTAATGAGAGTGAGATTTTTTTTTTTAATTTTTAGAGAGACTTGGGAGGACTAAAAGTGATTTTACTTTTTACAGTTTTAACAGGTAGGAGTATGCCCAGTTTCTTGCACAAGTCAATGAAGAATTTAGTCTTTAAAGATCACTTTTAATGAAGTCTTTTAAACAAATGTTATATAAATAATTGAGTAATTTAATGCTTACTTAATCAGAATAACACCCATCTGCAATTTCGTTTGCCTGCAAATATTTTCAGAACATCATCAAACTCCACATCCTCTGTTCACTAATTCTCCTAGGCTGCAAACACTAATGAAACGAGGGTAAGACAATAAGTATCTGCACTTTTTGTTTAATCTTTTGTAGGTTGGCTATACTGCTTTGTGCTTGCACACATCGACAAGCTTGTCTCTGCTTGTGGAATGTTTGACAATTATGATTCCACTGCATGTTGCGCTTTTGCACAATAAACATGGTTGCACTGCTCAGCGTTTCCACCAAAGAAGAACAGTGTGCAATAATCCGTTTTTGTACCAGGACCTGAAATACATCTAAGGCTTTCCGCATAATATGGGTCAATGTTTTACCACTGCGTCACTAGTGTGTATGGATGGGCATCCTGTTCTTTCCTCGTCCTTCACACTTCTCCAACCATTTTTGAATTTTTCAATCCATTCGTACACACTTTGCAGTGATAAAACATTGCCCCATAATGGGCGGGAAGTCGTTGATGGATTTCAACCCCTGGTACACCTTCAGCTAACAAAAAACGGATCACTACACACTGTTCTTCTTTGGTGCAAACGTTGAGTGGTGCAGCCATGATTAATGTGCCACAGCACACACTCAATGGATTCAAAACGGTCAAACATTCCACAAGCAGAGACAAATAAAGAACTTGTTGCAGTGCACGAACGCAAAGCAGTACAGCCAACCTACAAAATATTAAACAAAAATTGTGGAGGGACTTTATGACTTGACTGACTGACTCTGTCCTATATCCCCAGTCTCAGAGCGAAGGGCCTCGAATTGAAGGTTTCTGATACCTATGTGAATTTTGTTACACTTATGTTCCAAGAGAGGACAGAGGGACAGGTGGTAAGTCCATCGCCTCACAACCCCCAGGAAACTAAGGTATTACTTGGACGTGAAAGACCGGGAAATTTTGTCCAGAGGCTCTAATTTAGGCTTGGTGTTCTTTAACGTGCCGTAAATCTACGACATGGGCCTCCCAGCTTAAAGTCCCTCCCGGAGGACTCTGTGCCCGGATTTTTATATCCAGAAAAATCCAGCGACCGCAGCCAGGTTTGATCCCACGACCTGCAGATCTAGAGGCAGGCACGCTACCCCTAGACCACCGCAGCCAACATTTATTGACTTACTCTCATACAAACTTATGGCAGTATTAATATCAGGCTTTGGTAATCGTTTCTTGCTCAAACATCCCTTGTCTAGATCTATATTCAAACTGTGTTCTGTGAATACATGAAAGAGTAAATTATTTATTCACAATACATACAAATGAGATTGATTATATCTTGAGTGACAATCTATCCCTGGAGTCTTATGTGAATATTATAAATTGTCTTAAACTTTATGTCGAATGATCAGTGCAGACATGGTTCTAGGTAATAAACTAATCAGAAGCAAACAGCACAAAAGGAAAATAAATCGAACATCAGATTGGGACAAAACCAAGTTCACTGATGGCCTAAGCAGATACTTGTAAAAATTTAGGTGTTGTACAGTGTCTTTAGTCGAAAGTTGAGGACAACATATCAGAAGTGGCAAATGAAGCAACCCTCAAAGGAAAGAACACTATAAGGACTTTCAAGTTAAGTGAAGAAACAAAACAACTACTGGAAACCAGAGAGAGAGACTAATGAAGAAACGTCCAGACAATGAAGCAGAGTACAGAGAGATCAATAAGCTTACAAAGAGAGCCATAAGAAGGGACAATAGGAAACACAAACTCAGTCTAATAAGATACATAATGGACTCTGCAAAATCAATTAAAACAATAAGAAAAGAAACTAGTCAAGGCAAATTTTGGACTGAAAAACTAAAGTCAAAAACAAATGAACCAATAACTAATTGGAATAAGATAATTCAGAGGGCTACAGAGTTTTACAAAGAACTCTACACAAGCACAATTCCATATTCAAAAAATCAACTGATACAATACATAGCTACCTAGGATGGAGAAGTGGAGGACATACCCCCAATATTATCATCTGAAATAGAAGCAGCAATTAAAAACCTGAAAAAAGGAAAATCCTCTGGCGAAGATGGAAGTACTAATGAATACTTCAAAATTGAATCACAGAAACTTATTGAAATATTGGTTCTACTGTTCAACAAGATAATGGAAACCAAAGGGTATCCTAAACAATGGCTCTCAAACACTATTATTCTCCTCCATAAAAAAGGCCCTGCAGAAGACATAGATAACTACCATACAATAAGCTTGATGGCTAACATATACAAAATTATTCTCAGCAGTGATTACGAAATGAATAAGTCTAATAATAGAAGATAGTCAACTACCTGAGCAAGCACTTTTTCGATGAGGCTACTCAACTATAGACCACCCCCAAGTGCTGACGCAGCTAATAGAGAAAGTAAATGAACATAACCTAAAGCTATAATATCATATTTGTCTATTTTGCAAAGGCTTTTGACTCAGTAGAACACATTCCCATCTTACAAGCACTCCAACATCATGGTGTACAGGTAAGGAAAAAATAGCGGATCGCCTCTTGTAGCTGATTTCAGAGCTTTGTTATACATAAATAAATATGTAAGAGATGTAACTGAAACCTTTGTTTTCATAAGCAATGCAAATTATGTGAAATTATTTCTCAATTCAAGCAATTTATCGGCTGTAGAACAAATTTCAATACATTCCCTGCTATCCTGTGAATGCCGCTTGGCATGCAGAGTGGCTCATATTGGCAACATAGATATTTTAGTCGGTCCGCTTTTTTTCCCCACCTGTACATAAAAATACATAAGGATTCTAGGTAAATTATATCTAAACAACAAAGTGAGAATCAAAATGGAAAAGACGGGAAAGAAATCCTGTTGCAAAGAAGGGTCAGATAGGGGACCCGGTTTCTCCAAAATTGTTCATATCTTTAATGGAAGAAGTTTTCTGTAGATCGAAGGAAGATTGAGTGAATATTAATGAAAGAACGCTGTTTAACCTCTGCCTTTTAGATGACATTGCTATCATAACTCTGGCACAGATGCTAAGAAAATATTAGAAGGACTTTGTAACCACACCAAGGAATGGGCCTTCAAATCAATGTGACTAAATAAAAAATAATGACCAAATGCGAGGAAATACCCACTCAGATCAACAATAATAAAACCAAGTACTCGTACATTAAAGAATACATCTATTTAGTCCAAATAGTTTGATTTAAAAATCAAATTGAGAAAGAAATAGAAAGAAGAGTTGTGCACGCATAGAAGAAATTTTGGAGTTTAAAATTGATCTTATTAGACAAATACATCAATATGAACATTAAGAAAGATGTTATGGATATGTGTATATTACCAGTGCTACTATATGGATTGCAGTCATGGTCACTAACTAAAAAGGAAATAACCACAATACAAGTTTTCCGGAGGAAAATGGAGCAGAAGCAACTTTGTTACATGTGAAGAGACTGGATAAGAAACGAAGACATCCATAAGACAACAAAGTTGAAAGACGCAGAGAGAACAGCAATAAATTCAAAGTGGAGTTGGGCAGGACTTGTGCTAAGAAAGGACCCCAAAAAATGGACATATGCTGTAATTGTTTGGGACCCCAGGTTAGGAAGCCAGAAGTGGGAAGACAAAGGATGCGATGGTGTGATGTTTTTAAGAGTCAACTGGGACGCCAGTGGTGTAGAGTAGCAGCAAGTATACAAAAGTAGAAAGAAGTTATAAACATTGAGAGACTTGTGTGAGATTTGTTTAGTGTTAAGAAGTAGTTTTTAGTACCACGGAAAGGCTGGTTCGAGGCACATTTTTGTAAGCCACCCATTACAGGAGGCCCTTGCCCACACCGGGATGTTACTGCACTTATTATATTTTAAAATACATACAAAATCTATGGGGTACACAGTGGTATAGTGGTTGATACACTTTGCTATTAACTGGAAGGTTATGGGTTCAATCCTTGATGAGGTCGTTGAGATTTTTCAATTGGCCTAATTCTTCTGGTGGGACTATGGCCCTAGGGTGTACTCAGCTTCTAGTAGAAATCAATACCAGGGCCAATCTTGGGGGTAAAGGTGCCCAGTGCATAAGGCTGACAAGCTTACCACCTTCACGTGCTGAATGTCTAAAATCTGGGAGCCTCAAAATCCTGGAACTCTCAGAGCCTCCATTGGCTGTGTAGGGAGCACTTTTCTTTTCTTGGTACATCCTTTAATTTACTGCATCAAGAATTATAAGCTGAATAGAAGTTTCTAGTGTTATTTTTGTAGATTGTTTTCTGAATTAAGTTTTTATGTAGATACGGTACTGTTTGAATTTTTTATGCATCCACAGATTATTCAATTCTCTGATGTAAATTTATTTTCTATCATATCAAAAGCATAAATATAGGAAGTTTATCAGTATGGGCATGGGCTCTCTCTGGCTAAAGACCTATGGCATGAAGATCACACATATTAAACACCGAAGTCATTTGTACATATTGTAAAATGCAACATCTCTCTCTCTCTCTCTCTCTCTCTCTCTCTGTCTGTCTGTCTGTCTGTCAGTATATCTGTTCATTAGTGTGCTTATAACTTGAGAACCACTGATCTGATTTATATGCTTTTCTTTTAGTTTATAGATATGTTCTTTGGCCAAGTTTTAGTTATGTTTTGTTATGCTTTGTAACATAAGGAACAAGGAGTGATGGTATATAGCTGGTAGATTGTATAGTCCAGTTATTCATTGCATGGCCAGGTGGCTTCTAAGGAATAAACCATTAAGTTGGTGTTTCCTTATGTTAATTGATCTGAATAAATCGGTCTTAGTTTCCGCTTTCCAAAACAAAAGCAGCGTTGCAATATTCTCTCATTGTTATCACTGACCTTAGTTCTTCCCTCGCTTTGATCAATTCACACATGTTATTTTTTACTTTAACTGGATCCGGCAATCTCATATTTCACTTGATGCAGAGTTGACGAGTAGTAGTCAAAGCCGTCACAGGACATTCTTAGATTTTAATGGCTGGGGTAACTAGCTGATTGGTGCGGTAAAAATAAATAACATAGATTCAGCTGCAGGCAAACTTTTCTTCCTAACAAAAGGAAGCCGCCTGGCCATGCAATGAATAACTGGACTATATATGGATGTAGAGAGCTGGAACTACCCAATCTAGAACTTAGCTTGCTATAAGTGATCAAGGTCAGGCTTTATTGTAAAGGTAACTTTTGTAACTAAAAATAATTGCATCATTCCATGTTTCTGTCCTTAAAATAGAATGTTCATATGAAGTTAGTTCATTGATAGATTCACTGAAATAATGTTCTGCAAAATATACATTTTGATACCTCACTCGAACATGTTGACTGAGTTTTCATGAAGTTTAAGATCTTAACATTATAAATAATATGATTACAGTGAACGCCGCTTAAGGTAATTACAGATAATGTTATCATTCTGGTAATGTTATCACTTTTATGAAGTCCCATACAGATTAATGCTCTATCATTGAAAAATGCTGTTTATTGTTATCAAAGATTCGGTTTATGTTATCACATTTTCCATTCTGCGGCTTTATTTCCAAGTATTGTATGTCATTCAAAATTTTGTTTTTAATGATTTCATTTCTAACTCAATTGTACTGTGTTGAATTAGATGTAAGGGTAGTATTCTCAGCTCACAGCATGACCTGTTCGAAGGGGTGGTATACCCTGATTTTCTCTTTTAAGCAAAACAACATGTTTCACCCCTCAGTTTAGCTGTTGCTTTTGATTTGTGAAGATCACAGTGTTGACATGAAGTGATGGTTAGTGTAAAATGAAAAGACTTAAACAGAAAGGCGTTATATTTTTTGCTAAGCGGTGTTCACCACAGGTCAGTAAGCTTCCAAAAAACACTATGAGTATGAAATATTGGTTAATGGAATCCAAAGGGAAAACAGAAACAATAAAAACTTCTTAATGATTGCAAAAATAGTTTGTTTGCAGGCTATTATGAGTAGTTGAATGGTTCACAGTTACGTATTATCTTGTATGCATAAATAAACAGCTTTAAATTCTGTTTTTGTAGTGTATTATCTTAGTGTATAAGTAGCTTTCAATTAATTATTTTGGCTACTGTTATCAATCGGTTAATATTATCAGATTAGTACCGTCCCAAAGTGATCACAATAAGCGGCGTGCACTGTACATAAGAGTGTACCAAATTACTTAACTAGGCCTATATGCTCAGTTTTCTTAGACACTTATCAGAAGGGTACAAAGTGCAAAAGCTTTGCAGGGTCACCCGATTTTGTCTAAATGATCTAATCCCAATAAATTTGAAATCTGTTTATCTATTTGTATGTTTCAGACTAAAATGCTGTCTAGCAAATTCATGAAAATGTTCATCTTAATTGTGTGTGTGCAATGGAATTGTGCTTACAACATCACAAGGTAAGCATTGTTATTGTTAATCATATTTGCCAGTTAGAAATAGGCGTTCTTGAACCACAGAATAGAGTCTCTGTTGGACTTTACATGAGAATATTATAGGAGAAAAATGCCTCTGACACTGAGATTTGAACCTATAGCCTTTGGTTTTCTGTGCCACTGCTCAACCAACTTAGCTAGCCAGAGTTAGCTTTGCAACACCAGATGGAACCTATCTCCTATGACTGATTACCCTTAATGCTCTACCTCACTGAAAGACAATTTATGTCATATGCAGTACTGTGAGGCACACTAATTAATGATTTTTGTTCGGCCATACTATATTACACTTATTATGTATCATGTAATGGTATCATAATGATACTCATTTTGAAACTCATTTCCATTATAACATCGGTGTGGTATCAATTACTATTATCGAATACAGAGTGGACTTGAAACCTTGAGAACTGAAAATTGGAAACTGTATATTAAACAACTGTATTTAAAATAAAATCAATTCTGTTCATGTTAACTTTAATTTCATACTAAAATTAATTAATTTTTTGTTATCAAAATCCATTGGTTTCAAGAAAAAGACCAAACAGAAGCTTTGATTTGATTGGATGCCATGAGCTGCTTTAGGTCATAGAAGGCAAGCACTACGAGAACAAGCTGATGTGAAGGGCAGCATGGCTATTTGTTTGAGTAAATCTAAACTCTAAAAACTTAAACATTTAGACTAATATTATTTTTTAACAAAAACAATCACATGCAACTTGCCTATAATGTTAATTAAGATATTTGTATGAAAATTATGAAACAGTTTCATCAACAAGTTAAAATCAATCAGAAATAAAAACACTTGTTGCTCCACTTACATAATATTAGGCAGGACCGGTTTCAAGGAAGATCAGCTTCCTTATCTTCAGCTGGATGTCGACTGGTGTGGTGCTGGGAGATCCAAGTCTGTAGTTGGCGCTGTGCTGCCATCTGTCTTCCCCAGGATCAAACTAAAAATCTCGTCGGCCAATGGTATATCAAAATTCATTGCCCTGTCTTTATTTTTTAAAATGAAAATCTTCTCCCATGTCATTAATTCTAAAGGTCTTTTAACATGTTTTAACAATTTTATGTTGTTATTAATGTGATGGTCACATGTATATGCATGAAAAGCTATGGCCGATTTTTCCGTGTGCATCCATCTGACGTTGTTCAAATGTTCTTTCATTCTAGCTTCAAGGTTTCTTCTGGTTTGTCCGATATATATACTGTGGCAATCTTTACAGTCAACTTGGTAAATGCCTGATAATTTGAGTTTGGGAACACTATTTCTTAATGGGTGGTTAAGTAGGTTCCTAAGGTTGAATTTATATATGAGCCACCTTGAAGTATTGGTTACCAGAGCATTTCCACACATTTTTAAATATTGGTACAGATACGTGGACGACATTTTTGCGATTGTCCCACGGAAATTCTTGAATGACTCAATAAAATTGTTGAATTTACAAGACCAGGCCATCCAATTCACGATGGAAACAGAACAAAACAATAGCTTACCATTTCTGGATCTGAAGATTATGAGGAACGAGGGGAGATTGGATTTCGGAATTTACAGGAAAGACACGCACGTTGACAACTACATTAAATATAATGTTTACAACCCAAGATCACACCAGTTCGCTATATTTCACAGCTTAATACACAGACTGATATATATCCCATTATCAGAAGTGGAATATAGGAAAGAATATATACATATAAAGAAGGTCGCTGTACAGAATGGCTTCAATATGGAATTCATCGATAAGATGATTTCTAAACATAGAAAAAGAAAAATGATCAGAGACAATTGCACCTTAGCAAACAATGATAATGAGAAGCCGATATATAGGAAATTCACCTTCCACCCGAAAGTATTTTACAGGTTTGAGAAAGTATTCAAGGACGTGAATATAAAACTGGCTCCACAAAATAAATTCAACCTTAGGAACCTACTTAACCACCCATTAAGAAATAGTGTTCCCAAACTCAAATTATCAGGCATTTACCAAGTTGACTGTAAAGATTGCCACAGTATATATATCGGACAAACCAGAAGAAACCTTGAAGCTAGAATGAAAGAACATTTGAACAACGTCAGATGGATGCACACGGAAAAATCGGCCATAGCTTTTCATGCATATACATGTGACCATCACATTAATAACAACATAAAATTGTTAAAACATGTTAAAAGACCTTTAGAATTAATGACATGGGAGAAGATTTTCATTTTAAAAAATAAAGACAGGGCAATGAATTTTGATATACCATTGGCCGACGAGATTTTTAGTTTGATCCTGGGGAAGACAGATGGCAGCACAGCGCCAACTACAGACTTGGATCTCCCAGCACCACACCAGTCGACATCCAGCTGAAGATAAGGAAGCTGATCTTCCTTGAAACCGGTCCTGCCTAATATTATGTAAGTGGAGCAACAAGTGTTTTTATTTCTGATTGATTTTAACTTATTGACATGCTCTACTGTATACAAATTGCTTCATTTTGTTTTATAGTTTCATCAACATTCCTTAATAAATGCCATTATAGCCCTGTTTCATAATATACTATTTTGTGACCAAGTTTCACTTTTATTGTAACAGTAACATTTAAAATGAACCACAATCATGCAATCATGAACCACAGAATATTCTCTCTGTTGGACATTACATGAGAATACCGAGGTTTCATCTGGCACTGTCAAGCAAAGTCTGGCTAAGTTGGTAGAGCAGCCATATAGAAAGCTGAAAATCATGGGTTCAAATCACAGTATCAAAGGAATATCAATAGAAAAAAGTGCTTATTATAAAATTTTCTGTTCCAGCAGTCACCTGAACAAAAATGCACCCGCAATCCTCACATCATTCTACAATGATGACTCTGAGTCAGAGTTCAGCGGTTCAGGAGATTATTCCAATGATGAAACTAATGTTACAAGTAACTTTGACATCACTACTAGAGTCAGTAGAAATGATGAATATTTAGAGTTCTCTTGTTCAGAAGGTTTTGTGAAGAATGCCACTACCATTAACATCAATAACTCAACTGGCTTCAAGAATACTACCATCTTCAAGAATACTACCATCTTCAAGAATAACTTTGGGTCCAACTATACCCATGTCTTCAACAATTTCACTATCTTTGACAATACCTCTGACACCTTTCAAGCCAGTTTAAATCTTACAATTGATTTCTATAATACCACTGGTTTCAACGGTCCTAACAGCTTCAATGATACTAATGGCTTCAACAATACCACTGCACTGAATACAACCACCATGCAAACATTCCCAAAGTATCCCCTTGGAAGTGGAATTAAGATTGCTTGGTTTATAATAAGTATCGGTTTGGCATTGGTAAGTTTGTCTCTTAAATTTGCCTTTACGTAATCTGAATTTGAAAATAAACTAACTTCCTAATTACAGTCTTAATAGGGAAAATAGCTTACATGGATGTTGAAAGGTTGTTTGGACAATCACTGCGTAAGTCCTACATAAGACATTTCTAATTTTGCTTCCTATGAAATCCATGTGGCTGGTAAGTTGCATTTAGTTTCCACATAAGACATAGATATGTCACAGATTCATCATAACATGATAGAAAGCACTCTGTCCTCAGTGGGTCAAATGTCGTGAAAGAGGACAGTCAACTTCAAGCTAAATATTACAGGCAGTCAAAATTATATTACAAACAAATCTAGTTTCACTATTTTATTGGAATGGTTACAGAAATATTTAATCATACTGTGTTTTCAAGAAGAATGGTGGAAGGAAAACTAGTTTTAAAAGTGTTATTATCTAAGGCTGTTTTGAAAACATAAGAGATTATCTCTTGTCTCATTAAAAAGTTAAGAATTATTTTTCTGTTATGTAATTAACAAAGTTGTTGACTATTAAACACTTTAGGCCTCACTTTTCCTTAAATTTTTGCAGGACGTACGTTTCATGGGCTTTGCCCACATTTTCAACTGCTTGTCAACTGTCTATTTTCTGCTTGGAGAACTCTGGCGCCTTCTGGTCTTGGTTTAACAAACTTTTTGATCAAGTTTTCTTCTAGCGGTATTTCAAAATTCATCAGTTTATCTTCATACTTTTTCATATAAATCTTTTCCCAAACTTCCAGATAAAAAGATTTATATGAAAAAGTATGAAGATAAACTGATGAATTTTGAAATACCGCTAGAAGAAAACTTGATCAAAAAGTTTGTTAAACCAAAACCAGAAGGCGCCAGTGTTCTCCAAGCAGAAAATAGACAATTGACAAGCAGTTGAAAATGTGGGCAAAGCCCATGAAACATACGTCCTGCAAAAATGTAAGGAAAAGTGAGGCCTAAAGTGTTTAATAGTCAACAACTTTGTTAATTACATAACTTTGTTGCTTCACTGTATTAAGTTCCATTATCTTTTGAGTCCTCATAATTATTTTTCTGATTAACTTCTATTTAATAGATGATGTGATATTAATTTGATATTGCTAATATCATCATGAAAATGTATTTTTCATTGAATGAATTTGCTTCAGACTTTTTTCTTTAGATTGGCTGGTATATGGTTATTTAACAACAGAGATGTGCTGTGAGTTAGGCCTGTGACCATCGCCGGTGTGCCAGAATTTCTTCCTGCAGGAGTTATTTTACCCCATTGGCATGTCACATTTATGCACACATAAGTGCCATCGACCTGGGCAGGGATCAAACCCACCACCATGGTCACAGAAAGCCAGTGCAATACTAACTGTGCCACTCAGGTTGATTTTTCTCTTTAGAGAACATAATATTTCTTCAATACTACTTAGTGGGATAATCTGAATTGTAAATGTGATGTGTATCGTGGTGGCTTTCTGTGTCAAAGGTTCTGTGTTCGATCCCAGGCCAGGATGGCATTTGTGTGACAGGCCCCGGCATGTAAAAGAACTCCTTCGGGACAAAATTCCAGCATTTCGGAAACAGCCACAGGCCTAAATTACAGTACATCCCCATTGTTAAATAACCATAAAACCAAAACTGTTAATGATAGCAAGGAAGTTGTTACAGTGCATGTTTGATTTCAACAGACTTTATATGTGTACATATACATGTTTCTAATACCCTTTCATTTCAATTCTAGGTGATCGTGTTTACAGTTCATGGCTCATGCAAAAATGGTTGGTTAAGAAAACTCAGACGAAGAACTGAACGTTACGTGATGCGATATCGACCTCGACCAAACCCAACAAGTGACGATATGGAAGTAATGTGCGAACCCATTGTGTAACTCCGATCATGAACTATCAGGGAAATATTTCTGGTTTCTGTAATTTTAATTTTTTTTTTTTTTTATTGAAAGTGCTGTTTTATGAATGATCCATCTACTCACCCAACTGCTTACATATAGCAAAACTAAACTCTCTCGAATTATCCACAAATACTGGTAACTATGGCCTTGTCAAGTCAAATCTGCATATGGGTAACATGAAAACAACTTCAGATTCCTGACTGCTCCCTGTGAGAGTATTGGAAACAATGATTCATAACATGAAAGTGGAGGGGTATATACTATACAAATAATGTTCATCACCAACTAGGACAGAATAAATTGTAGCTATGGCTGGTAGTATTTATCCCAAAATTTAAATCCTTCTTAAAATTCAGTGATACTGTAAAGCGGATTATTATTTTGTGGCCCAAGAAATTATTATTTTTTAATTATTAACATATCTGCAATTTATAATCAAAGCACTTCGTGAATTTAAAATAATTACAATCAGAAATATTTTCCTTTGAATGCTGTGTTTATGAAGGTTTTTGAGAATAGGATGAGCTGCGTTTTGAATATCACAAGATACTGGTACACAAGATACCATTTCAGCTCACAAGTGTTTTTGTGCTTATAAAGAAGAATTTATTGTTTAAGGGACACTCTAACAAAAGACTGATGGCTGACAATTAGCCTATTTGAGTAGGGCAATGGATTATCACTTTAAGTTCTACAGTTTAAAATTTGAAATAAAAGTGGCATTATTTGGTTCATTATTACTAAATTCCTTTCAAGTTAATAATGTAAACAAAAAAGTTTATAACATTGTACAGAATAAAATTGCTAAAAGTAGTAATATTATAAATATAACAAAAACATGTCCTATTTTACATCACAATTTGGCTTGTGCGGTACACGCTTAAGACTTGAATAAACATTTAACTGAAAGTAAATACCAGAAGGCTACCAATCAATTTAACATTTGATTGAACGACTTCTTGTTCAAACTGGAATTCTGGAAGAGCCAGTGTATAGCATTTATGATATCATTGCATTATTTAGAAATGAATGTATTCTTTCTCTGAGCCACTACCCTTTTCTGGTTTTCTTTGAATTAATCCTATGTTTATTTTTTAAAACACATGACAGATGCTTTAAAACTTCAAAATTAATTGACTGCTTTTGCCAAGTTTCACACTAACCGCATTCCATTAATTCTAGCATAATGTTTACAGTCCATGCATTTCCATTTGTATTCAGTTGTTTCTAAGATATTGAGATACCACCTCTTTGTACACTCAACTAAATAAACCAGAAGTAATGATTTTACTCTACCTATACTCTAATCATACAATGTACAATGTACGTGTTAGAATATGTTTAACGACAAAGAGTATGTTTTGAATTTTGGAAAACTTTATTGGATGCAGATGGTTTTTTTTTGTCTTCTTACAGATTTATAATTTGATCTTAACATTCCAAACCAACAAATATTTTGTACAATTTTTATATCATTACAGTTAACATGACGTGCATTTAAGTTTGACGTTCCGAGCCAACAAACATTGTCTACTATTTTTGTATTCTTATAATAAACATGATGTGCATTTAACACTGATCATAAGATTCCAAGCCAACAATTATTTTGTACAATTTTAATATTAATATAAATAACATGATGTGCATTTAAGTTTCATCTTAAGATTCTGAGCCAACAAACATTTTAAAGTATTTCTGTATTGTTATATTCTGTATGATACTGATTTAAGTTTGATCTAATGATTCTGAGCCAACAAAGTTTTGTACTATTTTTATATTCACATGTAGAACAGTTTTTCTTAAATATTATTGTTTTTGTATAGTTCTTGTAATTGTTTAATCACAAATAAAGTGTTCTTTATTTAATGAAAACTTGATTTTCGTGTCTGCAGTTTTGGCTTATTGTTCCATCTCATCATGTATTCTTTACCACCTAACGAAATTAATATGTAAGGACCTTTTCACACTTGGTCCCTTGTGAGGGTCACTGGTTTTTGCAGTGAATTCACCTGGGTCACTTGTAACGTCACTGCTGGTATTGCCAATAGTAGCTACATGATAGAACAATTTGTAATCGCTTTTGACATCCCAAATGGCAGGTCAACATTCCCCTTCACTTATAAAACCTTCAGTTTTAATCAAATCTAAACTCATGGCTGGATAACACGTTTCACTGGACTCGATTATACAACTGAATTATGTACATACAACTTGCATTGTTGACAAACATAATAAAAGTGACTGTGGGGTGACTGTCACAAATGCCCCAGTGTGAATGCTCCCATTTAAACCAATGCTTCTTTGCTGGGGACCAATCACATGTGTTCGGAGTAGACAATGCAGCATCACTTGTGTTTGGGTAGGTCACCGCAGTGACCCAGTATGAACACTCCCATTTAAACCAATGCTTCTTTGCCAGTGACCGTCACAAGTGACCAAGTGTGAAAAGGCTCTAACTGTACAGTAAAATTGCAGAAATTAAACACAGTACAATACAAACTGAAGACATGACTGAAAATACTGACTCTTACAGTTTTGGGGTTACATTATCCTTGACCCGTGATTATTTATTGTACATTCATTTATTTGGTTGCCTGGGTTATATTCCCAGCCAGGTCGAGAACCTTTCAGTAGTGGAAAATTCCTTCCTGGATTCAGGACTTAGTGTTTTGTTATCCCTATATCCCCATCCCACGAGATGCAATGGCAAATCTCCTTGGTATCACCCATGTCTGAAAGAGTTTGGAAGAGTCATGGTCATCATCCCACGCTTTTTTACAGGTCTGAACCTGCCTTTGGGCAGAACACTCATCATTATCACCATCACCATCATCCTTAATGGACATTCGTAAGTATAGAGAGAAGGAGCAAGACGAGATTGAGAGACTGTTTACAGGTATCGGAAACACTGTATTTGAAACAGTGGCGGCACGTGGCCGGACAATTAGGTGAAGAGAAAAAAATGCCACATGCTTATGTTAATAACGGAATTCACCTATGTCTTGTAAACCAAAACAATCCTTTGGTAGCCCTTTAAGGCTGCAAACTTGTCGGTGATATCATCACAGAATGGCTGCTTTTCTTCTAGCTGCAGTAGAAGTTCTTTCTGAATTGAAATATTCGCTAAACAAGATAGGCTACTTGTCAGGTTAGTTAGTATCTGGCAACATTTTTTATTCTTCAATTAGTAGGCCTACGTCGTGATATGACAGCTGGCACAATGATGATTTGATTTTAAACAATGAGGGTAAGAATGTAGTTATTATTTAAAATCTGATACATTTTATTCATGGAATACCCTTAATAAATCCCGCTCGAGATTATGAGTTTCATGAGATAAATTCGATCCTGCTTCTCCGCCGCGAATCTATCTATGTTTATCGTAATTATTATTCTCCTAATCAGATTATTCAGAATATTCCATTCATGCGATGCGGACTTGGTATTGACTAATAATCTTTAGCAATCGACCAATGACTGTTGTTTATCTTATAAGTTAATATATTGCAAAGGTCGGAAAGATGTAATTTTATCTGATAAACTTCAGCTCATTACTGGATACTTCAAGGCATTAATATGCAGTGATTAATATGTTCCATGTCGTATGATTACCTATGAAAAAATATGCATTTTAGGAATGAAACGTCATGATCCACGTTCTCTTCGGAGTATAAACTGGCAAATGGATTGGGATTAGAAGAACAATTACAGTGTAATTATATTTGTAGTGTTCAACGCATTAACATCAAGGCTGTGATGGATACTATATGTGCTTTATGAACCATGTATTCAAGTGCAAACGTGCCCACCTGTTTCTCCGAGCTCACAGTGTGAGGTACTGGCGAAGAAAATGCCTGAACAAGAGGGACGGCTTCGTGGGTAGTCTGTTCGCATCGGTTTGGGGACATGGGATAAGCGAGAAAACTGCTGCTTGCCATCCTTAGTGGATCCTTAGCCAATTTTAGTAGATCAGACTACCCATGCAGCCGAGGGAATGGTAAACCAGTTCCGTTTCACCATGGCTGACTTGAATCACTTGCAGGATCTCAGTGTCTCCTAGCTTTGACACCAGGTGGTGGCGTGGCAGGCAATTCAAAAATACAGATACATTTATAGTAAAAACCAACGTTCGTGATATGGAAAATAAACTTTAAAAATACGTATTGTAAAGGAAAAATACTGGTGAAGTACTACTTCACCTACTTCCCCTGAATAGCCGCCACTGATTTCAGAGATCTCTTAGGGCTGTGTTCATCAACATGGATAAAATTTATCGGTAACGTGGATAATAATAACTACAATTAATCCATTATATCAAATAGTAAACCTTTCAGGTTTCACCACACAGTTTGTCACCTTGGTTTTCATAACTAGGTTTTTGTCTACTACTTGTCAGACACTTAAATTTTTCATAAGACAAACCTACGTCATCTGGCGGGTGTTGTGTGAAACAGCGGGGGGAAAATGACTATTGGCTTGCGTTCGGGGGCTAAATGTACATGTTGGCAAAGCAACAGGAAAGTTTCTTCTCATGCTGTCTCTCGCTAGTAGTTCTACAAATGGTCACTAGATGTCTGACTGTTAGTGGGGGAGTGGCGCAAAGCAGATATTTTTGTTTACCCCTTGAATCTTGTGCAGAAATTAATGTCGTCATAGACGCCCAAATACGAGTAGTTCCTTTATTCATCTATGGTGCCTTATTCTGTGTTCTGCTTCATATTCCTCGTAACTGTCATCATCTCTCATGTTGATCAGATGTTCCAATTGCCTACGCGCCATCTTGACATCTCAATTAGCTTGGTTTATCCTGTGTTGCTGGCAGATATTTCACCGGTAAAGCATTAGCTTGGATATTATCGAAAAACCAAGTTACTATAGCTGGTGAAACGCAAAATGGACAATATCGCAACTTTTCAGTCTAAAAACCAGGATCAGACATATTATCAGCATTGGTGAACACAGCCCTTAGTGGATTTGACTATTAATTTACACTACCTCTAGGAAATATACTGATGATGGTTCACATCTTAGCCTTCAGAAAGACAGATGAGATAGGGCCTAATATGGTTGGTGATTTTATAATGGGGCTAGGGTGTAAGGCTCTTTAACATGGCATAAATCTAGGGCAGTGTGCAATGTTGCTTGGCTTCTTTTCTTACGGACACACGAACTCCTCATAGTAAGGACAAACATAAAAAACAGTCAACTAGGGAGTAAAGCACTCTTGCAAAATTATTCAACACTCTACCAACTAATACAAACGCAATGAAAATACTGCCAGAATTAAAATCAGAGTTAATGGCACATTTACTTCACCACTGTTACTATAGTGAAGGCAAAGAGAAGAGGCAGTTTCCTGGTTGTGCAGATGGGTTTCCCACTCCACTGTTTTCCTAGTAGTTCATGGTTCATGTACCTGAACCTCGCCTCCACTCTGTATAGTTCAGTTATTCATTGCATGGCCAGGCGGCTTCAAAGGAATAAACAATTCAGTCAGTGTTTCTTTATGTTAATTGATCTGACTAAATCAGTCTTGGTTTCCACTCTCCAAAACAAAAGCAACATTGCATGTGTGAATTTAATCAATTCACACATGTTATTGTTTACTCTAACTTGATCTTGCAACCTCGTGTTTCAATCCATGTGGAGTTGACGAGTAGCTGTCACAACCGTCGCAGGACATTCTTAGATTTAAGGCTAAGCTATTAAATAAATTACACTTCTAAAGTGTCTTTTAACTGTGAGAACATTCCATGTTCTGTTACAAAAATGGATTCATTAATGAGGGATATTACAGTATCACTATAGTTCAAACATCAAAAAGAAAAATTGCCTGACTGTAGAAAATAATCTTAAAATCCATTTACTTATGTTTTCTTAGGTTATATGATTGGCTTATACAGTTATACAGTGGGGCCTCTTTTTTTAAGCACAAAAAGTGCTCCAGTAATGGGGCATAAGGCATCCAAGTGGAGGTTTCTATTATCTAGGTCAGTGGAAGTCAACTTCGTCTTGTGATGACGTTTGTGGAGCAAGTGCACGAGAATCCTTTGTGTGTGACGTCAGCAAGAGCGCACGGTGGTAGGGGTATTTAGAGTATGGTAGACCTAGGTACTAGAGGACCAATTCACTTTAGCTCTGTGCGAAGAACAACTTCTGGTTGGAAATACGGAGAATTTTTCCAAGTTAACACAAGTACGCGATCCTGATAGTGTTCTCTCTGTAGAATATGTGTTAGTTCTGCTAAACCTTCTTCTTCAGTTCAAATCGTTTCAGGATGTGGAAAACCTTTTTCCAATGTTTAAATTTTTTGCTACCCCATATTCAGTTAATGTCAAAGACATTCCTTGCCGGTATCAGCTGGAACTGCTGAATTTACAATCGACAATCTGTTAAAGGACAAATACGAACGTAAAGTGGACTTGGGTGACTTTTACACAAATTTCTCTGAAACCAGATTCCCGAGACTTTTTGCACTTGCTGCACGAATGTTATGTATGTTTGGATCGACATGTGTAGCCGAACAATTTTTTCACTAATGAAATGTGCAAATCTTGAAATCAAGAAGTACATTGTCAGATCACAACCTAACATTTAGTCTTCTGTTAAATATTTCTCAAACATTATGTCCCAACATTGATAAACTTGTTAAAGAAAAAAGAGATAGGAAAGTCAGAAAATTGTTACTGTACTGTAATCTTGTATCATCTAAGGTGCAGACGAGCTTGTATGGTAATTAATTCAGTTAGAGTTTTATTATTTTTATTGCGGTCAATTATGTTAATTCAAATGATGGTGATGTTTATTTTTGTCAAAGAATATAGTTTTTGTTGAAAGGCAATTGTTCTCAAAGTATAGAAAAATGGAAGAATTATTTATAATACGTTAAACTACTGTAGGCCTACTGTAATTAATCGATAAACTATCAAGAAAATCAATTCTTGTTTCATTAACTCGGAAACACATATAACATAAGTTCTAACCCCCCAAATTTCCACTGCCCGCAATACTAATACCCCTTTCTTCCCCCTGTTCACTGATGCCACCATTTCACATATTGCTCGCAGAGGTATAACGCGAGAAGTCAGAGCAGAAAGCAGTGACGTCACAGAGCAACCTTCTGTCCTCGCCTGACCTAGGTGAATTTTGTTACACTTATTTTCCATTATAGGGCAGAGTGACAGGTGGTAAGCCCATCTCCTCACAAACCCCCTCCAGAAATGAAGGTATTACTTGGACGTGAAAGGTCTGAGGAATTTTGTCCAGAGGCTCTAATTTATTCGTGAAGTTATTTTACGTGGTGTAAATCTACGACATGGTTCCCTCAGTTTAAGTCCCTCCCAGAGGACTCTGTGCCCAGAATTTTTACATCCTGAAAAATTCATCAACCACAGCCAGGTTTGATCCAGACCACCACCTCTAGACCACCGCGTCAGACAAATAAGTCACCTACATTACCATAAATCAAATTGTAGGCACTCCTAATAAGAGAGAGGACATTATAGCACTATTTCTTAACATATTCATTATGTATTTCAAAACTTATCTTATTTATTTGAGTTTTTGGTCTTCATTGGACCACTTTAGTCGATTTTATACAAAGTATTATTTAGTTTCCTATTAGCCCAGTATTTCTTCATTCTCTTGGATCTTAACTTTCTTTCTTAATTTTAAATTACCCTTCCCGTTGTCTGTTTACTGATCTTGGTTTCTGGTCTGTGTTGATTATTTTTGAGTCTCTTATGTATTTTACAGTATTATTTGTTTTTGCAGAAATTCTAAACACAAGTATCACAAACAGCATTCAGATCATTGCCCAAATGCATTCAGTGTCATTAAATTGACTGTATAACTTGCAATTAATAATTACTATTCACAGGAGTATGAGGAGTACTTTTGAAATTAGCAACCAATGCAACACCAAAGGTGCTTTTCTATGCAATTAGAAAATAATAGAATTTAAATAGTTTACATGAACATGTACATGCAGTATAAATATATGAGGCATCTAGGTGCAAACCCGACATTTCCACTTTTTATCGAAATGTGTTTTGCACTTATATTGGTTCTGGCCACTCTAATCTATCGTTTAATGTGACAATTGAATGGAAACAACGATATTTCAAATTCATTTCATGCTGATGAAATTAGGTTGTAAATGCAATCTCCGACATTTCCTTGTGACTATGAGGTGCAAACAGTGACATTTCCATGCTCCTAATACTGAATCGGACTGATATCACGTGATGACATCAGGCACCACTGTGTAAAGAGATTTCACATGCTAAAAGTAAGAATGTAGCTATTATGGTGGCGTTATCTAATTACTTCGTTTCTTTATGTGTGAACATAAGAAATGTATTCAGAGTAAATAAGGAGGTCATTATTGTAATAATATGATATATACGAGACATGACCATAAAGTAAGTTTCCCTGGATCCGTTTACAGAAACAAAACATAATTTCAAGGAAATATTTATTGTAACAGACACAGCCAGTGTTCAGCTATTTTTCAACATGTTCGCCACCAGAGTCGACACATTTGTCTTACCCTGGCACCAACTTTTGAATACCTGTGTCATAGAAGTGTGCCGCCTAGGATTTTGAACCACTGTGTGACAACCACCTTTGCCTCTTTGTCATTCTCTGCCATTCTTTATCATTTCGTGAGGTGTAGGAAAAGATGGAAATCACTGGGAGCGAAGTCCGGGCTGTAGGGTGGATGTTTAAACACCTCCTGGCAAGCCTCCTGCAGAACTTCGACTGGGAGGTGTTTAAACATTCACCCTAAAGCCTGGACCTCGCTCCCAGTTAGGTTTAATCTACTCCAATTTACCACGTTACTGCCACACTATCCTATCAAATAAATTATTTTCATATTCGTATTCTACATCCTTGTAGCCCCCTCCCACCCTCGGTTGGGGATAGGGCCTCCAAGTGAAGGTTTCGGTAACTAGACTAATTTGATTATGCTTATTTTCTGAGAGAGAGAGAGAGAGAGAGAGAGAGAGAGAGAGAGAGAGAGAGAGAGAGAGGGGGAGGGAGGGAGGGAGGGAGGAAGCAGAGAGACAGGTGGTAAGCCCATCGCCTTACATCCCTCTTAGGAAACTGAGGTATTACTTGGACGTGGAAAGGCCGAGGAATTTCGTGCAGAGGCTTACAGTTCTTTAGCGTACCGTAAATCTACGATACGGGACTCCCCAGTTCAAAGTCCCTCCCGGAGGACTCGGTGCCGAAGATTATTAGGTCCTGAAAAATCCATCAACCGCGGCCGGGTTAGAACCATGGGCAATGAACAAATTGCTGCCACCAAGTATTACTACTATTATTATTACTGTTATTATTATCATCGTCATCATCATCCACATCCTTGATTGACTGTAGCTGGACCTAACTTATGACTATGGCTACAAAAAAGTCCGATCTATTACACTCACATTACTTTTTTTCTACCCCTTACAATTTCGCAAGTGCGATACTTCCGTTGCTTTAACTTCATTACAGTAAAATGTTTGCAAGAAATGATTTTAAGTTTAATGGAAGTAATTATTCCTACATGCTCATATCTATGGTAGTCAGCTGGGTCAACTCTTTTTGGCCCATACAACTCCAATTACAGAATGCGGAAATTTAAGCCTCTCTTCACATTAGTTGCTTAATGTCATTTAGTTTAGAGATTTATGTGTAAACAAAAAAAAATTCCAGGGGGGGACGCTCCTACCCTGTCCCCCCCTTCCGGACGGCCATGATTAGAACCCACCACCCTCGGATCTAGAAGCGGGCACGTTACCTTTACACCACCATGTCGGAAAAATTAATTTGCTTGCCGTTATTAAAATCGTCTCATCCATGTACGGAAGTGCATGTTCAAAGTCGTTTCCCCTTAGGTTCTCCCGATTGCATTCAACCAAGAAAATACATTCTGCATAGACCAATGTCAATGTAAATGAGGATAGTCCCAATAATACTTAAATAATTCACAGTATATGGTCATTAACTGCTGATGCTATTAATTACAACTTGAACCGGCGGTTTATAGTATTGTAGGTGCCATTTTAAGAAGACCTCGTCCCAAACCATCGTCTATATTTGTTAGAATAATCTTTTCTTTTGTGTAATGTATTACTGTATTACATTATTTCATGCAGAACATTATTATTATGTACTTAATGACATTCCATACAAGTTAAGAGTAAAAGCTGTTCAAATGAAGCAAAAAGTATTAAGTCAGCTTTTAAATACTGCCTCAAGCAAATTTTTCAACCATTTCGTAAAATTAAGATATTTGTTTCCTAAATTTGTACACTTTTTTTAGAAACCCCATCAAAAATCTTCAAACATGAATATTGAGTAATATTTTAAAAAATTTATTTTCCATACAGTAATATCCGCCATGTTCTTACCAATATTTCCCATTTCAAATACCTATTCAAATTCTTAATCATGCATTTGTTTCAGGAGTTCTTTTGTTTGTTTCCCCAAAACTTTGTACTTCGTGACTTAAGGGTTTCTAAAAAAATCCTGCTCATTTGCTCATGGAAAGAACAGGAAGTATACATAAAACAAAAAGAATCAAGAATTAAGTATATGAACATTAAGGACCATAACATATTAGCAGGCATATAATGTGGAGCAACTCAAATGCTTTTGAATAATATTCGCAATAAATGTACATAGCTAGGTTTAAATATGTAGAATATAGTCTATTCTAAAGGGTATCGGGGGTACGCCGTAGCGTAGTGTTTGAGGCGCTGCGCTACAAACCGGAAGGTCGCGGGTTCGATACCCCGATGAGGTCGTTGGAATTTTTCAATTTACCTAATCCTTCTGGTGGCACTATGGCCCTGGGGTCGACTCAGCCTCTAACAGAAATGAGTACCAGGAGCAATCCTGGGGGTAAAGGCGGCCGGTGCGTAAGGCTGACAACCTTATCACCTTCATGTGCCGATGTCTAAAAATCTGGGAGCCTCAACCTCCTGGAACCCTCTGGGCCTCCATGGCCTGTAATAGGGAATACTTTTACTAAAGGGTATCACTTTGATTTTAAACTACTGTCATACTGAAATGAGTAAACGCTTTTAAATTCAACATCATACTCGTTACCTTCTTCTTGTTCTGCTTCTTCATGCAGAGATGAAGAAATGGACTAAACAAATTTTCTTCTATATTTTTCTCCTATTAATCCAAGTTTACTACCTTTTCACTTCCCACATATTCATTGCAGTTATCAAAAAAATTGTCGGTTTCACGGTTTTGAAGGCTATGATTTTCTTTTCATACTATGAATGTATTCAAATGAGCCGATTACTAATACGCAACATTTCTACTAATCCCATTTCTAACACTACAAGTGGTTCATACTTGTCGACTACACCTATCACATCAATTTAAATTTAGGCCTAAACGCGGGAGTAGGACTATTAGACTCATGTACTATTTAAATTCCTAGAACTAATCTAATAACCCTAATAAAAAAAAGAACACAATTTTTAAAACATATTTTATACGAATATTTTATGCATAGCTACAATATTAAATTGAATAATAATCAAATTTGATACTATCTAAATGACTACGTAATAGCTTGCGTCACATCTGTCCCACGCCCTTTTCATGTTGCTGCAGTCCGGCTTGGTGTGTGAACAGTCCAGACGCTACTTTCTCTTACAGGGAAAATCTAGGTAAGTCACTAGTAAATATTATATCATTATTTGTTCATTAAATTATAGGACACGTGTATAATAGATGATCGAAACAACATCAAAAAAGTACTACACCTTTAAAAGCAATTTTTCTCAGTGTTTAACTTGTTTGAATTTGTGAGAAAGTGACACGTAAGTGATTCGTCGTCGAAGCTCAAATAAGCAGTAGACCATTGTGACCTACGCATGTGTGCACGAAGATGAAATATAAAAGTTAATATGTGAATTTGGACAACAGTGGGAGAACGTTAAGAAATTATAATTTTCTTTACAATTCATATACCTATTCTCGTTCACATAGGCATAAAGAAGACGTAGCTGGAAATATCCGCCATCATTTTGTTTGGTGGGTCCTATTAGTAAGGATCTACAAGAATTGCTAACAAATAGTGCTGTTTAATGACTTCTTTATTCATTGTACGTATTTATTTATAAAACGAATTACTTTTATCAATATTCGCTATTATACGCCCACAGGATTTTGACCTAAACGCAACCCCATCAGCATCGCTATTTTCTCTACTCAGCTAACCGAGGTGGTCTCCACCACAGGATTATTACTTAAAAGGTAGGTAAGTGCAGTGTATACTAAAATAAATAAATAACTTGAATTTACATACAATGTTTAAAGCTGCTAACGATATCTTATTTATATATCATAGAAAGTGCCTTAACTGGACAGTGCGAGAGAATTCTACGTTTAGGGTGTGGTAAAAATGCAAGACTACATACCTTTCTAATTGTCGTTTGAATGTAAAGGAGATTTTTTAGCATAACTATAATGCAAATTAGTATTTACTAGCAGATTATTGCCCCTATGTTATACGAAAATTCGGCATTTTTATAACCCTTATTTTAGAATATATCTAATGATAATGATGATGATGATGATAATAATAATAATAATAAACAATAATAAAAAAAACGAGCGACCCTTTGAAAGGGGAAACAACTTTAGGCAATGAAAAGAAAACTAAGCAATTATAATTCCATTTTTATCAAAACCAGGCCGATTTATAAACTAGAAAATTATCTCGTTTCCTTCTTCCGAAATATGGTTGTACATTTGTTGTTTTGCTATTTTACAGGCTCTGCCAGTTTTGCCATTTGAAAACGCCTTTTCTGAAGCAGACAACCGAGACGTCGTTAGGCAGTTTATACAATCGGAATCTGTTGTAAGTATTTATGTATTTCACTCTTTCTAAAGTGTTTAGTTTAATAGATACTCGTTTAGAAATTAGGATAAATAAATTTCATTTTTCCTTTTGAGGGTTATTGTCAATTAATTGATATCTAGAAGTGAGTACCACCTTATTCTGGCCCCTTTCTGGCTACGGGCCTGGGTATTTAAACGGAAATTCACAACATGGTGTTGTTGCTACCCTACAACATATATTCGCATAACCACTGACAGAACGATTTTAGGACTATAAAGTATAAAGATAACAAAATATACTATCTTTCTAAACTAAATATATTTATTATGTGCATTATTCTTTCCACAACAATATATATACATCATAAACCGATTTATTAATAACGGAATAGGGGACTCTCAAGAAAAAAAATTACATTTAAATACAGATTACTGAACGTTGATTATAAAGTTGCATAAAGGAGAAACAATAATCCAAAAGACTGAAATATTATTAACACGATTTACTGTGAGAATGTGTCTGTTCACTAAATGTTTATACGCAAGAGGCTACATGTTATTTTATCGCAGCATTCAATGTTGATCGGCGTATATTGGAGTCATGTTTCTGTTCCCGGGAAAAGTCACGCTGGCGTGTGAAATGTTTTAATTCTTTCAAACGTGACCTTGTTTCTTCCCAGAAAAGCTGTGTATTTGCAAGTGGCCAAGTATAAGAAAGAGAAGAGTCTGACTTCATTCTAAAATATACAGTTCTCTACATAACGGGACAAAAGGTTTCCAAACGTAGTCTAAAAAACAACTTTCCATAGTCCCAAAATTAGCTTTTCTGACTACGGATTTGGGTTTGATCGACGGCACCTCCTAGGATTTTTTCTGAGATACGTGTATTGTGATCCGAAAAAGAATGAACTCAGCATTGTTAGGATAGCTGTAGAGCAAAGTTCGACTTCGGTAAAGAAACTGTCATCACGGCAGTTGGTGTCTAAATCCTAACCCATGCTCCGAATCTTGTCATCTATCAATGAAGTAGGTCTACAAAGGCAATGACAGAAGATGGGGTATATCTTCGTGGAATTAAATTTTGATGCGGGACGTAGAATGATCAAGAATGACAAGAATTCAGAGACAGTAGAAAATATAAATAATTAAAAAAAAAACAAATAAATAGAAAAATCAAGAAAGCTAAAGATCAATTTTGAAAAATGAAAATGGAAACATCAGTCCGACTATTTCCTTTGGCGTTTTTAGTGAAGACATAAGAAAAGAACTGGGCCTAGAAAGAAGTATGGTGGAAGAGGTAGATAAATACCAAAAGAATTGGCATGAACATGTCAATAGAATGCCGGCTGACAGACTACCGAAGCAAGCTATTTTATACAACCCAAAGGGAAGACGGGATATAGGACGGCCGAGGACCAGATGGAAAGACCAATTAAAAAAAAAAATAATTACTTTTGGCGCGGAACGGGATAACTCCCAAACCTTGGAGAGGAAGAAGAAGAAGAAGAAGAAGAAGAAGAAGAAGAAAATGGAAACAATAGATGGAAAATTTAAGAATGGAAAACTGGAAATGGCAAATACAAAGAAGTAAAGAACTCTTTGGGAGGGAGCATAAAATGCAATGGAATTAACTAAAAGATGACTAAGGAAATTTAATTGATAATGATATTATTATTGCTAAAAGATTTCAGGAGTATATAGAAAATCTGTATAAGGGAAAGAAGCTAGAAGAATTAATAAAAAATATAGAAGAAATGGAAAGAGAGAGGAGATCCTATATTAAAAGAGGAACTTAAGCATGCAATAAAGAGCTTAAAAGATGGAAAAGCACCAGGAGATATTAGAATCACAGGAGAAATGCTAAAGTACACAGATGAAGAATTAAAAGGGACCCTATATGAACTAACATTTGATATATATGAAACTGGAACTCTACCTGAGGATTTCAAGAACTGCAAAATGATACCAATACCAAAAAAAGCAAAAGCAGAAATATGTTAACACTATCATACCCTAAGTTTATTGACTTATGCGCCTAAAATATTAACCAAAATTATGCATGGTAGGATAGAAAAGAAAGTCAAAGAATATTTTAACAGATGACTGATTTGGTTTTAGCAAATATGCAGACACAAGAGAAACAATATTAGCAATGAGACTAATAACAGAGAAAAGAATAAGAAAAATGAAAATACATATATAGCATTTGTAGACATAGAAAAAGCATTTGATAATGTGAATTGGGAAAATCGTTTGAAGTACGAGTACTTAGAGAATTAGGAATTAAATATGAGAATCATATGGAATATATAAAAGGATGAAAAAGCAATAGTAAACTGTAGAAACAGTCAAGAAATAGCTCATATAAGGAAAGGAGTAAGACAAGGATGTGCATTATCACCAATACTGTCCAATGCATACAAAAACCATTAAGAGCCTTTTCACACTTGGTCACTTGTGATGGTCAACGGCGAAGAAGCATTGGTTTAAATGGAGTGTTCACACGCAGTCACTGCGGTGACCCACCCAAACACAAGTGACGCTGCAGTGTCTACTCCGAATACATGTGATGGTCACTTGTGACCGGTTACCAACATAGAAGCATTGGTTTAAATGGGAGCATTCACATAGGGTCACTTGTGACAGTCACTGCACCGTCACTTTTATTATAATTGCCAACAATGCAAGTTGTGTATACATAATTCAGTTGTATAATTGAGCTTGGCGAAACTAGTTATCCAGCCATGAGTTTAGATTTGATTAATACTGAAGATTTTATAAGTGAACTGGAATGTCCACCTGCTATTTGGGATGTCAAACGTGATTGCAAATTACTTTATCATGTAGCTACTATTGGCAATACTAGCAGTGACCATCACAAGTGACCAAGGTGTGTTCACTGCAAAAATTGGTGACCGTCACAAGTGACCAAGTGTGAAAATTCCCTAAATGACGTTACTGAAGAAATATACATGGGCATAAAAAACAGGGAATTAAAATTAACATGCTTTGATTTGCAGACGGCATTGCAATTTTAATGAAAAATAAAAGAGATTTAGAAGTTTCTACTAATAAATTGGAAAACACATTAAGAAGTAATTATCACTTAAATATTATTCAAATAAAAACAAAAGTTTAACTTGCAAGGAAAAAGGAAGTAATAAAAAACAAATTAGATTAAACAGAGAATTATCAGATGTATCTGAAGTCCTTATCTAGGCAGCAAAATAACATCTGATGGAAGAAGTAAAAAAGAAACTGTTAACAGAATATATCAGGCAAAACTTGTCTTCAGTGAGAAAAATAAATTATTGACATACAATAATATTAGGTTAGAAATTAGAAAGAATTTGATGAAAACATATGGAAGGAGCATAATGTTGTATGGAAGTGAAACTTGCTCAATCCTGAAATCATTAAGAAGAATAAAAGCATTTGAAACATGGTGCTCCAGAAAAATTCTGAAAATTAGCTGGATCCATAAAAGTACCAATGAGAAAGATTACAAGAGAGCAAAAGCAGAGAAAGAAATTTGGAAGCAAATAAGAAAAAGAAGAATAAAACTCATAAGGCACCAGGGTCTTTTGAAAATATTACCAAAGGCACAATTGAAGGTAAGAATAGCAAAGAAAGAGCAAGACTACAGTACATGGAACAAATTAAGGAGGACATGAACTGTAAGATATATGAAGAATTAAAAAGGAAGGCAGAAAGAAGATCAGAATGGAGAATTGTTGCAAACCAATCCAAGGACTGAAGACTAAAGAAGAGGAAATGTACATCACAGTCACATCTTAATCTAACTAAGGTAAATGCATTAAAGCTGTTGAGGGTGATAGAACAAAACTTCCTCACTTCCCCACTAGGCTATTCACACACTGCTTGTTTTGCCGCTGTGGCTGGCGGGGGCAGAACTGCTAGAGCTGCTAGACAAAAACTGATGGTCAGGCTGAATTTTGTATATGATTCAATAAAATAATAGTGGCATTTCTATTTCACAATTCGCTCTTTCTCATTTCATGAGTCTGATGTTGAGTTAAATTGTTTACTATCCGTCGAAATAAAATGTCCTTATGTGCAACGTATAAGCATGTCTATTTCGGGAGGGGCTGTAGCCCTCTCAGTGCCCCTCTGAATATGCCCCTGGATGTCACTATGCCAGCTCCTCTCTGTTCATGTAGGTAAAAGAGCTGGTAGTGAAATGTAAGTTTGTGAATAATCAGATACGAGGATATATTATATTCGTTTAGATTTCTTCTACCGAGGCCTTTCGTTTCACTAAAAACTATAGATTACATGCAGGCCTGGTTATAAGAATACATAAAATAGGCACCAGTTCCATTGAAGTCTTAAGAAAACCTTTATTAATTTCCATGGGACTCAGTCTTAGCCCCAGTTCTACCCTTTAACGTGATTTGCTTAGCTCGGAGAAATTTTGAAACCCTAATGGATTTAGAAGAAAAAAGTTTAAGAAACATTTCTTGAAAAGCTCTTCCTGTACTGTACCGCATGAAGTTATCTTCTTCCTCTGTTCATAGGCCTATGGCCTGCTTATTTTGCCATATTATAATGATGTTCTATTGACACTCATGGGGGGGGGGGGGATGGACTAGCCACCCCGTAGATGCGATGACCGATACTGTCATCTAAAAGACTTCAAGACAGCCACTTGAAAAGGTTGTGATCACGAATGAAATGATTCTTTCATCCATGCAGCTACCTCCTGATAACTTAGGTATGGTATACAAAATACACAACTTCGCAGTACATACCACCCAAGGTAGCTGTATATAGGTAGATATCAGTTGAGGGTGCGCAGTGGCAAGCTTCTGCTCCCGCTAGCCATCAACGTATTGTGAGTAATGTATTTAGCTGTGTGGAATGTATGGAACTTATTGATGTGAAGTGTCTTATTTGTGTTATTTTAGTGTCAATAAGCTAACAAAGTGTGTCATACTAATATGTAGAAATAGAGGTAAAATTAATTGTGTACAGAGAAAGGTTTATGAGGTCCAGTGTATAATCAGCACCCGGGGGGGTGTGCTTCAATAGATATGATGGAGATCTAGGGGAGGAGTGGTTGGATATAATGAGGAGATAGAGGAGGGAAAATCCGGTGGTAAAAATTCCCCGGCCTCCTGTGGAATGCGTAGAGGAAGCAATATTGAATATCCCAAAGGAATGGAATAACAGTTATTTTAGTAACAATGTTTTTATTGATGCTGGACAAACGAGTTACTATGATGAAATTCAATATTCCTTATGAGCAGTCTAGTGTGGTGTGTCACCTGAGGAAGACTCTAGGGAAGAGTCGAAACGTTGTGTGCTTTATCCTTTATCCACTATTTTAGAAATAATTTTAAAAAATGAATTTTTTAAAGGTGATTCACATTGCCGAAACGTAGTACAATAGTGAGTGTCAATAAAGAAAGTTTAAGTTACATATAGTAATTATAATTATAATGACAGTAATGATGACAAAATGTTAATATTGTTGGTTATTTTCAGGGTAATCAATGTGTAAATTTTTGTAGTGGTATTCAAGGGAAAATGGACTGAAACAAAAGTATCCAAAACAATCATGCAGTGGGCCTAGAAGAAAACTCGTGAAACTATTGAAAGCATGTAATACCAGTCTGTACGGGACCACATTTTGACATCTCAAAACCACACAATTACAAAGGCAAATGAAACAATGACCCCATTAGTTTTAAGAAATTGAAAGTAGATGTTAAGGTCATCAAGATCAGTATCATATCCTACATGATCCCATGCCAAAATAACTTTTGCCTATTCTAGGTATCGATAACAAGAAAATTCCTCTTTGATGTATAGTTATTGGAAGTCTGCAGATTCTTTAATTTTTTTTTCTTTTCTGTGTACTGAGTAAGATTTCATCCACCAATTCAAAAATTTACTATTACAAGATAAATACTTGTAAATCAATTCTCAAAATATTTATTCTTAAATGTGGGAATTTTCTTAAAAGCAGGAGTTAAATACACAGTTCTTTTGGTAATAATGCAGTAACATATTTACTTGCATACTCAATGACAATAGACAATTCCTAAGCAAGCTAAAGGAATATTATCTATTTTATGAAACCCAGAGATTCATTGCCATGCTTACACGATCCTGCCATTCAACCCTATTCTGTCCTAAATCCATCCAACTGTCCCTCACAAATCTTACTTCCTTTAAATCTATTCTAACATTGTGCAGCAATCTAGTTCTTCCAAGTGGTCTCTTCCATTTTGGTTAGTAATTTTAAGACAGAATTTTAGTGTGTTTGTAAGATAAGATTAGATTTATTTAATTCATGTTTACAGTTACAACAACAAACTTAAAACAACATAAAAAAATACAAAAGTTACAATACAAATGTGAATAGTTTAAACTGTTTACAATATCAGGGTAACAGAAAGAGCTATCATGCCTTATATCAATGGATATGTTGAGTGATCCTGATGTTTCACAGTGTGATAATAGATTAGGCCAGGAATCAGTTTCATTAAAACAAGCAGAAAGTTTCACTAAATTGTAAAATAAATCCTTACAAAACTTAGTTGGGGGGTCCACTAAAAAAATAAATTTATATACATAATTATGTGACTTCTTTCAGGACAGTGTGAGCAGCAGAATGATCATTCTAAACATGCTTATGATTCTTCTGGGCATTTTACAATTTTCTTTATCACCCAATGGGCAGAACATTCCTTCCACACTTGGCAGGTGAGAATACCATGGATAGTTACTATATTTTATCTTCTACATTTGCAATATGATAAATGTGTTCAATTTAAACTTCTTTGTTTCAGGGATTCCAAGATGGGTCCTAAACAAATGTTGCCACAGTTTCTATATGGAAATATACCTCTGCCAGAATTGCTTGATCTCAATGCTGCTGCTGGTAATGAAAACGTAAAACCTAACATTCAAATAAAGGAGTTCAACAGCACAAACTTGGAAGATCCTACCACTGTAACATCTGACTACTTCAACTTGACCAATACCAATTCTGCTACTGAAAATGTAAAACCTGAACTTGGTATAGAGGATATCAACAGCATAGACCCAGAATCTAATATCACTGAGGCATCTGACTACTTCAACGCAACTGTTATAAATTCTACTATTGAAACTGTTGAACCTAATCTTGACACAGAGAAAATCAACGATCTAAACCCAGAATATAATTTCACCAATGCATCTGACTACTTCAGCTCGACTGATATAAATTCTACTACTGAAAATGTAGAATTTAACCTTGATACAGAGGAAATCAACAGCACAGACTCAGGATCTAATTTCATCAAGGCATCTGACTATTTCATTTCCACTGATATAAACTCTACTGTTGAAAATGTAGAACTTAACCTTGATAGAGAGGAAATCAACAACATAAACCCAGAATCCAATTTCACCAATGCATCTGACTACTCCAGCTCGACTGATATAAATTCCACTATTGAAAATGTAGAACTTAATCATGATATAGAGGAAATCAATAGCATAGACCCAGAATACAGTTCCTCTGAGGAATCTGACCGCTTTAGCACCAACAGCAATTATGAAATTACCCTCGTTACCTCAACTGCAGGATATATCGTCAATGAGTCAAAGTCAAAGGATTTCTCCAAGAGAACTAATACATTCCTTAAATATGTAGCAATAGGCCTTCTAATTGGAGTTGGTCTGCTAATCTTAATTTTGTTGGTAAGTTAAGTAGATTTCTTACTTTAGAATCATGTTCTTCTAGCAGGAACAGTCAAGTGCAAGGAAACTTTCCTATGCTTCTGGTTTCTTCTAATGTTTTTCTTTATTTCAAGTTGGAATTGAATCTCCTTACCATCTGTGTTCCAAACCAGCCCTGGGTGAGTCGATCTCTTATTTGTTTGTATTCAAGTCTGAACACACGCATTAGCCTATGAACAACACTCAGACCTAGATGAGTTGTGAAAGAAGGTGGAGCATGGAGTATATTTCTTTTGAGTGACTAGAAGGCATGCATTGCAACGAATGTCCACAACAGCCATTGCATGAGTCTGACTCGTGTTGTTTTGATGTCAAAAGTCAATTCCTTTTTTGCACAGCTCTGATAATATAATTAAGATAAGTTTCATTCTGAAACTATTATGTTCTCTCGATGAATCTAAAACTTCCTTGGCTCTTAGCTTCTGCTGTGTATTCGAGACCACGAAAAGAAGGCGGTGGAAGTGGTCATGGCTGAGGTGGGTCAGTATTCCCTTACAAACATGAACCACTGTCCTTTGCACATTAAATTGAAAATATTCGGTGCACTCAACTTAATAAATATCATAACCCAGCAACTTAATTTTTTATTAAAAAAACAAGTCTACTTTTATCGTAGTAGTATTCCTTAAAGGACTTGCAGAAGCTACTAGGATTCTCGTATTTAGAAAGTTCCAATGTGTGCATTCTCAAAATATGAAGCTTAAAGTTTTTTACAATCCTTTAAATGATGGATAACTGCCTGAATGGTCTAGTGGCAGGTCTGTATTCGATCCCTGGTACCTCCTTAGATTTATCTGAGCTAGGGTAATGTGGAAAAGAGTGCACTCAGCCTCATGAGGAGCTACTTGATAAGTAGTAGATTGCTCCAGTCAAGAAAATCAACATTGGTAATAGAAAGAGGTATATTGATCACAAGCACCCCAATTCTGCCATCTGCTCTGATACAGTGGTCAGATGGTAGGCCATAAGGATTGTAGCACCATGGAGTTTACTTTAGTTTTCAAATGCTGAATGTATTTTATAATTTAATTCTTTTTATTCTACATACATTAAGAAGTAATTTTTTTACCGAGAGTAGGCCTACTCTTACTGAAGTAATAACAGAAAAATACATTTCATTCATCTTTATTGTACAATTTATTTTCCAGGCTGTGGGTTGAAGACCCCTAATCTAAATGAAATCATACAAAAGATAACAAATTCTGAAATAATAAAATAAATATTGAACATTCTATAACTTAAATGTTATCACATTATTTAAATTGCAAATAGAAGAAAAAATACATATTTGTGGCACTTCTTAATTTATCATTTACATGAAATGCTTTCTAATGACACTTCTTCTAACTTTCAACCTCCAGTTGTAATACTTAAAACCTCAACAGAAGTAAAACGGAAGTTGGAAGTTACATCCCGAATGCTTCTCCAAAGATGCTAAAACCTTCTTCTTTGCACTTTCAAAGATCATACTGTTGGCAACGGTTACACTATGTTTAGCTGCAGCTAGACGGCTAAATTTGACGTATGTCAAAATTGCATAATGAGAAAATTCATACTGCACCGATGAGAATAATATGAAAATTTGTTCAGATAGAAAACGAAACAATTGTGGGACAAATGACGTCCCGTATGGGAGAGTTACAAAATATCTTAAAATGAGGGACATTTCGCATGGTCGGCCCTAGCAATACATTTCAGTGGCACAATGTAGTCGTATATGGATGTTTATGTGTATCTGTTTCTTTCAGTATCATACATAAGCACCCATAATATGTATTGCACATACATTCCATATCATGCCTTTTCATTTGCATATTTCAAAATTTTAAATTAGTCCCACATTTGTTGTCATAACTTATGCCCATCCCTTGTATATTACAGTGGTAGATGTAACAGCTTATGGGACAACAGTTTTATCTCCTTAGATTAAATTGTTAGAGATCTCATACTACGGTATCTACAAAATGGCAACTTTCAAATTATAGTGAGGGCAAGACAAGAGAAAATCATTGGTATGCTTGTTTTTCTACAATTGTGCACATCAGATCCATGTCAAATATGTTATCTTCGAGTCTTGTTTGTGGGTGTGGAGTGCAAGTTTAAATATTGACAAGGACAAAGCCAAATAAAAAAACATTGCCTATTTACATCTCTGAAATTCCTTTGTAGCTAGTAGGATTTTGCGTTTTCATGGGTTCTTTTAATTTTGCAAATACCAAATACCTATGTTAGCCACGGTGGTGAAGAGGGAGCGTGCCCGCCTCTGGATCCAAAGGTCGCGGGATCAAATCCAGCCATGGTCAATGGATTTTTCAGGATGTAAAAGTCCTGGGCATGGAGTCCTCTAGGAGGGACTTTAAGTTGGGGGCCCATGTTGTAAATTTGTGATACATAAAAGAACTCCAAGCTTCTGGAAAAAATTTATCTGCCCTTTTACTTCCAAGTTATACCTTAGTTTCCAGAGGGGGGTTTGTGATCTGATGGACTTACCACCTATCCCTCTGTCTTCTCTCAGAAAACAAGCATAACAAAATTAGTCTAGGCACTGAAACCTCCACTTGGAGGCCCTATGCCCCACCATAGGGGTTACAGGAAAGAATCAGTCAATATTAACCATGAAAATTATTATTGTGCTAAGTTTGACTATAAGAGATACTGGAAATGCATCCCTCCATTTTCACACATTTTTGACTCCTTAGAAAATTTGCATTTAGTCCTTCAGGCCCAAATTCTTCTTCCATTAATCCAGCCTAACTCAGTTCTGATGCCGTTTTAATTTCTCTCCTGTTTCATCAATTTTCTCCTCCATAAGAACACTTGCGTGTTTTTTCTTTTTGTTTTCTATTAGACACAGAACCTGTCTCCTAAACTAATATACAGGTCTGCTTACAGTGCTTCTGAACAGGACTGAAATACCAGGATATTATCTTACGAACTTTCTTCACATTTTTCCACAGTCACCTATTCTAAAATATGTCTACCATACAGATTGTTTTCTGTAATATATATTTATGTAGTGAAATTTGTTAGCACAGCTTTAAAACATCTGCACATAATAATGTGGTCAACTAGACTGAAGTATCACCTCATGACCAAGATAATGTTCATCACTTTGGCAGGTGGCAACATGCAAAACCTCAGCTTTTGTCAGCAGCACTTGGTCAGGGCTAATGGTATAGAAAATTCCGAATAAACGCATGAATATTTATGAATACTTGTATTTGTTGCTAAAACTTTGTTATTTCACTTCTAGGCAATTAAACTATGTCGTGGTGACATTGATATCATGAGAGATACCAAGAATTTGGGAGATATTGAACTGCAAGAACGACATTCATTAATGGAAGATCATAAATTGCAAAATGAACAGGAAAATGGAGCACAACAGGAACAAGAACCACAGCAGAAAAGTGAACTTCAGGACAAAGAATGTGAACTGGAGGAAGCTGAAGCAACTCCTCCCACTGAAGTAAGTATTTAGAACACTCTTTCTAAGAGAAAAATATTTCTCACAACAAAACATTTAGGAGAGCACTTAATAAAACAAGTTATATTGTTGTTGCTAGACCTTAAGAAAAATACATACAGCAACTATAGCTTTAAAATTTAGGAATATGTTATTATCTACTGGATAACTGGAAGTAAGCTTATTATAATAATAATTATTTTGTAAATGTGGACTTATGTTAGGGTTAATGTTTGGGGCAATAAAATGAAAGTATATTGATTGCCGTAAAGGAATGTGTGTATACAAACTGGCAAAAATTAGGCTGACAAACTGTGGAAGCTTGTGCAGGGCACTTAAACAAACCTTTTTCTTATACCGTTTTATCCTACTGGACAGTGTTTCACATCTGAAGCAACATAAAGCATTTATTGTCTTGGCAGTCTCACAACATTTACAATGAACTAATTTTACAAAAGAGGTTCAAAATAATATTGTTCCCTTTGGAACATGGACTGTCCAACCCTAGAGCAGGAACTCTCTGTAATCTTGCATGAGCAGATGCTTAGCATATTCTGTACACAGTGCAGATAAATAGCAATGTGTTGCTATTTCTTTACTTTAATTTACATATACCATTCATAGATTACAAGTAACATCTAACTCAAGTGTAACAACAGTTTCATAAATGATTTAAAAATGGTAACTGGTTACAAATTTCAAATTTGTCCACTTCGAACTCATTGAACGCACGCTGCATTTCTCGCAAAGGACTGCTGTTGGGGAGTGATGTTTGAAAACAAAGATCTTGATAACATTTTTTTGATGATACATGTAATGTTTTCATGTATATTAGTTTTACTTCATTCTGTCTGTTTGTCCCTACCGGAATACCTACATGACGGGGTGCACGGTGTATGCAATACACCACTGCTGCATTTCCAAGAAAAAGTATTGTAACTCTTGATCTGTTAATGCTATGATCATTCTAACACAACTAAAGTGAAACCAAACAACGACATAAAAGCAATTGACAAATAGGTGGCGATAGGATTTGGCATTTTTCTGGTAGAGGTATTGGTGTTTCTGTTGTAAAAAATACACCAGCATGCCTGCTCTACAGCTAATGTGGATCAGCAGAGGTGGCCCTTTACAATGGCCCCACAATCTTCCGATTTGACTGTCCTGGACATGCATACATGATCACGAGACCATGTTTGAAACAGAAGACAAATCGGTGGCCAGAATATTTACAGTGGCACAGAACATTTGAAATAATTAGGAAGTCTTTGTCCATGTTAGACAGTCCATGTCCCAATGATGTAACCTGTGTACAAAACTCAATGGAGGAAATTTTGAATTAATTTTGTAATAAGGAGTTATTGAAAATTTTTGGTGATTGATACAGCAATAAAGTTTTACATTGTTTAGATGTCCCACAGGAAAATATGACACAAGATGAAAAGAAAATGTTTTGGTGTTTCATGTAAGCTTTTAAGGTTTGTCAGTTTAATTTTTTTTCCACCTGGTATAAGCAATGTGTCGGAAGTATGTTCAGTTTATGAAGTTTAAAATCCTGTGTAGGTATCAGGTATAGGAAAAGAGGAACAAACAAATTATTCTAACTTACTGTTGTCTTCATCCCATCCCCATATTCACTCCTGTTTGCTAGCCTACATTTTATTCTTGATATATAAATCCCTTCCTTTTACTAGAGAACTGGAATATTAATAGTGGCATTAAATCTTCAGATTTTATAAGGCTTTACGGCTTAAGACATATATTGACTGGGTACCCAGTATACCTCAGAGCAAAATAGATTCTCTCTACCCAGTGGTGGATTGCGGGTGTGGAAACTGCGTTTACAGTATTTTACACCGCAAAAATTGCTAAGATTACTACTAATTATATATATTGATAGGATCGCATGTGTGGTCTCGTGGTTAGCATTGCTGGCTATAGATCCACAGGTTTGGTTCGATCCCCAGTACCTACTCAAATTTTTATGAGGTAGGGTGGTCTGGAACGGAGTGTACTGAGCCTCATGATACAAATTGAGGAGCTACTTGATTGAGAAGTAGCGACTCCAGTCACAGAAACCATCATTGATGGCTGTGGGTGTCAGCATGCAGACCACATACCCCAACCCTGCTATCCTATGCCCTGCCTATGGTAGATGACTCAGCGGTCAGATGGTTGGTTTAGCCCTCCAAAGATATACAGCCACGGAGATTAGTTTAATATCTAATAGAACATTTAAAATAACAATATAGATCTTGCCAGAAAGTGACTACATTGGCAATTGGCATCTCTGTGAGGGACTTTAAAGATTGCGCTCTTGGAGAAGGGAAATCTTGCTTGCCAACAGCAGCCAACACAATGTAGAGAGAAGCTCATGTGCTTCAAGGTGCTCTAGGGACAAAAACAAGAATCATACCTTGTCATACCCTACTCGCCCGCAGGATGAGGCAGGAAGTCATTGCAATTGGATGGCGAGGCACGTTTTCAGTCTATAAGAATCTATCACAAAGATGATTTGGAAGTAGTTTAATAGTATAAAGTAAGAAAAAAATCTAAATATTCTTTATGTTAAAAACTGGTCATTGTACAACACTGCAACATGAGACCGCCACTGTCTCTACCACTAATTGAACCTCTATAGTAATAGGATTTGCTACTTATCAGTCCTGAGCAGCTCTATGAGGTCATTGTTACCTTCACTCCTTGTGTCAACAGAAAAATAAGTATAAAATTTATTTTTTAGTGTATTCTATCCATGGTTTGTACAACATGCCCATTTCTTTTCAGTAATTTTCCAGAATGCAAATTCTACAGCTTCATATTTTGTGTATACATTTTTCAACAGATTTTGTGAGACTGGTTGTAGCTACATGGTCCCATAACATACTGGAGTTTTGCCATTGACATACATTGGTAAAGGTAGCGTGTTAACCCTTTCAGGTACAAAACCAAATTGCATACATGCATGCATATTTTGTGCATGAATGTAGTCATGCTAAGAAAATGCATCTCGCATACGCATAAGCATGCATCTCGCATGAACCACTAGAAAAATGCTGGGTCATGTATTTCCCCTCGTGCCTTCAAGGATCTTAAAACCCAAAAACTTTATTTTAGATCAATGCTCTTTGACAAGCAGTGGTGGGTCATAGCTAAAATTAGTGGGGTGCTGCTCCAGAAATTTTTAGCCTTTGTTTTAAAATTTTGTAAAAGGAAACAAACATGTTTAAAAAGAAAATTTATACAGAAACTTGATAAAATCCTAAAAGAACAAAACCAAAAATTTTTTTTTACTTACTTTAACCTAAATTGTTGCAGTTCAAGCTTGATCTATTCTTTTAAAAATTATATCCACTCTTCTCGTTTTAATTTGGGCAAAAAGATCAATAATTTTCTCCTTCATCTTTGGATAACAACTGAGGACTTTTTCTTCGCATGCAAGCGAATTTAGTCTATTTGAATTCATAGTGCTTCTTAGAAAAGCTTTTTATTCTTTTCAATGTTGAAAACCAGCATTCTGCCCCTGATGTAGTCATGGGAACTGTCAAAAGGATTTTTACCAGTTTCATAATTTTTCTAATTTCACAAATATATTTCTTGTTGTTGCTTATGCTTGGCTAAGATATTAGAATATCAGGTTCTGAACGACCTCTTTTCTTAACCAGCTGTGACAACTGTGAAAACCTAAGTTTTTGAGTTCATTTAGAGTCACAGAACTTATTTCTTGGGGTTCAAGACGATGGTTAAAGTTTTCTGTTAAATAAAGGAACAAAAAAAATGAATCAAATAAAATAGCTGGAAGGAGGATAATAATCTAATTCTACATTTTATCCCATTAAAGAAAATGGCACACAATTTTTAAGCACAAAACATGCAGAGTAAAACTTAAAAAAATTAAAAATAAACTACCTTCCACCAGCATGCCAGGGTTGGTACTGCAGGAGTGACAGTGCTCTCTCTCCCTCGCAGCTTCCCATGAACAACAGTCAAACACCACGCCACTCTAACTGTAAAGCGCACAGTTCTTCTTTTTAAACTGGGGATGGCTACTGACATTAAGCTTAAGGATTATATATATTGCACAAGTATAAAGAAAAAAGGACTTATTACATTAAACGTAATCGATAATATCAAGTGGAAAAGCGGGTGCTGCAGTTCCACAGTGCCTATATGAGAGCCGCTACTCCCGAAAAGTTGCATTTAAGGCACCACAAACTCCACTTATGTAAGCTACTGGAAAATGTAATTAGGCATTTTGCTTGACAAGTTAACAGACTATTATCATCAATTGTCACGTTATATTCTTTGAATTTGTATAGAACACCATTTTTCCGATTTTGAAATCATTAATCCAAATTAGTTGGTAGTGATAGCTCAATAGCTCAATAAAATTTTGAATACTGTTATCAACTAATATATAAACCTATTTTATGCAAAAGAATTCTTTAATACTGGAAAATTCTAAAAAAAAAGTGAGGTGTGCATGCAATAATTGATCTCTGCATCCTTGGAATTTTCTGAGGTAGAGAGGTCTGGAATAGTGTACTCAGTTTAGTGAGGATAAACTTGACTAAACCAGTAAGAGATCTGGTCAATATAACTATCGTAATAGGTTGTGGGAGATAGAATTAGGTGATGTACATATTTATATGGTGGGCTCTATTTCTACAAGGCATGTAATGCTAGAAGTCTTAGTTTTCCTTATTTTAATTCCTACACATCCATAAAATAGATACCTATAATGAGTAATACACACAAATGATTCATGCTCAGTCATATGGGTTCAGTGGCATATCTTTGACCATGGGAAATATCAAATTTATTGGCTGACAAGACCGGAGAGGCATTAAAAATTTTCCTGTTTTATTTATTATTACCGGTAGATATTATTGTTATTATTATATTGTTTTTTGCAACAGCAGCAGTAGTAGTAGCAATAGTAGTAGTAATAGCAGTAGTAGTAGTAGTAGTAGTTACAGTAGTAGTAATAGTAGTAGTAATAGCAGTAGTAGTAGTAGCAGTAGTAGTAGTAGCAGTAGTAGTAATAGGCCTACTAATAGTAGTAGTAGTAGTAGTAGTAGTAGCAGTAGTATTAATAGGAGTAGTAGAGTAGTAGTACGAGGCATGTTTTTTTAGTAAGTACCGTTTAAATATTTTTCAGCTGCAGCATTGAGGTTGCGATTTTGAGCATACACGATCACTTCTTCCATTCAATAGGAAGCCAGGTGCACCTATGAGTGATCGTAACTTTGTGTTTTTCCCCATTGTTAGAGCATTTTGAAATGTTGAAAACAATTCAACTACCCACTGACTGTGAAGTCAAATCAGTGATTTATTTTTTGAATGCGAGAAATGTTATGCCTGAAAAATATTCATTGCCAATTGTGTGAGGTTTATGGTGAAACAATAATGAGTGATGGAATGGTGAGGAAGCGGGTTAGGCAGTTTAATAAAGGTTGTGAAAATGTGCAAGACCTGATCAAATCATTTGGTTGGGAACCATTCGACCACCCTCCCTACAGTTTGGATTTGGCACCAAGCGATTTTCACCCGTTTCTTCATCTGAAGAAATATCTTGGTGGAAAGCATTTAAACAACAATGATGTTGTGAAACAAGAAGTGCAAACTTGGCTTTCATCATAGGCAGCATCATTCTTTGACAAAGGCATACAAAAACTGATTTCCCGTTATGGCAAGTGCATGAATAACAGCGGTGACTAGGTGGAGGAGTAGTGTGGTGTAAGGTTTTTTTTTTTTTTTTTTTTTTTTTAAATTATCGGTTCTCACTTTAAAAACATGCCTCATAGTAACAGTTGTGATAGTAAAAGTAAAGTAAAGTGGTCTCTATAGAGAACACGAAGGCTCTTAGGGTTTCAGGAATTTAAGGCTCCCAGATTTTCAGATATTCGGCACTTGAAGGAGGTAGAAATGATTGCCTTTATGCCTCATAGTAATAGTGTCCTAAACACATTGCATATACATCATCTAATGTTGAATAGAAGCTCATAATGCAAGATGATTACTGTAAACACATAGAACTGAAGGACCATGGAAGATAAGGAAAGCAATCAGACAAAACTGAAGAAAAACTAGATCTTGAGACCAGACGTTCTTGTAATTCTGAGTACAGTAGAGTCCCAAAAACTCAGCCTAATGTGGACCGAAGGGTGGCCGAGTGTGTGAAAATGCTGGGTTATCGAGAAAGGTTTTAAAAAAGAATAAGTACGAGTGTTTCCTCAGAAAATACAGCACTTGTATGTATTGGTTGCTTGAGAATACATAAGGCATAAAGCTGTCTATAATGAAAATTAACTAGCCGACTTTGCAAAAAACTAGCTACTTTTTTAAAGAAATGCGTAATATCCTGTTGTTTTTCGCACTGTACTTTGCGTTTTGCCCTGCCAGGGTGTGGCCGACTTATCCAGACTGCCGGGTTATCGAGTGCCGAGTTTTCGGGACTCTAGTGTACTATGTTCTTGCACATCCAACCACCATCTACAAAAGAGAGTTAGCTACTTTTTACTTAACTAGTAACTATTACTATGTAACTATGTACACACATATCCAACAAACCCCATCCTTTTCTACAAAACGAACTTATCTACTTTTAACATTATTATCTTTGACTCTGGTAATAATATTAGAAATGTTACATGTGGAATGAAGTAGACGCTGGATGAAAGACCATGTGAAATTTCTTCAAGTATCTTTCATCATTTGAAAAGTATTCCTGAAGTCGTGAAGAATGTAAAGCACATTAGCAACAAGAATCAGTATATAGCTGCAATGTTTCTTTATGCTGTACCAGTAAAGACTAACTAAACTCCGTGGCGCTACATCCCTGGAGGGACTTGGCCTACCACCCGACCGCTGCGTCATCTCCCGTAGGCAGATGGCAGGATTGGGGGGCATGTGGTCAGCATGCCGACACCCACGGCCGTTATTGGTGGTTTTCTTTCCCTACCTCAGAAAAATCCGAGGAGGTACCAGGAATCGAACCCGGTCCGACGGATCTGTAGTCAGCGATGCTAACCACAAGACCACGCCGGCGGACACCAGTAAAGACTATTGGGCAAAAATGTCTTGTATCTGGCCATGGCCAAATGTGATTGAAGTTAAACATGAGAATTTTAAATTTAGGTCGCGTCCCTCATGACTCCTGATTTCTTCCAAAATTTATGAAGTGATACCAGAAATGATGAAACGGTGATGCCCGATATTAATGAATGATGATAATGTGGATGAAAACGTTCCTTAAACGAGTACAGAAGTACAGTTTACTCAGTGTATGTTAGTACACAGGTTACATTTTAATTTACAATTCCTTTCCAAAGTAATGTAATCATTTTTCTTATTTCTCTTTTCAAGGTGAATGATTTTTCAGTATTATTAAGGTAGCAAGACAAATGCTGAGAGATTACTTAACAAATGACTGTTACTCATAATTTCTAGAGGTAAATAAAACACTGATGTCTATTGGTGAAACACTGGTGAACTGTTAGTAAAAAAAAAACAAAGTGTTCCCTATTACAGGCCATGGAGGCCCAGAGGGTCACAGGAGGTTGAGGCTCCCAGATTATTAGACAATCAGAACATGAAGGTGGTAAGGTTGTCAGCCTTATGCACCAGCCACCTCTACTCCAGGATTGCTTCTGGTACTCATTGCTGATAGAGCTGAGTTGACCCCAGGGCCATAGTGCCACTAGGAGGATTAGGACAATTGAAAAACTCCAATGACCTCATCGGGGATCGAACCTGTGACCTTCCGGTTTGTAGCACAGCACCTCAACCATTATTCTATTGCGTACCCTGAACTGCTAGTAGATGGTCTTATTTATTTTTCTTTGTTTTCATATATTGACTTCATTCTAAAAGTAGGTATGTGATTATTTTCCAAAATTCCCTGAAATTTATTTCTAAGTTTCTTTTGCTTGTACTGAAAATATATGTTTTTGCAGATAGCCATATTTAGAACCAAGTCAAGCCACTGAATTTATTACTTGGAACATTGCAGAGTGCGCCCACACTAGGATTAATTGTTAGACCTCTTAGTTCAGAATTTACTCAATACTTGTCTTCATCCTTCCTTCAAACATTATCTTTGAAAGGACTTTAAAAAATTCTCCTATTGATTAGCTTTCTGAATTACTTACAGTTCCCAACTCCAAAAAAGGCAGAGCGACATGGATTTACTTACGAGTTTGTTTCATTGTTACCATCATATTATTAGTCTCGCAACTTCAGTGAAGTAAAACATACACAGATGTGTGAGTATCAGAGAGCATTTATTTCTGTGCACCATGTATCCATCAATTTAGGTACCATAAGTTTCATTTCAATCATTATAAGAAGCAGGTATTCATTTCAGTTTGGATAAAACATGTACTCAGTACCTACGATAAAAATTTCAACCTTAGGCCTACTCTACATTCATTTACTCTCTTTATAAGTTTTTTGACATCTCAACACATTCAAGTTTTTACTTGTTAAATAAGTAACAATATTTTAATTTCCACTGTACAAGTATTATAACATAAGTAGAAATCCCACATATGATGGCTTCTGGGGCTATCAGCCATGTCAATATTAAGTTTTAGCTTTTGACCATCTTAATTCTCTGAGGATTTCATCAGAAATGTGGGTTTGGAATGAGTGTGTTCATATTAAAGGGAATAAGACAATCAATTTAAAAATGTCCTTGGCTGAGACTAAAAGTATGGGTAGCCAATCAGAAGTCATAGTGCATGTGCATTGTTTTCCTCGAACAGACTGATAAATTGTTACATGAGACATCACCAGAGCCGTTGGCTGATTGATGGCTGTAATCGCAATTTCTTCACCAGTAGTTAGGTCCAGTGCTGGCGTCCACACCTTAAGCCACCACAAATAACCAGTTCTGTGAAACCTTCTAGTCTTATAGAATTCCCATATTTCATGATAAATTCATTACTTTTACAGTGATTTTAAAATTTTGCTAAACCTGATTTACCACTGAATTTCATGTGATCAAAGTATTACTGCATTCAAGATACAAAATAGTGTAGAAATATGAAACCTGTTATCACTATAATGCATAACATTTGCCTAGTCACACTAAATGTTTAAATTAATTAAATTATAGTATATTAGGTAACGAGCCTATAAGCTGTCACAGTGGCTCATGCTTAGCGTGTGGCCTGGCATGCTAGCGGTCCCAGGTTCAAACCCTTGGCCAGCCAGGCATGTCATTCATGGTGGACGAAGCCATGGCCTTTGGGGGTTTTTCTCGGGGATCCTCCAGTTTCCCCCTCTCATTTCACCAACACTCTCCATTTCATCTTCAAACTCTCCCTCATTATCATCCTGTTTCCTTTCCCAGTTTCCAGTATGCCCTCGCTTCAGCGCCTGCTGTGGGCCTCTCCCATCCTCCCCGTGGCTTGTGGTCTCGAAGTTGCTGGATGGTGTGCCGCCAACCTGGGGGCTCTATATCCCAAGAGGTACCGAGGCAGCAGCACGCGCGGCATAGTAAAGGTATCTACTGGATGTAGGGGAGTTCTGTGGGGGCTCACAGTGGGGTCTGTTGACGAGGGGCCATTGGTCATGTTGAAAATTCATTACCAGAGGTTGGCACAATGAGCCAAATGGCAGAAGTGTTTAGGGTCGTTCCGCAACCCGCCTCAACTCCCCCTTCAGGGGACTGATTCTAATGAGCCTATAATGGCATCTATTAAGAAACGAGTATGATTTTGTGAAGCGATTTTCATAACTTTCATATGAGTGTCTTAATGACTATTATAGGCAAGTTACATATGGCTGTTTTTGTTCGACCTTAAAGGCTCTGTTAACTTGAAATCAAGTGACTCTCAGAATAAAGACTCTATTTAGTAAAATATAGCAGTGAAAACCTCATGCTTCTACGATGCTTTGTTCTTGCAAATTCAAAGAATAACTGATGCAGCTTCCAACAGAATTACATCACAGATCTCTAGCTGCCTGCGTTGTTCACTGCAATAATCAAATTTCATATGGCCAAGCAACTTGTATCTCATTATTATATGAGTGAGTTTGGATGCCAATCTATTAGAAATGCCTAGATGTTGAGTTTTTGGGTACTCAAGCATCACAAATGTAGATTTAGGAAGAAGTGTCCATAAGTTTCCAGATCGAAATAGATCAGCAAGCAAATTCAAAGCGTGGCTGAATAGAATAAATTTGTGTAATTTCAAGCCAACCGAAGTTTGATACGAGTTTAAATTCAGTGTATTTTTTTCATGGCCAAGACTAAGTATTTAATAGACGTCAGCCTAGTACTGAAAAAAGAAGACCAAGTTGACTAAAAGCTCTGTATTTTTTTTTCTTTCTTTTTTGAACCTCAGTGTAGTTGTTCAATTAAACAAAATATGAAATGTCTCTTTCTTCAGTAGCTTGAAAATGTCTATACTCTTTGTTAGGCCGAAGTATTTGGGCCGAATTTGTTTAATTATGCATGAAGGTATGACTTTTCTGCAGAGCCAGCTGTAGGTATTTTGGCGACCTAAGCAAGTAATAATTTTGGCGACCCCTTAAATTTCCACCTCAATCATTCCATTTTTTGCCATTTGATTCAACATGGAATTTAACGTTCTCTAGCCTGGTATTCGTAAGTTGTTAAATAAAATTGATATGAATTGGTCTAAAATGTGAAAGTCTTTCTTTTGTGAAGACTGTAATAACATTCACATTATTTCACATTTTTTAGTTTAGTAGACTTAAAATAAATAAATAAATTTATATATAGTATGGGGATTAAATAAAAAAAAAATACATTTAATTAGTGAAAAGGTTATACCTTTTTATAATGACATTAAACAAAGAACATACTATATCATAAGTTAGTTTTATTTTTTCCCTGAAGGCAGGAGTTGAAAGAAAAATGCCTAAAATTCTAAAGGTATTTTTCTAGGCATTTCTCTTGCTTTAATTTTGGCAAACTCTTTCACAAGATCATTTACATCTATTTGAGTAGGCATATGTCAGCATTATGACCATGGTCCTTACAGATGTTATTCTTGACCAGATTTTTCCTCACTAGACTGAGAGCACCCCATTCCTCACCTCACTAACTTAAAATAATGTTAGGAGGTTGGCTATTGAGATTAGAACCAGGGCCTTCATAACCATAATTAGTTTTGCTAGTCACTGGACTACTAAACAAAATTTAATATGACATGTCTCTAACAGTATCACTGTGAAATAAACTCAGCTTTCAACGGAAAGTTCAGAGGATTAAATACTGATTTACATTAAAATGCAATTATATGTCAGCCAATACTTTATAATCAAAGTGTCGTCCTCTCTCTTACTCTCAACCCATTTCGTCTTAATCTATCTTTAATGCTTTTCCACTATCTTTTTATTTTTCTGATCTTTCATATCCACAGCTGCAAACACAATTCCTGCTGATATCTAAAATGCTTAATTTGCTGATGAATGAAAATATTCTATTTGTAAGAGATAATTTTTTTTTTCCATGCTATTGTTGATAGTTACCAAAGAAACCCAGAAATTGATTTGTAGAAAATTATTTTTCTTTTACGTAAACCAGTAACTCACAAGAATTAAAACTGATCATAACACAGTTCATAAAATGTATCTAAATTACCTACTCAATATAAATGTAATTCATAAAATAAAAGACAGTTAAAAAATTGAAAGTTAAGCAATGATTAGACACGTAAAAATATATTCATGATGTATGTTTTAATATTGATACATGGTATGGTAGCTAAGCCAATTTATGTTATTTTAAATGGGAAAGGAAAATAATGTAGGTATTTGTGGAGATAGGCTGTTTGCTGTTTTTTATAATTCAGGTCATCTAATGGTATTTAAATGTTAATGCAACATATTACATTTACCGTCAACAAGTATGTGTGTTATTGTGCTAAAGTTATGAAACAATTAATTTTACCTCATTGCATAAAAACATACATTTAGACATAGATTTTCAAAAGTGGAAATTCTAAATGCTCTATGTGCCAAAATAGAAAAAATAAATGGGTGTGTAAATTATGCATTTGCCAATTTCAATGCTACAAAATTTCAAACCAATGATTGCTTGCAAATTTGGTTCTGGTATCTATATGATCAATGTGTATTCAAGTTTTAGATTTTAGTTTCATGTGATTATTCTTAACAATATACGTTTTGTTTTTTATTTTATAAGTGGATTAAGTGAAAGTTTTATATTGTCTATATTTTTCAAGAATATAAATGGGAATAAAGTTTTCTCTTAGATGTGATGCTGACAAGGCATTTTCAGTTATCTTAAAAACAACCTAACAAATTGATGGCCTATATCCAGAGGCACCGATTTGAAAATATTGTAGGGGGCAGGAATTGAATTTTCAGAAGTCTTACATAGGTCATATGCCTCCATCCAATGCCAAGTATGTGCTTTGACTTTCATGATGAAGCAAGAAACAGTTTTCTTTACCATAAACAACACATAATGAGGCAGGCCTATACGGAATCATAAAAAAGTTTAAGCTGAAAGATTGAACTATTTAAAAGGTATTATATTGTATTAGTAAAAACTATTAGCCTAAAAGATAATTTGATGACAGGTACAGGTATCTCAAAGTACAATCAACAGCTATGAGATATTTGCATACCGTTTGATGCAACAAACAGTTACATGTTATTAGAAAGGAGAGTTTAAGTGGTATTTGCAGATAGATGTTGCAAAGATTTGAATAAGTGCAATTAGAAAACTAAATGGGTTACCAGTTTCTTATGATACAACCATTTTCCATTGCACCCCAGAATCATAATGAAATTTAAATTCGTAAAACTGGAAGATATGTGACATTAGAGTTAGTCTGCCGAAATGCAGAGGCAGTATGTATGTAGGAAAACAGATTAGATTTCATTAAGCATTGATTGGGGCAGGTTAGTACCCATGGAGCTCATACAGGCGCTTATTACAAACCACCAAATATATAATAAAACAGTGAAGTACCGATACGTAACGAGACATCCACACTGTATAAACAAACTAACAAGAAAACTGTTTCAGAATTGCTATGCAATTCCAATTCTTAATAGAATAATGCCCATCATTGTATTACAGACAGTATATTATGGTAGTATTCTACATTTCCTTGCATATGTAAACACATACATATGTATATATATATAGTCATAAAATCTTCTTGGCTTCTGGTATCTGCCGCGTCATGTGTAAGCTCTCTGCTGATGTTTCGACCATCTTGCCATGGTCATTATCAAGGCTACTGCAACCACGGCAAGATGGTCAAGACATCAGCAGAGAGCTTACACATGATGCAGTAGATAACCAGAAGCCAAAAAGATTTTATGGTGAACTCGGGCCACGGAAGCATAAGAATACATATATACTCATATATTATCCATTTTCTGGTTCTGCCAGATAATACCTAGGTACTTATTTAACAGCAATGTATCATATTAAATATTCACTTGGATGACCTAGACATAAGTGGTAGGACAATATCAGGATAGATTTAAGAGAAGTAGGATTTGCGAGGGATGGTTGGATGGAGTTAGCACAGAATAGGGTTGAATGGCGGGCTCAGGTAGCATGGCAATGAACCTTCAGATTCCATAAAATAGATAGTATTCCTTTAGCTCGTTTAGGAATTGTCTATTACCATTGAGTAAGTAAGTAATGCATCACATTAAAGTTGTAAAAATCTTGTAGTATGAAACTGAAATTAGTATTTTAAGGTGAAATTATCACAAGTTCTGCTAGATCTGTAGGAAATATTTTATCTTCTTAAGAGAAGTATTTTGGCACCTGGTACACTGAGAACTTCCACTCTACATTTTTAAATGTATTTAATGTACTGTAATAATAGTATAAAATGATTTTCCCTTGCAGGAATCACAAAGACACGTTGCCTTCATTCAGTTATGGTAAGAAAAGTCTCTGTTATATTTCTCTCCTGGCATATTATGACAACTTTCCTGCTCTTATTTGAGTCCTAGATCTCTTATTACATAAACTGCGGTCTAAACGTGATTCCTAGGTAAGCTTAACAGGTTCTCAAAATGACAGACACATGCAACTGATTGAACTAGTTAAGGTGGTAGCACCTGAGGTACAAAACTTCAAAACCTGAAGCTAGCCATCTAACTAATATTTTCCATGGTTTTCCTTATTCGTCAAGGCAAATGCTAGTTTGGAATTTTCATTTCCATGGTCAATCTCCACTTCCCAATTTTCTGAATTTATCCACCATCACCATTCATTCTAATGAATAGGCCTACCAGTACCACGTACAAGCTTCATTCACGTTTATGGATGTCTCGGTCAACTATCTCTAATATTTTTTGTTCTTATAGACTTGAAGTCAGAGCTGTCCCAATGATTTTCAGGGCCTGGGGTTAAGTAAATTGCAATGCAAACCATTGCGGTAGCATTTTATGTGAGAATGATGGCCCAAACCTTTACACTCATTACATAATGTAAGTTCAGAAATATTATTTACTTGGTGAGAATGTAAGTTCAGGAACATTAATTACTTGAAGTCCACCTTTCATTGGACACCACCTTGGACATTATATGAGAATATTATAGGAGAAAAATTCCTCTGACACTGGGATTCGAACCCAGGACCTTTGGCTATCCATGCCACTGTTCTACCAACTGAGCTAAGCCAGAGTTCGCTTCACAGCATCAGGTGGAATTTCTTTCCTATGACATATAACCCTTAATGATCTACCTCATTGAGAGACAAATTATGTCACAAATTAGTGTGCCTCACAGTAATACATATGACATAACTTGTCTGTCAGTGAGGTAGACCATTAAGGGCAATCTGTCATAGGAGAGAGGTTCCATCCAGTACTCTGAAGCGAACTCTGGCTTAGCTCAGTTGGTAGACCAGTGGCATGATTAGCTGAAGGTTCTGGGTTCGAATCCCAGTGTCAGAATTTTTTTTTTTCCTATAATATCCTCGAAGTACACCCAGGTTTAGAGTCTACAAATTCATATCTCCTCCATGTGAATTTTCTAGCAAAGTTCAGCATTGCTAAAGGTTCAGTCAGATACCCAATACAGAACAACAGAAGTGCACTTCTTGAGTATGTTAGTAAAAATGTTTTACAAAATGATAGTTCATCATATCTAAATATTCTGAAACCAACGAATTAATTAGAAACAGAATTTTTCTTAAGAGGGTAAAGGCCTCTTCTCATTATCATGGTGCGGCAAGGCAGGTTGAGGTAAAAACAATACATCCAAATGTGAAACCGAAAAATGCTGAATAATGTTGCAATGAATTGTTGGCATGTTGCACTAGAAATTCATTGCAAGAATAATTTTCAATTATCGCAACAGACTTAGGGAGTTTCAGTCACATGCATTCCACATATATGACATAATTTAAATAATGACAACAATGCATTAGTAGATATAAAATCAACAAACAATGATGTTTTAAAACCAATGACTTAAACTATAAGAGCAAACAAATAAGAAAGCAAACCCTTGCCTAAATATGCAGATCTCTGTGGCCAGTCGCATGATGCTGGCAACTTCAGGTACAGAGATATCAGAGCTCTATCACCAATGTGTTCACCTTATCAGAAGGGGCACTTGTGCAGCCAGTTACAGTAAGAAGATTCCTTTCTCTAGTGGTGTCAATATGATCTGACCTCCTGACTAATATACAGTACTGGTAGCGTTATTTAATACAGTACGAGTAAGTTACCCAGTTTATTCTTACTAGCCAGTTTATAAATTGATAAGTTTGTGTTTAAGAAGAAAAGTACTAGTGCACAAAGTTCGAGTGATACCAAAATTAGACCTAGTGGAGGTGGTTGTCATGTGTCAAGTCGAAACTAACAAAGAAAGTGTTGAGGCGGAGATTTAAGGAAAAATCTACTGCAGTTATTAGTCATCTTGGAACCTACAGTTTCCATTGATTGATTATAATAAGGTAAAATGTTTTCTCCAAAGCATTCAAACATGATTTCGAAAAAAAAAAAGTCATTTTCAGTTTTCAGACGAATCTGAAATAACTTTTATAAAAACAGGTTTTGAGAAATGGAAAATAAATGAATAGAAATGTTGTAAGTTCATGGAAATCATGTGCAACAATTCTTGTCCCTAAACAATATTTTAAATATATTCTCTTTATAGTATTATTTCAAGCACAGTTTAGCACCAGAAATATTAATTTGGAGTCAAGTCGTATAATTATCTGTGAGTCCCAGATACCTGACTGATTTTGGACTTTCTTAGAATGCTATTGTTAGAAATGTACTTAGAAAATAGTGCAGATTAGAAAAAGCAAATCTTGACTTTTTTAAATGAAACCTAGTGAATTTGGGTCAAATTCAAGCTAAATATACATAAAAGCAGAAATAACTTTGCAAAAGAAGTAGTCAATGGGAAGTTTGTTACAACAGCTGTATTGCAAACCACTTGTTTTCATTCCAATGAGGGAATGAAAGTGAAATTAGTAATTAGCAGCATTTAGAAATTTTCTTGCGATGTTACTGTAAAGACAAGGCATGAAATGGAGCACTAATGATGTATACACTATTACCCTTTCAGACCAAAATTTATATGTTTATACAGGCAATCTTAAAGTAAAACCTCTATGTTTCAAATAATTGAGGAAAATTTTAATGGAATAATTGGCCTCCATGAATGATAATCGTAACACGTTGATAAAAATTCTCACACTTTACAAAAAACATTAACTTACTAATCTTATATCTGTGTTTTTATACAGTTTTTATGTAATGCATTTATCCGTCAACAGAGCGAAAAGGTTAAATAAACAATCCAAGTTAAATTCGAACACGAGTTTCTCAAGAGCCTAAATAATAGCTCCAGCATGGACTTCAAAGCATTAAAGAGAAAATACAAAAAAAATTTACTTTGTGTAGTGTAAGCTTAAGGTCCATAGTTTGTATACTGATACTTATATAGCAGCTGTTATTTCATTGGAGTGCTCAATTGTGATTTCTTTCTATTTTCAGGGTCCTATCTCCAAAAGAAAACACCGAGAAATAAATGGTGTAGGCCTACCTCTGCTCCCCTGGTTATTCCCATGAAAAGCTTGATAAACATTTTTCTTATTCTGTATGATATACTATAAAGGGTAAAGATGTCAGGTATCACTTAGTGAGTAAGCTCACAGCAAATATGTCTGGCATCCGTGTTTTACATATTTTATGCCCAGTTCATTGAACACTTAACTGTATACTCACATAATAAAAAGGGCATAAAATGTGTTTATTAGAAAGTATTCGTGTTATGTAACTGAAAAACACAAAAGTGGTGTAATCTGTGTTTGTTTCATAATTTTAAATAAATTCTGTTTCATGTTTGATTATATTTTGTTATTTTAACAAAACTGAGTGTTTTTTAACAGATAAGATATCATATTACAATAATGAAATGTTTCAGTCCCCAAGCATTATGTATAGGATACTATATGGAAGGAGAATTGCCATTAGTACTCACCAACAGCTACATGAAGTAAACATGCAGCAGTAGAAACATCTCTTGGGAAGACATGTGAAGTGATGAAAGAGACCAGTGCCATTCAGCCATTCAGCTTGCCAGTCATAATAATTACACCTTTCTGTAGTTTCTTCTATAGTTCTTAAGTGTAGACTACAATCATCACATTATATGACTATCACTGAAACAAACAGAATTAACATTTTTATTAAATGCCAGAATGGTACTTTATAAGAATGTGTGTGAAACGGGAAAATGTCCACCTGTCTGTCTGTCCATCTGTCTGTGTTTCTGTAAGCATGATAACTCAAATAAGCTTTATCAGATTTTCATGAAACTTGGTTATGCATTTATAACGTCCATGGGAAGAAGCCTATTGATATTGGACCAAATCAGTTAACCAGTACCAGAGTAAAGCCTGATTTAGTGACTGTTTTATGGTAATATATTAAAAATAATTTATCAAATGCAAATCAGTTCTCATGACAACATATTGTTTTACTGTGTTCATATATGGCTTTGCAAGTTGCAATACAGTTAGCTATGACAAATAACACTACCCTCATATTCCTTCACATATACTTATCAAACTAGACCTTCTGTAAGCCTTGCTTAATGAATTGATCTGGAGCTTAACTTGGAAATTTATTTTTAAAAAAACTTACTTTCTAGTAATACAATAATAAATCTGAATAGATTTGAAATCAAACCAAGAATACATGGTTCCTGAGTATGCCGAGGGAACTTCTGATGGCAATAAGCACAATTTTGGGAACCAGGTCTCCTTCAAGATGGAATCTCCTGCAGGAATATACGAAGAGGCGAGGTGTTGTGCCTCTAGCACCAATCATCAAACCAATGACTTCAATGGACGTAAGATGATATTTTCCATGTAGAAGTGACTGGTCAGCTGATGAATTCTGCTTTTTTTCATGAACTAGAGTTGGCTGGTGTTCATTTGATTCTATCTTCACTGTTGGATCATTAATATAACTGTCTGTTGAGCCTGAAGGAATGGGTAATATATGTATCCACCAACAGGAACCCTCATCAGATAGGCCAAGAACTTCTTCAAACACAGTGTGTCCCTTTTTCCATACAGTTATAGCTTGTGGTGGTGAGAAATTTGAAGCGTTTCATTGAAAAGTCATGATCTCAAAACATAATCACTGCTAAAGAGGCACAGTAAATACACCATAAAGTAAGCACAATACTTTTAACAGTACTGGTACTTAGATACATTTATTTCAAATTGAAATACTGATGGACTTCACATCAGCTATATAGCAGCTTTAAGAAACTTCTAGAATTAATTCTGAAGTGTGCCAATACTGCAAAATCTGAATGAAAAAATTTTACAAATTTCACACTTCACATTTTCTTGCACATTACAAGATTACAAGATTATGTGGAATATCGAGTGACAAGCAGATCAAATACATCATGGAGGATATCAGTATTGTGCTTAATCTAACAGTGTTCTAAAATTAGCTTTTGAACTGTAAATTTGTACCACTTTATAAGAAAGTAATTATAATTTTCCCACCTTATACCCTTATTTAAAATAATAAGGCTTGAATGGTTTGCCTTTAATTCCTTAAATTAATGTTAAAATGATAAATACTTAAGGAATTAAAGGCAAATCATCCAAGCATTATTATTTTAAATGAGGGTAAAAGGTGGGAAAATTATAATTACTTTCTTATAATAAAACCCTCATTGGACTCAAAATGAAGTTTATTGTACCACTTTGTTTGTAATCACAAATGATTCTAAAAATCTAATCATTCATCCAGTACAACTTGTCGCTTGTGTTAGCCCTTTACCTGCACACACAACACATGTCCTGACATGATTGTATCACACCAGATTCCTAATTTTTCTGTAGGGGATGCATTATCTCCTCTCATGCATTAGGCCCGGGTTTAAATCCTGGTCAGGACAAGTTACCTAGGTGGGGTTTTCCTCACCTGTGAGACAAAAGTCCGGTAACTTTACGCCTTTGTAGTCCCCGGATATCATCTTGCTATCATTAAAATCTTCATCCAATCCTCGCCTTGTTCAGAGTGAATGAGTGTGTGAATAGTGTGTCTGGTCCTATGTGTTCTTGCTGTCTAGGAGGTGGCCCCATCATTGGTCTAATCACCCATTAGGAGAGACCCAACATGTTCTTGTCTTGTCAAAAAAAATATATGTGATCCGTAGATAATCCCTCTCGCGACAGGTCGCGACCCTGTAAGGCCCTGGCGGAATGGGTCGCTTAAATGTCCCTAAAAGTGAGAAGTAAATTTAAGGTAAAGAAAGAAAGAAAGAAAGAATATTACATACCATCTCCAGAACTGATCATCTACAGCTACTCCTCTATGCTGTGGACGTCGCACAACACGTGGTAGAATGATGAAAACAATTACAGCTGCACACGACAAAAGGTCTACGTCAGATTTTAAATTTGGTTCGAGCAAGAGCTTAATTATTTACTAACAAATAATCTCAAACTATCCGCCATAACGCGGCAAAATGGCGGTATACGGTATCGCTCTTGGTCTTATGCATTCAGTTGCCATCTAGCGGCCGCAATAAAAAATAACACTGCATGAAATATCGCATTCTGTTGTCCGCTTTTTAAACTACCGGTATCTTGCAGCTAAATGACCTACCACGTTTTTCCACTGTTTGATTTATACTCCCCAAATTTGTTAGAGGAATAAGTTCACACTTACATGTCATAGTTTGGTTTATATATTGTATAGTTAGGGATTCTTAGAAATCCGATACTATGTCAATAAAGGATGTAAAAAAAAAAGGTCCTAGACGTCACTTCCATAGTTTAAAATGTGAACGACAGATTGCGATGCTTCCTGCAGGGGTTTCTTTATTGCGGCCGCTAGATGGCAACTGGATGCATAACGCCTAGAGCTGTACCGCGTACCGCCATTTTGTCGCGTTATGGCGGACAGTTTGTGTTCCGAATTGGACAAACGTTACATTTGTTAGTAAATAATTAAGCTCTTGTTAGAATCAAATTTAAAATCTGGCGTAGACCTTTTATCGTGTGCAGCTCTAATTATTTTGATCACTCTACCATGTGATGTGTGACGTCCACAGCATAGAGAAGTAGCCGTAGATGATCAGTTCTGGAGATGGGTGCGTAGGCTAATATTCTTTCTTTTTATCTTTACCTTAGTTTTACCTCTCACTTTTAGGGACATTTAAGCGATCCACACCACTCAGGCCTTACAGGGTAGCGACCTGTCAGGAGAAGGATTATCTATGGATCACATATAAAATAGATTGATTTATTAATTATGTTACAGTATAAAGTCTTAGTTATATTTAGTCTAGTTTAATTTTAGTATGTTTTCTGACTTGTCCAATATCAATTGTACCTTGTACATTAATTATGTTACTGGATCAACAAAATATTATTATTATTATTATTATTAGTATTACGCATTTTTTTGACCAGACAAGGACATTTAGGGCCTCTCCTAATGGGTGATTGACCAATGCCGGGGCTACCTCCTAAACAACACGAACACATAGGATGAGACACACCATTCACACATGCATTCACTCTGAACAAGGCGAGGATGAGATGAAGATGATAATGACAGCCAGATGATATCCGGGAACCACAAGGGTCTAAATTACCAGACATTTGTCTCACAGATGAGGAAAACCCCCTGAAAAAGCCCCACCAAAAGAAACTTGTCCCGATCAGGATTCAAACCAGGGCCCGCTGCATGAGGAAGTGAACACATTCCCTACGCCACAGCAGTGGACAGTATGTAACATTAACTTTAAAAAAAACAAAAAGCAAAACAAAAAACAGCAACATCAACCTTTCATCTTGTTCTTCACCCCAGAACATTGGTTACCAGCTATTTCAAGTGAAGATTCTCTGAAAGTCATGCCACTCAACGCGAATCTCAGAGAAGAAAGGACTATAGGTATTAATAAGTTACCAGTGTAGGTTTACTATCAAGGAATTTTAAAGAACAGGAACAAGAATCATGTAAAGGCAGACTGAAAAAAAAATCCCTGACAAGTTAATTGAAACGTTATTTTTTGTCGTTCTTGTCACAATTACTTTAATTTGGAACACTGGAGAAATTAATGAACACAATAGATAATATGAGAAGGAATTTTTAAAAATGTAAGATTGAGCTTGTACTGTATGTACAAATGGCATAAATAACTTATAAGGTCTTAGTATTATATTGGCAGGGTATCATAAATTACAAATATCAAATGAACGTAATCACTATCCTCATTAATTACAATTTTCCTACACTGATCAATTCTTGTTTTTTCCAACAGAACTTATCCTTGACAAAAGGGATGAATTTACATATTACAAGACACAAAACTTCTCAAATATTCTCACATGAGGTGTTTGAAATTGTATTCGACATTAATTGAGTGTTTGAATGCAAGATCCAGGTGGTTACAATTTTTGTCAAAATTGAGATTTATCATTATATGCAGACAGTGAGGGAAGTGAGGCGGTATTCACTGGTATGGAATACTGGCCCAGGTTTCAAAGACTCAATGACATACAGGCACTGGTTTCAATTGTCAAATAGCTTACCTACACTGGAAACCAATGACTGTTAAAAAAATTGTTAATGTTCCTTTGTTGTATCGTTCATTTTTAGCTGATCTGTTTGAGTTGTAATATGATCATTCATCCATTGGTATGCTTTCACTAGTATCCTTTGTCAGTATAGAAGGCTGTAACCTGTAACTTGTGATGGCCTTTGTTTCCATCTTAATGACTATACCGCTTGATGTGATGTTTTAAAAATATTTCTCATTAACTAAAAAATCTTAATTTTTAAATAGGTCTTAAAAGAAGTATCTTTATTGAAACAAATAAAGGTATATTGACAGTACAAGATGTTTGAGACTTACAGGCTCCTGCTTGGAGATATCTATAAAGCAGGGTTGTTACTCAAGAAGGAAGTCAATTAAAACACCATCGAGTGTATAGAACATTTTCCTACATATCACATAATAAGAATGTAGTAGAGGAGGAGGTATACTTTATTCAATTTGAGATATGATAGGGAAAAATCTTGGGATAGCATGCCGCCTCTCATTTTTACCCCACTTCCTTCGCTGTATGCAGGACTTTATTGGAAAATTGAAACTACCAGTACTCACGTAACTCTTTAATATTTTCCAGACTGTTCTACAGTCATTACTCTTTTATGACAGCGGCTTTCAGAGGATTTTCTGCACTTTCCGCTGTCACAATGTTTTCTTCATATTCAGGTCTTTCACTTCATCTTTAGCTTTATCACTATCTTGATATACAACTTGTGCACTATTACTTTCACATTCACCATACTGCTTTTGTTTTAGCAGCTTCAGTAAACACATTTTACTTATTAATAAATATATACTTACTTTTGAACATGCATACTTTACCTGGAAGGTAGTTTACCTCAGAATGAATTTTGCAAGACTTTCATCTCATCGTCAACTGATCTTCTCAGCTGAGAGTTGTGCTGTCCCCTGGTGAGAGAAGGATATAACTTACCAATAATAATAATATTAATAATAATAATAATAATAATAATAATAATAATAATAGTAGTAGTAGTAGTAGTAGTAGTAGTAGTAGTAGTAGTAGTAGTAGTAATAATAATAATAATAATAATAATAATAATACTAATAATAATAATAATACTTTATTCAGTTGTATGGCAGTTTGCATAACTGCATGACATCGTCAGGGAAGAGATATAAACTAAAATTACAAGAAATTTCCTATAGGCCTTCCTAAAAAATGCAAAAGAACACTGTACATGTATTGTTGACATGAAAGAGAAACCATAAAAAATTATAAGCTTATATCTAAATAAAACTAAGTGCAAGCCTACAGTTCAATAGAATTAGGGCAAAAAACTCTTCTAGATTGTAAAATGGTTTGCTGATTAGCCACTGCTTAATGTGGTATTTGAATTGATGTAATGGTAATTCAGTAATGTGTCCAGGAAATCTGTTGTACACTTTCCTAGCTAGAATATTAAAGTTATTGCTGGTCTTATGTAACCTGCATCGGGAACGTCAAGATTATGATGATTTCTGGTGTAATAACCATGAATATCACTTCTGGAGGTGGTAGTACTACTTCTCTGTTTGATGAACAGAGAGAGATGGAGAATATATTATATGCTGGTGACTGTCAGAATTTTTTCTTGTCTAAAGAGTGGTTTAGTGTGTTTGTTGTGTCTAGAGTTGGTCACCTTATTGCCTTTTTCTGAAGAAGGAAGACCTTTTAAAAATGAGCTGAGTTTCCCTAGTAGAGTATCATACTGTATTACACGATGGATATAGGCAAAATATGCACTTCGAACACAGTTCCTTGTTACATGAGAAACAAGATTCCGGACAGTGTGTTTAAACATAGTTTATACAGTTCTCCCGTGTCAGTTTTGAGTCAAGCATTACACCTAATATCTTGCATGACTGATCGCTTTCAGATTCGTTGTGCCTTCTGCTGGGATGCTGAAAACCCTTTCATGACCCATTTACCTTTCCTTAGTTATTTTGAAATCTTTACAGCTTTTTGGTAAGGGAGTAGCTGCTAAATGAGGATATGATTTAATTTTAATTTTGGTTTCTGAAAGATATTAAGTGGGACATATTCCAAGTGGAATTTTTGAATTTCGAACAAGGAGTAAAATCACAACCTAAAACAATAAGAATAAAAATATAGCACTGTTCCTAAACCAGTACCGGTATTGTAAAATTGAGATAATTTTTTTTTTGTTTCAATGGCGGACACACTCCCCATAGCTTTATATGAACATGTTCAGTTACAGAATGTTTTTTTCAATATGGATTATTGGATATTAGAAAACAAAATGTTCAAATATTATAATAGTAAGTAAGATTATGTGGGTGATTTATGTTCCACTAGTAAAGAACTTACAGAGACTTTGTTACTGTTGGCTTACTGTGTTAACAAATTAAGTTTTTACACAAAATTTGAAGATATGAAATTCATTTTTCATAGTGATAAGGAAAAGGAAAGTTAAGGTTAACTACACATAAACTCAGATAATTGTCTCTCTTGATAAAATTATTGACAGCTTTACCTCTTAGCTCTACGGATCCGTCGGCCCGGGTTCGATCCCCGGTACCTCCTCGGGTTTTTCTGAGGTAGGGAGGTCTGGTAGGGGTGCACTCAGCCTCGTGATTCAAACTGAGGAGCTACTTGATAGAGAAGTAGCGGCTCCGGTCATGGAAACCACCCTTAACGGCCGTGGGTGTCGGCATGCTGACCACATGCCCCCCATTCCTGCCATCTGCCTATAGATAGATGACGCAGCGGTCGGGTGGTAGGCCTTGTCCCTTCGGGGATGTCGCGCCACGGAGTTTAGTTTAGTTTACCTCTTAGCTTTTCCTTCCTGTCCTCATCACCCTCCTCCATTCTCTCACTCGATCTTTGCTTCTTATCCTCTCCCTAGCTCCATCTCTATTTTCTGTCTCACACACACACAATAATTTTATGAATGCCTTGAAAAACACTCTTATGGTCCGGTAATGATTTTGTAAAAGAATATCCATATTTGATATTAAAGAGCATAACCAAATTCCAAAAAATAGCGCATGAATTGGTTCTCAAGATAGATATGTGGATTAATCAATTTTATATGAGGAATTTTATTTTACGTATAATATTATTATATTATATCATATACCTACTGGATATATTTTCTACTGTTCAGTGTCTAATTTAACACAAGTCTTTTGATGTTAGGCCTGTCTTTAATTTGTTCACTTCTATGTCCCATAAGAATCGTTTTTTTTAGGAACCCTATCAGTCAAATTTTAATAAAACCTAGTTTATTGCTAATTCCTGTTATATAGGGACAGAAATACCATTTTCAATAAAAATGCCACAAGTCAAAGGGCACTTCTCATGTGACATGTACAATGGAGCATTTGGTTTAATGGAGAAGGCCCATGAGTCAGCTCTTGTGTTCGGCAAATTAATAATTTTGCATCTGAATTTTGGATTTGGTAGAATAATGTTGTCTTTCTTGTAATGTATTATTGTATTGCACCATTTCATGCAGATATTTACCATTTATGTCTTTAGTGACATTTCAAAGGGGGTGGAGTAAAATTTGTTCACCTCAAGCAGAAAGTATGAAGTCAGCATCTATATACTGGCTTTGAGAATCATATTTGCATTAGTTTTAATAATACTTATTTTCAAATATACCAATTGTTAATTCGTACATTTTGTTTCAACAGATTTTTGTGTTGTATGTAGTGACTTATGAGTTACAGTAGAAAAACCGGTTCCCATACTACACAATATGCCTATGTATCCTAGGCCCTACAACGCTGCTTGTAAAACGTTAAATTTGAGTTGTCTTATTATATTTTCTTCATCACATCTTAAATTTTACACGTAAAAGGTATGTATTCCCGCCGTGAAGGACCTATGTGTTCCAGAAGGTTGAGGCCCCATAATTTAAACATTCATCACGTGAAGTGGTATGCCTTACGCACCGGGTGCCTTTATGCCCAGAATTGCTCCTGGTATTCATTTCTGTTAGAGGCTGAGTCGACCACAGGACCCACAGAATGAGTAGGCCATTTGAAAAACCCCAACGACCTTATCGGGGATCGAACCCGTAATCTCCGGATTTAACCACTACGCAGCGGCGTACCCTAATGTTTACATGAAATATAATATATTTAGATTTGTGTATCCTAATGTATAATTATTTATAATAGATAACAATATATTTATTGTTTATAACTTTCTCATTTAATGGCCCTCGAGCTCCGGCACTTTGCTTTTTCGAGAGTGAAACTGTGTGTTTATTCTACAGTACAAACACAACTTACAATTTACCTTACTTACATTAGATTTTCATGCCTTTGAATAGATTCGGTTCCCGTAAAATATGCATATGTAGATTCTGAAATTGTGTTCAAAACTCTCTAAGCATAGTCTATATGTTCCTTCTCATTAAAGATAGACTACCTCAAGGCTGAAAAAAGATAAGATTCGGGGGAGGGGAACTTTTGAAAACGGAACATGACACTACATGTGGGGAGAGAACTTCAAGTTAATTTCTTTTAAAATCGAGATTTTTTTCCACCGGATTTACATCCACTTTTAAAAGGCTATCCCACCGATGTCTGTAGGGGAGGATTCGAATCAATACACTACCTCACTCAAGCTCTCAATCACCACTATATAGAATAATTTGAACTCACTGAAATGGGACCAACTCAATGCAAGGCGTCCTCTCAGGACAACACAATGAATAAGACAACAGACAGGTGGATGGAAAATAAATCCTATCCCCATCTTCGCCTTTGCGAGGGGAGAGAAGACACCGAAATAACTCAAACTCAAATTGATCGGCCTACTGGATTGTAACGGGGTATGTCGTGGTGCAGTTGATTTAGGCACTGCGCTACAAACCGGAGGGTCACGGGTCCTATCTTCGATGAGGTCGTTGGGATTTTTGAATTGCTTAATCCTTCTGGTGGCACTATGAATCTGGGGTCGACTCAGCCTTCAACAAAAATGAGTACCAGAAGCAATCCTGGGGGTAAAGGTGGCCGATGAGTAAGGCTGACAACCATAACACCTATATATTCTGGAGGTCTTAAAATCTTGGAACTTCAATCACCTGGAGCCCCAAGGGCTTTCATCGGCCTGTAGAGGACCACTTTACTTTTTTACTGGATTTGGCTATAGCCCGCAACTTCCCAAAAATGAGTCTGTGACATTGCACCTCGGCTTACGAAGTTTAATTAAAACATTAGTACAGTATTTACATTTTGGTCCTGTAGCCCTCCTTAAAAAGTGAAATGGATGCCCGATGAAAGTTTTCAAAGCAATTGCTGCAGGCATGAACTAGGTACTTTTCGCGTGTGGATTGATGTCCAGCTTCAAGGCTAGGGTGCTGTGGTCGTATGAAAGTTTAAGAAAAACTGTCGTTCAGGCCTAAGTGTTGAAATGTGACCTAATCACCTAATCACCTCAGTGCTGGTCTTCACCAAATGCTAAGTTCTTAGCTGAGCAGGTTGCAGATTCTTGTAGCCTTGACCTAAATATTGCTACTCAATTATGGCAAAACTCGTCGCGAACCGGTTGAACATGCGCTAAAGAGGAAAATGAATGTCCTGCATTGGTATGCAAATGTACAATACATATTATTGTGTTTTTTAAACGTTGTTTATGAATTATTTAACAATACGACTGACTTCCATTTCTGGATGGCATCACACGATCTTTGTCAGCAATAAAATTCCGATAAGCAGTGTACACAACAAACATGAGAACTATGCAAAATAAACTCTTGAGTTTGGGCAAAATAAACGTCATGTATGCAGTTTACGAAGATATACCGGATGGTCCTAAACTATATGTCAAAAATGTAAAGGTAGGTAGAGGGGACCTAAATAAGCATATTTCGTATAGGAATGTCTGTGCGGTAATGACACATTAAAGCGCTAGCTTGTAAAGCAGTATGAATCACAGGACACTGAAAAGACAAGTTTACAAGTTATTAACAGTTTACAAGAGGTGCTCGAAAGGCTTTGAATAAATTTGTGTTTTCTTTTGTCTTTAGGCCTACTTGTCTTTTCAGTTTCCTATGATTCATACTGCTTTAAAAGCTTGCGCATTAATGTGTCATTACCGCACACACATTCCTATACGAAATATGCTTATTTAGGTCCCATCTACCTATCTTTACATTTTTGACATATAGTTTAGGATCACCCTGTATATACCTAGGTAGTTGATGTTCCTACTTTTGGCATAGCTGTTTGTAGAATTTTATGAAAATGTTTAATACCATTACCCAATAAATCACTGACCAATCCACAATAAGAATATGTGGAATCTCAACTACTCACAAGTGCCTATCGTCATAATTTTATAGTTTTTTTTAATCACTTTCATTTTCTCGCACCTATGTGCTCTTGTTTTTTATGTAAATCAATAACAATTTAACACTGAAACATCTTCATACCTGTAGCTTCTTTGATAAAAATAACAATAATTGAACTCAGGGATTGAGTATGGATATGAGCTGGATATGAGCTAAAGGAGATGTGAAAATAATGTACTATTTTATGTGTGTGAAGCGTTTTAAATGTAGTGTAATAATAAATACAACAATAATAAGACTAGAAATGACTAGAGGCACTAGAGAGTTTAATGAATCCAAAGAACAAAACAATTCATCTTAACGGAAAGTGTTGTAATAACCGCACCCGTCGCGACAATCGCGATATTATTGATTGTCTCACCATCGGCTATCTCGTTTACAGTAACACAAATAGCAAAGTGATTTATTAATTTTTGTGGTTTTAATTATTAATTACATGTTTAATTATGTAAGTATTCTATTCTCTAAGTAGTGACAACAAAATATAACTCGAGGTCCGGATTATCATAGGTAATCCCACGAGAGATTACGAGTTTATCGATATATTTGCGAGAATGAAGTTCGAGCAAATGTATCTGACGAAACTCGTAATCTTGTGTAGGATTTATTAAGACTATTCCATGAATAAAATGTAACGGATTTTGTAAATAATAATTATTTTCTTACTTTGTGGTCAATATTCTGTCAGCCGTAAGATCACGGCATGCTAGGTGAATGAACTGTCCACGAATTGATTCGATGAATCGATCCGAGTTCCCAATGCTACCAGTTGTGCGCTTCACAAGATGGAGAGCGTCATGGTAGTTGCTTACATCAAAACGCTATAAAACTACACGAACTGGTTTGCACAGAATCGAAATTGTGTTTTTAATCAATGGAAATTTATATTATTTCAGTTTCCAAACAAGTTATTTTGTATAAAATATTGTGTTTTCATTGTGCTCATTGGGCGGCATGTGACGTATTAATCACGTATTGATGCCTTACGTGTCCAGTAACGAGCTGACGTTTTATCAGATAAAATTGTTCCTTGCGATCCGAGGAAGAGTATTATAAGATAAGCGATCGTGATTGGTCTATATACGAGGAATTGCTAAACGTTATTGGTCAATATCAAACACGCGGCGTATGAGTGAAATAGTCGGTAAAATCCGGACCTCTCATCCCTATAATATAAAGCCATATGGCTGACTGACTCACTGACATTAAAGTTTGCCCACTTCCAGATGAGCTAGAAACTTGAAATTTGGTACACATATAGCTTTCAGGCTGTAAACCACAGGAAAATTCCAAAAAAGTTTATTTTTTTAATTTTTAGCCCTAAAAACCCCCGAGAAAGGGCTTCGTTTCCATGGCAACGGTCTTATCAAACAGTGTTCACATAGGGCTCTGAAAGGTAATAGCCAATACAGCAGACTAAATACACGCACTCTATCTCTTATAGATCTTTAAAAAAAAAAAATTCCCGAGAACCTCAGCGGGGATTTGGTGGCAGAGCCTCCAATGAGCGAAGCTAGTTATATTATATAAACCATTCATAATAACGAATATGATCATGTGAATGATGGTGAAATCGGCAAAGGATTATAATGGGTAAATAGACATTGCTACGTCACACATCCGTCTTCGTCGTTCTTCGTATGATTATTTAATCCTCATAACAACCTTTCTCCTCCGCCTATATACTAAAAATCGATAAACTCATTCGCTTTGTTGTGTAGAGTAGTCTAAACACAATCGGCAGGCATTACTTCTGTTAACTTTATTTCATTCCTTCCTTCTCCTTTGTAAGACTTTACTGTACAGTAGTTGGTTCTGTTTCTGGCTTACTGTCAGCGATAATTTCAATACAACTTTTGAGATTATCTGTTACGATGTTATAATCACAGAATTTTCGTACCTCCTGCAATGGGTAAACGGAGTCTGCCAGGATATAAGATGAAAAGCATTAAATTTAATTAAAACATATTAATTTTATAAAGGGGGGATTCTCTTTAGTTTAGTTTCCCCCCTTCAGTTATCTCCCTCTTCCTCCCCCTCTCTCTCTCTCTGTCTCTCTCTCTCTCTCTCTCTCTCTCTCCTCCTCTCTTCCTCTCTTGCTATCTTCTTTTCTTTTTCAGAAGTATAGCATAATTGCCACACACATTTTTTGCCCTTTTCTTTCCACGACTAAAAAAATTAACTCCGAGGCGCTACATCCCTAAAGGGACAAGGCCTACCACGCTGCGTCAACTACTAGAGGGCAGGGATGGGGGCATGTGGTCAGCATGCCGACACCCACGGCCGTTAATGGTGGTTTCCACTTCTCTAGCTCCTAAATTTGAATCACGGGGCTGAGTGCACCCCGCACCAGACCTCCCTACCTCAATAAAATCCGAGGAGGTATCGGCAAGTCTTAAACATTATATAATGAAGTTAACTTGTGAAAAATGTTTCACGGATTGGGTGTCCTTCTTTGACTACCAACATTTATGGTAACTTTATTGTTGTAAGTAACTCTGTATTTGCTGGAACAATGATATATGAATACCTCTATCTGTGAATTTTACATAGAAAAGAAGAATAACATCGCTGACGTAACCAAGTTTTAACATTATACAGTAGACACGAGATCTTAAGTGGATTATAAATCATACTGCACATTATGGCAGGAGAGAATTTTTTTTACACGATTTCACAATGGGAAGGGGTGCTTGGGGCCAAGAGTCAGACGTAATAATCGTTGTGTCACATTTCTTGTAAGCTATAATAATAGAAAGTCTGTGTCCAAGGTCGTCTCTGGAACATTATCGACAAATGAAATAGAATGTTTTAGCCTAGACCTTGAGGCGTGGTTCACTTTTTATGGGGTTTTATTTTGCAACCAGGTTCGACCAAACACTAAACCAACCTATATTATTATAATTTCCTTTAGGGTTGGTTACAATAGAGTTCTTAGAAGTAATATTTACGAGATGTACCTTTCCTAAATTACCAAGTATTAAGTACTGAATAATTAACTTGTTATCCATAATTAATTTTTCTTTTTTCTGCTTAGTCCGTCATTTCTTGGCACTCACAAGCCTTTGCACTCAAAAGATAGGACAATTTAAGGATATAATTAACATGCGTAGAATTGTCGTAGAAGTATTCCCTTGTAAGATCTCAGTGCATGACCTTCAAGCCCTAGATATTCGATTTATAGACCTAGAAGTCATGTATTTCCATGTGGAAATTTTTACAAAAATTTAGCAAACTCTGTTTTACCTTTAGAAACTTAAAGACCTCAGTTGATATAAATTTTATTAGAACTGTGTATTTTGCTTATTTCAATTTCATCTTAATTTTGTTATAATATTTAGGAAAATAAATATTTTAATAAAGCTTTCGGAATACAAAAATAGAGTATTAAGAATAATCCGTAATGTTCCAATATCCAGTAGTTGGACATGCACAAAATACTTTAAAAAATTAAACACTGTGACGTTACCATGTACTGTAGGACTACGTATGAGTCGTATACTACAGTGCACGCCGCTTATTGTGATCACTTCGTGACGCAGCTAATCTGATAATATTAACCGATTGATAACAGTAGCCGAAGGAATTAACTGAAAGCTATTTATTCATATATAGTCTAAGGCAATACACTACAAAACAGAATTAAAAATATTTATTCCTAAAATAATACGTAACTGTGAATCATTGAACCACTCATAGGCTAATACAGTAATAGACTGCAAGCAACTATTTTTTCAACCAGTAACAAAGTTTTTAGTTGTTTTTACTTTCCTTTAGGAGTCCATTAACCAATACCCCATACTCAGTTGCGAGTACAGTATTTTTGGAAGTCTATACTGATCTGCGGTGAACACCGCGCAGCAAAACATCTAACGCCTGTCTGTTCAAGTTTTTTCATTTTACACTAGCCATTACTGCATGTCAACACTGTTATCTTCATAAATCAAAAGCTGCAGCTTAACTCTGCGGTGAGCCATGTTTTATTGCTTAAATGAGAAAGTTAGGTAATGCCCGGTAATGCCATCCCCTAGAACAGGTCATCCTGTGAGGTGGGAACAGAATTGCTACCTCCAGTACAACACAATACAGTTGAATTAGAAACGAAACCCTTAAAACCCAAATTTTGAACGATGTACTGTACTTGGAAATAAAGCCGCAAAAAGGAAAATGTGATAACACAAACCGAATCTTTGATCACAATAAACAGCATTTTTTCAATATATCGGTAATAATCCGTACGGGACTTCATAAAAGTGATAACATTACCCGATTGATAACATTATCCGCGATTACATTAAGCGGCGTTCACTGTACTCTGTACTGTATTTAGTACTTTTTAACAGTTAAAGCAGGGAAGCCGCGCGCGTGTCGAGTGCGGCTAATGCGAGTTTTGTAGCGGAAAGTCAAAACATCGCTCGCACTTAAAATGATTCAATAACAAAATTCAACACAAATTAAAAGATTTATTCACACAAGGAAAGAGGAAAGTCGAACCTAAGGATTAGTCACAGTACAAATTTGTATTTTTATTTTTTACTTAATGGAGTAGGTATACACTCTTCAACAAATTACCAAACAAACTTAAGCATATACTGTACACAAATTTAAGTAATTCAACTCAGAATAATTATTTGCTTTCCTATGTAAAAAAACATATTATACTATTGGGTAGAAGAATACTTGTGCTTTTAGATGTGTAAATTGTATGTGTTTTATATTGGTCTAGTTATATCATTTAAATCCTAAGTGTAATAATTTACCAATCTCTTTTTTGGCCTATTATAATATTAATTTAGTTCTCTGGTGTGGCCCAGGGGCCGTTCGCTCTTCTAACGCAGAAGGCCAAGGTCTTATTGCTGATCGGAGCAAATTACCTTGATGGGTTTTTTTCCAGTGTTTTTGCTCACCTGTGAGACGAATGTCGGATAACTTTGGGCCCTTGTGGTCCTCCCCGGACATCACCTGGCCGTCGTTATCATTTTCATCCTGTCCGCGCCTTGTTCGGCATGTGTGTGTGTACGACTGGTGTGTCTCGTCCTACGTGTTCGTGTTGTCTCGGAGGTGGGCCCGGCATTGTACTGATCACCCAACCGGGGAGGACCTCCATGTCATTGTCTAGTAAAAAATTCGACATGTCGCGGTCCTGTAAGGTCCGGTGGGCGTGCGTCGTCCTTGCAACGGGAGAGGTTACTAAGAGAACTTTTTATACTGTATATATGTTTATATATGTGCACAGTGTATATATATATATACATACATATAATACTAATTTAGGCTATACATCATTTATAAGATTATATTTTACGAATCCAATACCATGTTTTGTTAAGATGAATTAGTAAAAACACAATATAATAACAGCTCCAGTACCAATGGCAAGGGGAGACAAATAGGGAGTTGTGCAATTAAACAGTAAACCATTCTGCCTTGGTTGATAATGTCATTATGAGGGCCCGGAAGTTTATGAAAAATCATATTTTTAATCATGTACTCTATTACCTGGTAGTGTTAAAATATGTACAAGATAAGAAATAAACGTCTGACAAATTATTGTTTCAGTTTGCATATTGTTGCGTATTTTGTTAGTATTGCGATAATGCATCATATTTGCTTCATATTAAAATATTTGTTCATATTTCAATAATTCTTCACAATTTTAAGGGCATATTTCTGACAGATTTTAAATATTTTGCATATCTTATAATTAAAATATTTACAGCATATTTGGCTAAGTGAATGTTTCGAGAACCGAGTGTACAATTTATTGACAGTAGGCCTACTTAGCCTAAAATTTTTTGGAACTGACTGTATAATTAATATTAACGCGAGGTTTCACTTCATCAGTTTTCAATTTACTAAAATTTGTTCCATTAACCTTGTTGTTTTAAATAGTGTTGTAATAAATTTATACAACTTCTATTATCTTTTGTAATATAATATGATTCAGCTAACAAGAGAACGTCAAGTGTTATAGTTACTTAAATGATAGCACATACTTCATTGATTCTGGAGATGTTTACATGCACGTTTCCTTTTCTGATGGAGCATTATCTTCTGAGCCTTAGTCGTTATGGTGGTTGGGCTGGGTGGAGCAGTCAGATAGACACAGGCTGTCTGTTCTCAAGTCCGCAGAGTCAATTGGGCACAAAGGCGACGGTTACAGGCCTTCATAGCAACCGTGGCATATGGTTATTTAACGACGGGGCAGTACTGCTACTTAGGTCTGTGACCATCGCCGGTGTGCCGGATTTTTGTCCCGCAGGAGTTCTTTTACATGCCAGTAAATCTACTGAAATGGGCCTGTCACATTGAGTCGGTTAGTTCCAAAACTCAACATGTCCATGTTAATCAAAGTCATGAAAAATGGGGAAAAAACTATTAACGACATTAATACTGGAATAAAATTATGAAAAAAAATAGGCTAACTAGAAGTAAGTGATATAAGCTGATCTACAATAGAAGTAATAATCCAGAGTTACACTGCCAACATTGTGGAACTTGCATTATATCATTTTTTTAAATTTGTGGACATGTTGAGTTTTGGAACTAAGCGACTCATTTATTCACACATAAATGCCATCGACCTGGGCCGGGTTCCAACCCGCAATCTTGCGCACAGAAAGCCAGCGCGATACTAACTACTCCACCCAGGCCGACATAAACATACGAAACACACAAGATTACTAACATACATTTTCTTTCTTACCTCACCAAAAAATATTATTAAAAATAGCTCTTAAATTCTTGAATAACTTGCAACTTGACAGTAAACACCCGAGTTATGTGCATCTTTCCCACACTAGGCCTATATGTTCCAATATCCAATAGTAAGGTTGCTATGGGTTTATTTAAAATTAAAATGGGTACGTCCTGGGGAGCTGAGTGGTCTAGGCGTTAGTGTACCTGCCTATCGCGTTATTGCCGGTAATGGTGTTGATGATGGTGACTAACAAACAGCATAGCTGAATAGATAAACTCCGCTTGGATATATGTTTTAATTAGTTGCGTCTATGGATAAGATTTTCTTATCTGTAGGATATCCGCTCAGAAGTAAACTATGGATTTTATATGACAAACAAATTTACGAGGCCACAGCTCAGGGAGTGCAATACATAAATAGTTTCGTGGTTTTCCTACCACGTGTTGGCGTTAGCGCCAGAAAATGTTTGCACTGACACAAAAAATTAATAACATCTTTCAAACTGATATCATTAATAAATAAGACATTAAGGTTAAGGATTGAGGTCAATAGAAAGCATTCAGTGACAAGTTTTCTTTTTCTTCTTATTTGTTAAATAGAATAATTCTTAATGGGCAGATAGTTTCTTGAGATCGAAAGTTTTTGACAAAATCAGAACAACGTAAATCGTTAATTAACAGAACGTTTGCAGTTTCTCTCAAAACTGGCATAGACCATGCTGGTCAGTTTTGTAATTTTGTGCATTTGTACTTTTACAATTTTGAGCATTTCATAACATCTTCATAATATTAATGCTTTAAACTACGGGTACTATGAACAGTCGGTAAGCAAAATGTACATAAAAGATCAATTTTGTTGTAAAATTACAACCCTAATATGCCACAGGGTAAATAAGGCCAGGTAAATGGATATTCAATAATAATAATAATAATAATAATAATAATAATAATAATAATAATAATAATAATAATAATAATAATAATGCAATAATAATAATGCAATAATGATAATAATGCAATAATGATAATAATGCAATAATAATAATAATAACAATAACAACAACAACAACCGTAACCAATTAAGTTGTGATGCAATGGGATATTATGCATTGGTCGGATGCAAGACCCAGTTCTTCTTCAGCATGTCAAGTCACGGTGTTTAGTCTTACCTGTGGAATGTTGAGGGTTAGATATCTCCGTTTCTCGGAGACAGTCCCCAAATTTATCTTTCTATCCTCAGATTTCCCTGAATTTACCTCAATGTTCCTGAATTTACCATTTTAAACATATTCTTTAACGCTGAATCTTAAAAAAGAAATAACGAAACCTAAATTACCATCAAAGACCTCTAATTAGCTCAACGCTAGCGCTTATACCTATGGTGCAAGCAGTCCTGGATTCAAGTCCTGGTTGGGTAGGCCTACGACTTCCTTAGATTTTACTATTCAATTGTGTGACTTCTATACTTATGTATATCAGTGTTATTTTTTTTATCTTAATTTGTAAATATTGTGAATACATCTTTGATGTGTCAATCTATTATTATGTAACGGCAAACTGACAAATAAATCTGAAACTGAATCTGAATCCGCAAAAGGAAATTAAAAGAAAAAAGGCATTCCCTTGCCTAGAAATGCTGAGGGCAGCATGTGGTCCTTGGGTTTTATGGGACAAGATGATAATCTTGGTTAATGCGTTAATGAACATCAGCAAAATATAATTAATAAACTGAAATTTGTTGTAAATGTTTTGATGCTGGAACATTTTTCTATTTCTGTAAACGACAATTCTGCTTTTTCCAGTATCTAAAGAGAAGCTCAAAGATACTGTCGGAAGTCTATTGACTTAAAACAAAAATCATTCCAGTAGCTCTATTAATTATTACATTTTTATAGTAAAGACTTAAACTGCTTCATATTGAAAGAATTGGAGAATAATAAATTCTCAGTTCCTGCCTAAAAATTATTTCCATAAAATTTTCAAATTATCACCGGATTAACTAAAAACTGTTTGCTAATCTTAGTTTAGAGTTCATATTAACCAATTTATGTCATATTAAATACTTAGTTTAAGCTCACAACTACGCTAATGTAGTATATTATGCAACGAGCCTACAATGGCTTTTATTAAGACACAAGTTTTTTTTTTTTTTTTTTAACGAGCAAAGAGGGTTTCATAATTTTCACACAATTGTCTTAAATGCCATTATAGGCAAGTTGCATACGTGTCGGAAGTCTATTGACTTAAAACAAAAATTATTCCAGTAGGCCTATTAATTATTACATTTTTATACTGCTTCATATTGTAAGAATTGGAGACTGTTTTTGTTCGACCATAATGAAATGTTTAAGTTTTGGGATTTTAGAATACCTCATAATTGGTGAAGCAAAGGAATCGCGGACAACAGGTCTTAGTAGTTCTCTCCGATAGATGGAAGGATACAAGGCAAGCAGGCCGCAGGGTGTCTCTTGAAGCTGTAACGTCGAACAACGCACTTGAAGAACACACGAAATGAACTCAATTTTGTTTAATATTAAAACTAACACGAACAGAATGTATTTTGTTTTAAATACAGGTTGTTTATGACGCAGTTTCATTTGCTGCTCTCAAAGTTTCAAGATCGTTCCGTCTTGGATAATAACCGACACCACACCTTGTTATAATGAAAATCTGTATCGTAATGGATATATTTTTGATATCGTTTCGTCACATGCAATAATCGTATTACAGTATATAGTATGGTCGAACAAAAATGTTGTATATTGTGTATGATCTTTACTTGTAAAAGGAAAACAGCAAAAAAGTAATCCTAAGAATGACTAAACATGTTGTGATATCAATTGGATGTTTACACAGGACGATACTCATCTTCTCTCGGCACGACTCTTATGACGGCAATGTAATAATCATATAAAACATAGTGTTTTGTATAATTCAAAGTGCAAATCCTTGAACCATGCAAAATTGCGAAGTGTTAAATGAATAAAGAAAGATTTCTGGTATTCCGATTGAAATACAGCATTTTTGGAATTCAGCACGATAAATTCAACCTGCATGGTCTAGTGGTTAGCATTGTTGACCATAGATCTACATCCCGTCTTTGAACCCCGGTACTTCTCTGATTTTTCTGAGATAGGGAGCTCTAGAACGGGGTGTAATCGGTCTCTTCAGGAAAACTAGAAGCTTTAGAAGCAGTGACTGCAGTGAAGAAAATATCAATAAGGAACATGAGAATCGGCATGATGAATATATGCTCACCAATCCTGCCGTCTCTTTACGAAGTCGTAAGATGGAGGCAGTATTCGGGTCGTAGGACCTTTCCTTTCATTGGTCATAACGCCTTGGAGTAAGATATTTAATGTAATAAGACAGAGAGAAAATCCACTCGGGAGAACTGTCCAGTTAATAAAGAAACGCTGAGGGTTCGCCTACTAATGAGTCAAGAACACAATTTTTTAAAATATCTTGATTAAAAGTGAATGTATAGTAAAGCTCGAATTCGGTTAGGTTTAGAACTTTTCGCGAGAAATAATTCATTAAAAATATATAGTTTACCATTTTTTTATAAGGCTGTGTATAGGCCTAATTGAAATGTTATAATGCATCGCCACATTATTTTTTTTCCTTTTGCACCTACAGTGCTCTGCCCATTGGAGAGGATGACAGAGTTCACCTAAATCAGGAATAGCAAACTCCGCTCTTGAAGCTGTGACGAGTTCCGTTGCTGTCTTCGGTGAAAATTCCTGTCTGTTGTGCCATTGAACCCGAGAAGAAATAAAGTGAGTACACAAATAAAATAAATCGTCATGCCTTCAACAAAATATATATATATATATATATATATATATATATTTTTTTTTTTTTTTTTTTTTTTTTTTGCGTGCCCGAAGGAATGGGGAAGGGAGACAGAAAGGCCGGTTAATCAACTAGTGCTTAGTCTATTTGATCACTCTTGGCTGTAGCACTAACATGAATGCTATTGCCATTTGAGGAGTCCTGGGGGGGGGGGAGGGAACCTGGTAAGTCCCTTTATTCTACTTCTATAAGTGAGCAAGCTAAAAGTCTCAAGACTTCCATGTCCACATGTCAAATACTTTAAAAACACAACATGAAAGGCACAATGGCCATTTTGCAGGAAATTTACTACACGGTGTAAATTTCTACAAGGCTATAATATTTCCACACTAATCACTGGACTTATCAGATTGTTCCCTTTTTCTATAGAGCTTGGCAGATTTTCCCCTGTATACTATTTAAAAATGGGCCTATTTACATTCTGTGGACTTAACCATTTATTATAATGATTATTTTTACCATACAAAAATGCATTCATCCTACTATTCGATAATAATGAAAGAAGGAATTTGACAAATTTCGACTCATCACGGTTCTCCCCTGGGCTCTTCATTTTTTAAATATAAGTTATGAGAATTTTCAGTTTTTAAAAAGGAAACAACTTGAATATTTCCTTGAATTTGAGTTCGTATTTTTATTTAGACAAACGTAAGAAAGTAGATATACAAAAATATTTTTTTTACCAAAAGTAAGTTGACGTGACAAACTGATAAAGTCGCATTCTACTACTTCTACAAGGAGCAAATTAAAAGTATCAAAACTTCCATGTCCACTTCAAAAAAATCAAACTGCTTTCAACATGCAACATAAAAGGCACACTGGCATTTTACAAGAAAATGATTACACTGTGTAGACACCTACAAAGCAATAAATTTACCACACTATAATCACTAGACAGGCTAGTCTCTGTCAGATTTTCCCTCGCATACTATTCTAAAATATTTAAATTTATTTGGACTTATCAATGTATTATTCTGTTTATTTATACCATACCAATAACTATATTTATTTAATAATTATAATTATATTTATGCCATATCCAAAAATCACATTCGTCCAATTATTCGATCACAAACAGAATTTGGAGAAATTTGGACTTCATAGAATTTTCCCCTGAACTTTTCATATTTAAAATAAATTATGCGAATTTTATGTTCTTAGTAAACAAAACGAACATTTCCTTGGATTTTTTCGTAATTTTAATTAGATGAAAGTAAGAAAATAGATATGCAAAAGATAAGATTTGAAAAAAAAGTAGACTTAACAACAGTAAAAGGCATGCTCTTTGTTCTCGACCATAGTCAACTGTAACGCATCTCACAAGGCTATAGGTGTTTTAGCACTGGTGTTCCATGCGAGAAGACAGAGTAATAACCCAATAACTTAAGTATGATTTTTTTTCGGAAGCAGGCGCACAGTATATTCTTGACTCAGCTCAGCAGCTCATCACTGTTCAGTGTCAGTGTGAACTCGACTTCTGCAGTGTCTAGCCACCGGTGGAGCTGCTCGCCGGTCGTCACGGGGTTCTCAAAATATTGTCCCTGATGTGTTAGTTCAAAAGTGGCCTAGACAAAAGTGACTAACTCTTAACTTAGGCATTACCGTAATATCGTTAAACAGTATGAAAATGGCTGAGAAGGAGATGAAAAAGTCAATTATAGAGAGACTTAGTACTTTGGTAGCTGGAAACATTGAAAAGTTTTTTTATAAGTAAGTAATTATTTGGCTTATTTTACATTTTACATGTATTTCTTTTTAATATTGCAACTTTTCTTTTTATAATGACAGCTTACTTACTTACATCTATTTTAATTGCTACAAAAGCAGTTTACCGATAGTACTTTAACCATTTATCATTTAGAAAGAGAGACAGTGCCCGTGCATCAAAATTCAACATCAATAAGTATTATTTTTAGAATTAATTTTCAAGCAGAATGCATTTAGTTGATTTTAATGTTTTTAAAGATTATTAAAAGCGATTTCTGAGTACTCCACAATAAATTCTTACTAACTTTTTCTCTTTTACTAAGCAGTACTCTATATTTTTAAATAATTTTTCCAGTTTTATTTCAATTTCTCTCTTATTATTTCACTTATTTCTCTTACGCTTTGAATGATCAAATTAGATTCTCTTTCTTCTTTCTTCCTTTCTTTCTTACTTACTTTATTTCTTTCTTTGTCGGTATGTTTCCGATCGTTCCGTTTACCAATGAAGTTGATAGACGGAGCTAGATGACGCAGCAGTCGGGTAGAGGCACTGTCCTTCCATTGGATGTAGTGTCGCCGAATTTGATTTTTATTTAACCCCTCTCAACCCCAGGACGTTGAGTCTGTTAGTTTGGAGGAAAAATAGTATTTTATACAACGAAAAGGACAGTAATGTATAAAAAAACCTAAAAGTTACGTAAATGACTTGTTTTTATGATATAAAGTCCACCTATGCTCAGTATGTAAGAAACTTTAGATACCTAACCTATTTTAAAAGCATATCCTATGACAGTTTATCTCGTATATAAGCAGCATAAGCTACTAAACTAGAAATATCTAGAAAAAAAATTGTGTACATATGACATAATGCTCATAACCATAATAAAAACTCTTAAACACAGTTAAAAATATGTTTAGAGTCCACAAAAATACAAGTATTATAATAAAAAGCAAATGTCTTCTTCTTACGACGCGTTTAGACGTTAATTCGTCATCTTCAGGTAGTACGTATAGGCCTATTATACTTGTGTAGACAGAATATCTGTAGGCTACACGTCTCTCCTTGTATTGTTGGACGTGTACAGTACACACAGAAAGAAATTAGGACCATGAATCGTGTTTTGTCCATCTATATCAGCCTATGTACGTATAGTAAATGAAGAAATGTGATATAGGCTTTAATATATTTAATAAAACGTCGGGTTAACTGAGCTTCCTTTATCTAGGATGTATGGACGTTATAATTTAGAGTAGAAAGTAGTACTATTACTTTCTCGCAAATATATACAGTTACTGAATAAAGCTAATAAAGCAGGCTGTAACCTGCTAATCAAAATATAGTAATAAGTAATATGCTCTACTTCCTACCACCGTTTTCGGTGTTGTTAGGAAGGCCACTGCTTAATTATTGCAGCGCATTTCGGTTTGCATTAGCATAGAAAGTGTGCAGCGTAACCTGCATCAGCCTTTATGCAATGTTTCGGTGGCCACTCTCCTAACCCCATTCGTAATTAAGCATTTCTGAGTTTGATCCTTTTACGGGTATTTGAACTGTACAGCAGCGGTTTTCCAGCTGTGGTCCTCGGAGCTATATTGGGCCGTGGGAACGATGGTTACTATGATTGCTGATTTAACTTACTATATTATCTTTTTTTAAGTTTTAATAACTTTTCCCTACGATAGTGTTTTTTCATACATTTTCCGCTCATGCTATCACGGTGAACACTTGAACTTCCTTAAACCAGTGCCGGGATCCTACCTACCAGCGTCTTTTTCCTACTTGAATGACATGTGCGTCCTTATTTCGAAGCTTTATATAATGATTATTGCGGACATGGAACATATTTATAATTGCTAGCAGAATTTTACAATTTCAATCTTGCCTGTGTCTCTCCTTCCATTTTATTTCTTAATAATGAGGTAAGGTTTAATTCACGACAGCTAAGTATGATGCAACTATTTGTGCATGCGAAAAGCAATCGATTCACCAGCAAAATTGAAGTAGTCACTAACTTTTCAATGTTGGTACCCTAGCAACATGACCACCATCTCGAACGGCTATTTGCATTAAATTATTTTTGGCTTAAGTTTTTCATGTTGTATGTTTCCCTATCGTAGAAAAATAGTATGCAATACACATGAGTTAAATTCATTGTAGTATGTTGGAAATTTAGAAAGGCTCGCCTTTAGGTCGTCTTTCAAATTACTCCTCGATTCTCCAATGACGCACTTACCACTAGAGCAGTCATATCAAACTCAATTTTTACTAAGGGCCACTCGACTTGATAAACTGAAATCCAAGGGCCGCGTGCCGAAATAAAAATATAACCTTTGGTTCTTACAAAATTTGTATTGAATTTATATCGTAAATAATACATAGGCTACTACAAACAATACAAGAATTGATAAATTATAAATTAAAACTAAACATGCTACAGACAATAAAATTACAAGGATTTAATTACATGTTTGATAAACTAAACTAAAATAAAATTAATGACTAATAAAATGTATAGGCCTATTCAATTTATTTCTAAATGGTGGTACATTTCCACAGTCTCTGAAATGACAAGGCCACGAATTCCAAAAGCGAGGGATTGATACACTAAAAGATGAAGAATAGAATGATGTATGTCGGGGAATAAGCAGTAGATTTTGGTTATGCGTTCGTGAGGTCGAAAGGAGATTAAAGCGAGATATAAATAAGAAGGAGAGGAAGATAATAATATGTTATGAAAGAAGATAAGACAATGGATCATTCTTCGTTGTTTGAGGCGCATCCATGACAAGGTGTGAAAAGATGGGGTCACGTGGTCAAATCGTCTGATATTACAGATAAATCTAACACAAGCGTTATGAGCACGCTGAAGTCTGTCAGTAAGGCTGGTGTTTAAGTTGGTCAACAGAATATCGCAGTAACCGAAATGAGGAATCACTAGCGCTTGGACTAAATGTTTCTTTAGTTCACTAGGGAGGAAGTCGTTCACAGTTTTTAGAATGGAGTAATGAATGTACCTTTTTACAGACGTGTGATATTTCAGTGTTCCAATTTAGATCTGAATCCATAAAGACGCCAAGATTTTTTACCGATAAGCTGTAGTTTATAGGAGTGTCATTAATTTGCACGCGCGGTATGGTATTAATATTTACTCTACTTATCAAACGCTGATGTCCCATTACAATTGCTTGCGATTTTCCTGTGTTCAAGGTAAGTCCAATATTGTCTGCCCATTTGCAAACTGAAGCCAAATCTTCATTGAGTTTCGTCAGTGCGTCATTGATAGAGTCAGTAGTGGAATGAATGTATAGCTGTAAATCATCTGCATACAGGTGATATCTACAATGCTTTATTGTTTTGGTTACATAATTAATATATACACTAAAAAGTAAGGGTCCTAGGATTGAGCCCTGAGGGACACCAGCCCTCCCGAAACGCCAAGAAGAAAAGCGATCACCTACTAAAACACACTGTTGGCGTTCCCGAAGGTAGGAGTCCTACCGGGATATGACACTTCCAGAACAGTTCAATCTTTTAAGCTTGCATATTAGAATATCAATATCTACAGTGTCGATTGCCTTACTTAAATCTAGTAATGATAGTATGGTTAATTTACGTTGGTCAGTAGCTTCATTGATTTTTAATTGAGCCGATGTCATGCTATGGCCAGTCCTAAATCCTGATTGATAGTCATCAAGTATACGATGTTCACGTAAGTAGTCAGAAAATTGTCTGTGTACAATGCGTTCAATGCTTTTGATAAAGTAGGAAGGATACTTATTGGTCTGTAATTATTGTTAGTAGTTGGATATTGTTTTAGGTAGTGGTTGGATAATAGCTTGTTTCCACAATTTCGGGTATGTAGACGTCATGAGTGAGGCATTAAAAACGTGAGTCACTGTCGGTAAAATTATGTTAATTACTCTGCCATCTGTCTACGGGAGATGACGCAGCGGTCGGGTGGTAGGCTAAGTCCCTCCAGGGATGTAGCGCCACGGAGTTTAGTTTAGTTACTCTTTTAAGTAGGGTTCGTTATGTTGATTCCATCTACTCCTACAATTTTCGTACTTATACGGTTAAGTGCTTTCGTTAAGTCTTCTGGTGTGATATAGGAGAAATTAAATTTTTCTTCTGTTAAGAGAGTAGCTTCTTGTATTTCATTCATTGTCTTCAGAATTGTGGTTTCATTAGAGTCGAAGTCTGCACTGACACAAAGTTCGTTGAGAGTTTCGATGGGGAAGGGTAGATTTTCTACCTGAGCATTTGTATCTACTGAACCTATTGTTTTAAGTTTTCTCCACAGGTCAGACGGGTTTGAATTCGGTCCAATAAGGTTATAAAAATGTCTAAGTTTTGCGTTTCTAATTGCTTGAGTAGTTTTGTTGCGTAAGCGCTTATAATAGTAAAAATTTTCTTCAGTTTTGTCACTTCTGTACTTTTTCAGAGCTGCATTTCTTTTTGTCAGGGGGTATAAGGAAGAAAATCTTTTAAATTTATTTCTTCTTTTAAGTGGCTTTTTTATATCATGTAAATATAATACTGTTTTCAGAAGTAAAATGGAGACATAGAAAAATAACATAATAATGCTGACACGATGTGTCGGACGGTACTTAATATACCGTTTTAAAGGAGTACCCCACGGCCCTGTTTTATAGAACTTTTACACTCTACAGTCTATTGTTTCATAAGAATATTTTCTAATAATATTAGTTATGAGTTCATGCTTCCAATATTATTTGTAAACTGTTTCGTAGACTGCAGAACTAATAAAATTTACTGATAATATTAGGTGTTTTCTTTAAGTGTATTTGGGCTAATAAGTTATTCTAAAACCCATGTAATTCAGACTTCGTGTTCTTAAAATTGTGGAAAATGAATCACTCTGATTTATCAACTTCTTAGAGTTATTATTTGTTGCATTTATGAAGATATATGTAGGCCGTGCTGCTTTGAAATAGTATTGACAAAAAGACTAAGAAGGGAAAAAACACAAACAACAATCCAGACATAACCTTCAACTCAATCAGCTGACTAATTAACTAATAACATTAGTGAAGAGATTTGATGAGTAGTGTTCATATCTCTATGAAACAAGATTTTGATAACTAACGAATAATATTATGAGTTCTAATATTATTAACTAATATTATTAGCAAGTTGTATGAAACAGAGCCCAGAACGGAATAAATATTTGGGAGGGCCGTGAAACTTTGGAACCGCTGCCAATATGATGTTCTGATCACGCAGCCTGACATTGTTATGCGGCCTGCATTATGATTAGGCGTTTGCCATGAAATATGTACTGAACCTGTATCTAACTTCGTAATGTGCCTGTATATTGGATATTAAGTACATTTTTCTGCAAACTACTCCTCAAATATTAAACAGGAGTTGAAGAACTCAAATACAATACAAGTTATATCCCCAGACTTTTTTAATGGGAAATTAGCAACATGTTATTATGTTATTATTCTGTCTACATTGTACTCCTAAAAACAATATTATATTTACATGTCATAAAAAGCTACCGATAAAATTTAATTTTTTTTTTTTTTTTAACTTTCTGGAAGCAATCGATGTGACAGGTATCAGTTTCGCGAAATTTGGCTCAAAGTCGTAAGTTTGAGTTTCTGATATTATTAGCAAGTTCACTACGAACACGCTCGATCTAAAACAAATAAACAAAAAAGTGAATTCTTACAAGTTACCTAATGTGGAAGTAAATGGCTTTCGGTGTTGTGTAGCCTTCCGGGAAACAATTTGCAACTGATTTTGATTATCGACCCAGTTCAGTTCCTCATAAAGTAAGAAGTTCTATAGACAATATTGGCCTTCAATATTCATATCTCAGCATAGTATTTAACTTAAAAATGGACGAACTTATTTTAAAATCCTGAGTATATAATTAGTTTCGTCCCTAATCCTGATGTAGGAGGATAGACCTACTAATTTGACATAGTTTAAGAAAATAATTAGTTAATAATAATGTTAACCCATTTGGACTCAATGTCATATAAATAGGACGCAAAACAGTAGTTAATAATAACGTCTTAAGAGGTAAGTTTAGTTGGATTTGTTAAAAAATTCACAGTCAGTACACTTCATTAGACTTTATTGAACATATTGAGTAAGAATATCGTGTTCAATTATTACTTTCCCGCCAAATCTCCATTATTGAAGACTCATGCATACAAATTACACTATACCGGGAGATAAGTGTATATAATTGTTCATTACGACTTACATGTGTGAGAATATAAATTGTGCATAACATAAATATTACTCTATAACCGTTAGTTATTCCATTTAGATTTACTGTAAAATTATAATAAACCCTATATACATAATAATTGGGATTATATTATACTGTTATATTCTTAGGACATTACGCATGGGGGAGGAAAGTCATATCTCAAAAGTATTGACTGGGAGACCCGAAGGGAAAAAAACCACTTGGAAGACTAGACGTAGCTGGGAGGACAATATTAGGATATATTTAAGGGAAGTCGGATTTGCGAGGGATGGTTGGATGGTGTTAGCACAGAATAGGGTTAAATAGCGTGCTTAAGTAAACGCGGCAATGAACCTTTGGGCTCCATAATATATATATTATTCCTTTAGCTTGCTGAGGAATTGTCTATTGCCATTGAGTAAGTAAGTAATTCTTTGGACATTGGGACTAAAGGGATATATTTTCTGGTTTTCCTTTTTATGCGTTTGATTTTATTGAATCAAACACTTGTTCTTGCTGCATTCTAAGGGTCAAACGGAATGTTTTGTTAACATAACAGTAGTAACATAAATTTAAATATTGACTGAAGCAGACCCAAGAATGCCTCTTTTTTATATTGAAGATTATATTTCACTCAATAAAATTCTCCAGTTCCTGATGAGGCTAGAGATAACGGAAGTTTTTGTGATAATCTAGTGAAAATTCATAAACATTACAGCAGCAAAATTGATGATAAAGGCTACAGTAATTATTAAACTTAGTTTTGAATATCCTGATGCAGAAAGTAAAATGCAGCGCCGATCTAAGGGTGCCAAAACCATTATTTCAACCATTGCCTGCATAAAATGGTACAAATAAAAATGCAGTGACTCTTTGCTTTCATAAAGCGATATTATAAAAAAATGATCTGTGGGAACAAGGGCATTTGCCATTGTCCACCATCTGCTTCGATTCCTATCGATCGGAACTTGCTGGAAAGTATAAAGGTCTATGATTGATGAACTTGGGTAAAATGATTGGTTAATATTCCACAAACGGTTAGTATTATTTTGAAAAAATCTGTTGTTTGTCATATCAAAAAATGTATTTGTTCTTACATTCTTACCAGGTAATCCAATTCCAATAGTTTTGAGTGACTAAAGCAGAAAAAAAAGTGTAGTTTGACACTTGTTCGCATTTTTTCTACTACAGCCATTTAGTACTATTTCCTGCATTACCATTTTTTTATAGCATAATAGCTCATATTGAGTTGAGCTGGGGATGGTGTATTATCTTAGATAATGTATGAATTAACTTTGTAATTTCGATAGGAAGGTGTTGGATTGTTATTTGTTTAAGCCGCAATGTTATCATCTGATTATCCGAATGTCCTATGAACAGGACGTTCTGTTCTGGCTTTCTTTCTTCCTTCCCGGTCGGTGTCATTACGTTTCCTCTTCATGAAGCACAGTTTCCTCCCCATATCTCCCATTATATTCTCACTCACAAAGAATACAGAATTTCAGTCTACTCTCACTCCATTGACGGTTACAGCACTGGGCAGCAGTCAAATTATTTTAAAGTAACGAAATGTGAACGTTATGTCGTGCATTATTTTAATGAAATCAAATAATGGATGTAACTTAAGATGAAGTATACGGCTTTCTCGATATAACTCTTTATGAACCAAATGAAGGTATTCATCAACCTGTAAATTGAAGGATATCACGTTTTCTGCACAGAATACCACATAATCAAATGCATGGAATCCCTAAAATAACAAGAAGTCTATTATCTAAAAAATGGAATAGGCCTATAACATGTTTTGCATTTGAGCTCATCAACTATTGGGTGCATTTTTTTTTTTTATTTCTCGTTCGTTCTTGATTTTCTTCCTATCACTCTGTTGTATTTTTTTGTTTATTGTTTGTTCTTTTGCTACATAAAGTCTTATTTATTTTTATTGACGAGTAAAGTCTTTAGAATTTGAATCTGAAATCAAGTTAGAGATAAATACATGCTTCTTACGTGATTACGTAGGCTGACAACCTTACCACCTTCGCCTTCGAAATTTCTAAAAATCTGGGAGCCTCAATCTCCTGGAACCCTCTGGGCCTCCATGGCCTGTATAGGGAACACTTTACTTTATTATTAATAATAATATTACAAACTCTAATGGTGTTATTATGAACATTCTTATTATTATTGCTAATACTAAATTAATATTATTACTATTTTTATCATTAACTTCTATAAACGTGGTAACTGGAAGTAAAATGTGGTCCCTAATGAGGCCATGGAGGCCCTTAGGGTTTCAAAGGTTGAGGCTCCCGGATTATTAGACATTCTGGACTCATGAAGATAGTAAGATTGGCTTCTTTCTGTTAGAGACTGCGTAGACTTCAGTGCCGTGCAGCCACCAGAAAGAAATCGTAAAATTCCAGCGACTTCATTAAGAATCGAAACCGAAACCTTCTGTTAGTAGCGCAGTTCTTCACGAACTGCACCACTATTTACGCGTTATAAACAGAGGATATATTTATTATAAGCAGTAAAGCTTGGGCTAATATTACGAAGATAACATTAATTTTAGACAGCTTGAAAAAAAAAATAAAAAAAAATAACTTCTAACACAAGAAACTTGAAGTAAAATTGCACTCCTGCTAAAATAAATCGTCATGGCACGCCATTGTCACCAATTATGATTTCAGTCACATAAAAATATCCTTTTAGTTAAATATCTCACGGTGGTCGCAAAAATAGTCATACTTGCGTGAAAGACGTTGTCCTCCCCATCCCTTAGCGTGGCAACCATGTACCATAAAATCAATAACCTGTGCTAGATGGAGGACAGCTAGAAGCAACCTAAAATGGCTGCACGGTACGCAATACAATTATTTCACAAATATTAACGGCTGTGTATGGTACAACTGGTAGAATGATTTTATTTTGCTCATAGGATACCTACTCGCAAAATAAAATCTCGGTTTTAGCACTTATTGATAAATAACTATTCTGCAGTCATTTAATATTATTACTAGACTTCGGATTTTAGGTAAAAACCTATTTTAATCCTTAAGTAATATATGGACGAAAACTTGTATATGCATGTTTCATAAGTGACCATGCTTAAAACTGACACTTTTATAGGACCTAAAACAGCCTATTTTTACGTTACAGCCTAATATTGCCTTTTTGCTTGTTTTTCCTCTAAAGTTCAAAATAAGTTATTTTTTGTTATAAATTCTAACATTTATTTTCAGTTCCTACTAAATTTTTAGCCTACATGACACATTTATGACGTGGTTAAATAGTAAGGAATGTTTCGTCTTCAGTAGAAAAATTCCTTGGAATTCCAAAGAAAATGTAGTGTTTTTCTCCTGACTCCCACATCCAGTAACAAAAAAAACAAAAACAAAAATACCGTAGTTCTCTGAATCACTGAGGGGTACAAGGGGCTGAATATGCTAGCGTGCGTAGCTTCTGGGCGCAGGGGTTAGGTTTTCACTGTTATGGTAGTAATACAGGCCCTAGTAATAGATCAATATAATTCTGTGTACCATAGGACTATATCTATGTTTTATCATGATTACTGATTAATGGTGACTTCAATAAATATAATATTCTGTATTGCAATTGAGATATTTCAGAAAATTAGCAACTTAACGATTTTATAAGAGACTATTTGACGATTTTTAGAACCTATTTTCCAATTTTTAGAGCCTATTTTAGGTACCTAAAACAGCATTTTTAGCGACCTAAAAGTCCGAAGTCTAATTATTACCATGTTTTCTTATTATTAACATTATATTCTAATGTTGCTAGTTCAAATCAAGTGTATTCATGAATATGTTAGTTTGGTGGAAGAGAAAGCCATATGACCTTAATTGTGCCAGGTAAAATACAACAACAAATTGTAAGTTTCAGCTCTCTGATATTGTTATTATTACTATTATTATCATCATCTTCTTAATTGTTATTATAATTATTGTCTTTATACTTATTTTCTTGTTCTCCTTCATTTTCTTCTTCTTCTTGTTATTGTTATTATTATTATTATTATTATTATTATTATTATTATTATTATTATTATTATTATCATCATCATCATCAGTCATCAGCTGTAAGCATATCCGTTCATTTACTTTATGTGCCATAGATTTAAGATCTTACTAACTCTCTAATTCACACCTGTCACTTACCCAATATAAAGATAAACATCTCAGAGGGATGACTTTGGGGTGGGGGGTCCTATTCTGAGTACACTTGACCTACGCTAGATTGCGGTGAAATAAATGCATTTCCTTAGCGCGCAGCCTGACAGTTCCATCTTCACAGCTCACTTCGTCTAAGCATCTAGTAGAGCTGGCACTTCCGTCAAATCAAATGCGATAGTTCACGTGTGATCTTTACCCAGTGGTTAAACTTTTACCCTAGATAGCCGTGCGTAATCTCGTCAAACACTATCAGAATGGCGGAAAAGAAAATAAAAAATTCAGTTATCCAAAGGCTCAGTACACTGATTCTTGTGAACTTCGAACAATATTTCTATAAGTAAGTACAGTTCTTAATTATTTTACTTAGTATTTTTTTGTAAGATAATTGTGTTCTATTTTCAAATACCCGGCCTGGGTACAACAGTGAACAAGGCAGGGCTTTTTGGCCCGAAGTTCCAAAGATTCATCCCTAAAGAACCTGATTCCCATCGTAGATACGTTTTAAAAGAAATCATTTTCCAGCACACGGAAAAATTATTTCCTGAAACATAGGCTAGATCAAAAGTACATGATAAACTTAGGTTACCAGATTTTTTTCCAATGAATCTGGGGACACGTTGAAAATTTTATTGCAGTAATTATTTGACAGGAATGGACGGACTAGTTGTACTCAACTTCCTGCAATGGGGAGAAATAATTTTACACATAGAAATTAAATGATTAATAGGCCTACTGGACCATATATAATTAATTTAAATCAACACATACATCTGACAGTGCAGTATATTCCAATTTCCCTTCAACTAGTAGAATATAAAATGAAACCACTCTTCATTAATATCACAAACTGTAAATTACGAAGAACGCTTTTTTTATATATATATTTTTTTATTTTTTATTTTGCTCACTACAGAATGGATGGATGTTTAAACACATCCTAGCAAGTCTCCTGCAGAAGTTTGGCAGGGAGGTGTTTAAACATTCACCCTAAAGCCCGGACCTCGCTCCCAGTGATTTCCATCTTTTGCTACACCTCACGAAATGACAAAGAATGACAGAGAGGCGAATATGGTTGTTACACGGTGGTTCAAATCCCAGGCGGCAAACTTCTATGACACAGCTATTCAAAAGTTGGTGCCACGGTAAGACAAATATTTCAATTCCGGTGGTGAATATGTTGAAAAATAGCTGAACACTGGCTGTGTCTGTTGCAATAAATATTTCCTTGAAATTGTGTTTTGTTTCTGTAAACGGTCCCAGGGAAACTTACTTTCTGGACGCGCCTCGTATATTGCAGTAGGAAGGAAATGTCATAATATATGGTTCTGTCACTGTACTGTTACTGTGAGCTTTATCCCTTAAATGCATGTGACTCAATTTCTCACAGAATATACAAACACGTGCCGGCCAGCGAAGGAAACAGCTAACACGATGATTAGGCCCGCAGTTTATTTCTTTTAGGCCTACCTTGTTATGTAATTTTACAAGGAATTCAGATTTTTCTTCCTATTTCACTTCAAATATTTTATTTCAAATTTAAGACAAACTACCGTATCCCACAGGATGCATTATGGATTTAATGATTAACTGAAATATCTACCCACGGCATTGGCGTACCGTAAGTTTATGCCGCCCGGAGCCGATGCCAAATATACCGTACCTCTACCAACAAAATGTGATATTAAAATGATAAGATTTTCTAGAGCGAGGAAAATATATAGCTGCAAAGAGATTTTTTCCTCCAAAATTTAAGATTCTTACAAACTAGAACACAAAATTTAATTTCGAAAACACGTTTTGAATTCTAATGTAAATAAGTTATTACCTAAAACAGAATCATTATTTTTTAAAGAAAAAAGTCTAAGAAATATTACTAAAAAAGACTACTGACTGTTGCAGTATGATAAACATTTCACCGAAGAAAATATTTCTTAGCACCAATTATCAAAATAAAAAACTATAATATATATTTAGGCCTATATTTAATATTTTAATGAAAATAAATAATGAGTGAAATAACTATAAATTAAATATCTCTTTTGCGGAGTTGAATCTCTTGTAGTCTTCTTAATATTGATTCGGATTTTGCCACCCCCAGCAAAGTGCCGCCCGGGGTGGGCGCTTCCTTTGCCCGCCGTACGCTACGCCTTTGATCCAAGGAATTATAATTTAATTAGAAAATAAGTTATGAAAACGTTGGAATCCCATTATTTGGGAAATTGATAGAATGTGGACGTACCCTTCTGACGATTGTCAGCAGGCTATGTCTATTGGCAACTGATGTATATTCTTGATCCGCGCTTGACTGCATGGGTGACAAGGGTGTGAGCCTCAACCCCTTTTCTAGCCGATTTTTTCGCCAACCATGCCCTACTGTATACAGTATACAACAAAAGTGAAAAAAAGGAGACAGGAGTTCGATGTGTGGGTCATCCAGTTTCTTTGCGTGCTCGTGACCTGCGCTAGGAGACCCTGTTTCGCGCAGGCGCAGAGCTGCAAAGTCGCAGCTCAACAGCTGAGCAGTGCGAACTCGAGTCCGGCGGCGTCCAGCCACTCGGTTATGTTACTCGTGCCTGCACTCACAAGATCCCTGTCAAAACGTTGTGCCTAATGTGATAGTTAACGTATGGTAAACACATCAGTGACAAACAGCCGATAGACAGCATAGTGTATTCCCTATAATCTCAGTAAACATGGCAGAAAAGAAGATAAAGAAATCCATTACACAAAGACTTAGTACAACGGTTGTCGGGAGCATCGAACAGTTTTTCTATAGGTATGTTATTTTTTTTTTATATAACATAAGGGCTGTAACTTTAATTTAATCAATTATTAATGTTGCACTTTTAACGTGATGTTAAAGAAAATGCTTTATCTATCGGATTATAAAGACAGACCGTAAATAAAGAAGTAGCCTACAATAATAATACTAGTAAATTAAGCACTTTAAATCATTTAGGAATGTTCGTTTATTTAATTTATTGTAGTAAATTTTTCCGATGAAGCTGATCAAGTAAGTTCCAGATGTAGTATACCGGCACTAGAATACCGGCGAGGCGTGTTATGATGCAGTAGTTGGAGATACTGCCAAACACCCGCAACGTTCTGGGTTAGATTCGCAAATATCACTGGAGTTTTCCAATCGACCTATTTTTTCTTGTGGCACTATGTCCTCGGATCGACCGAGTCTTGGACAGAAATGAGTACCAAAAGCAACCCCAGGGTAAAGGCGTATGACGCGTAAAGCTGAAATCCTTACCTCCTCTAATTCCCGATCTTCTAAAAACCCGGGAGCCTCAAACTTATGGAACACCAAGGATCTCCATGGCCTGCATTATAGGAGGGATTTGACTTTATTTTTACTGAATTAACGGATGGTCTGTTTCTGTTGAAATGTGAAATACTTCGAGTTCTACTTAAACTGCAGATTTTTCCAACATTTTTATTATAATTTCTATCTTTCATTGTTATCTTTACTGTATTTCTGAACTGATAGGATGTTCAAAAGTATGCATTAAGGAGACATTCAGATAAATTATGAAAACCGTTTTCACATTGCCGAGTGTTTAAGTGTGTTAAGCAAAAAATACCCATTATTTTATAGGAGAGTGAAAAAATCACGGTGGGTACTGCAGGATATTCCAGAAAGCATACATACATTACATTTTCGTGCTTTCTAATGCCAGTTTCCTTAAGTGTTTTTATACCCTGGGAAAAAGGTCACAAATTTCCTAATCTCCTGGCATTGACCGTTCTTGACAAAAAAAGTTTATTTTAGCTACGCCTGAAGGTGTTTTTAACGCCGTTTTCAACAGCTTGCTGTGCCTGAAAGTGGCTGTTTTTTTCAGAATACGCCATTTTCAATAGCTTTCTGTTTGGCAATGACTTTTTTCTTCCGAAAAATCCCATTTTCTACAGCTTACTATGCCTGACAGTGGCTGCTTTTTTTTTTCTTCAGAAAACGCCATTTAGTAATAGATTTGTAATCTTCAAGACGGCATGAAAATCTCATATTAGGAAAGAAAAGGCAACATGAGCAGTTTAGGTTATAATCTCTTTAATCTTGCAGAATATATCGAACGTAGAAGAGATGACCTCAGGGGTTTTTACGTATAAGCCCTTTTCAGAAAAGTTGTGTTAAAAAATGGGTATTAGTATATAGGCCTATACTTAAATTTCTTTCTAGAATATTATGTTTTGACATGCCATAGGAAAGTTATAATAAAATCACGTTTTAGTAAAATATGCTGTTTGAGATACAGAATTTTGAAAATTTAGCTTAAAAAAGAGTGTTAACACTTCTTAGAACGGAGACTGCTTATAATAAAATACCAAGTAACCACGAACAGCTCAGTTACTGTTCAGTGTATTAAACAATCTTACTTGTATAACATATTGGTGTACAAGCATAAAAAGTGTCAAATGCATCACCAGGCTACGTATGTATTATAAAATACGAGTATTAGGTAAAATAGCATAAAAATAAAAATTTAGACACATTGAATACACTGTCTTGTCTGGACGTAAAATGTTCATATGATTTCTTGAGACAACATTTTTTCGAACCTATACGGCTCACGCTAAAATGGAGTGCGCCAATCCCTGCCGATTTTTTCTGCACTAATGCCGCACTTGTCAGAAGAAAGAGAGCGTAGATTTCCTCTGACTACTCACTGGAGGTGTTTGATCAGTCTTATCACCAGGGTCCGGATTTTGATTACCTAAACATACTTTAAAAATGAGCTATGTCTACTCTACGTTATTTTATGTTCTTGACCCAATTATAGGTTTGTAATAGATAATTGGTGTTGGCCTATATGGTTAAATGCAAACAGCAAACACCGTCCTTTCCTTATCCAAATTAAAAGCCACGAAGTTTAGTTTAGTTTTATTTATGCTTTTTTTTAAGTTCCGATAATGTTCAATGGAAATAAATGCACCAAAAGTCTACATAATACAAGAAGCAACACAACATGACAAAATAATGAATTTATATTTTAAAAACTCCTAAAAATATTAAATGGGGAAAAAGACCGCAAACTGATCAAAAAAGACCAAATAATGACATTAAATTTTCAAAATGGCCCAAAAATAAAAATGGGGAATGGCCCTAAAAATTACCATTTTCTATAATTTACGAGTCATGTTCAGAATATCTGCACTAGTGGGCAACGTCTATGATGTGCTAATTAAAATGCCGGTCTCTTTAGCCGCGGTATCTAAGGCGTTCTGTCTTGGAGCGATGGCTATAGAGATTGTGGGTTCGAGTCCCGCCTCGGGCATTGTTGTTTGAATCAATATCACAAAAAGATGGAAACGTTCAACAAATTGTGCTTATTTTACTTCAATCCACGTCTCTAAATTCATATATCTATATGAAAATAGCTATATTTTTGGTAAGGTGCTACACCTTAAAATCCTCTCTCTAGTTATGATACTCTGAGAGAATAATATTTCATTTCATTTTATTTTAACATTGTATTTTATTAATTAAGGTATTTATTTATTACAGACCATAACATTGGAGTAATACCGGAATGTAATTTATTATGGGTTCTTTAACATATTTACTTTTTACATCAACTTATATTTCCGACATGTGTCGGCCTCTCGTTATAGTGTACCGGTTCAGTAACACCATTGAATTATCTTTCATGTGTTGATTAATTTCGATAAGGTATCTATCTACAACGTGTGGCATTTTTTAAGATCTACTTGCATAATATGGGAGACAACATGCAGGTGTGTTTATCAATTACTATGCCACAAATAAAGAATACTTCGAAAGCACACTAAGCTCAAGTTTCACATTTAATTTTGCTTCTTGCGCCAGCTTGTTTGAATTGTTATTGAAAATCTGTAGCATTTATTTATTAATATAACACTATTACGGACAATTTGTAATATATTATGTTACCCATATAAACAAATTCCAAGATGTGAATCATTATGCTTACATTACATTGTAATAGTTTTATCATAGGTAATCTCGTCTAGGATTTATTAAGACTATTCCATGATTAAAATGTAACGGATTTTGTAAATAATCATTATTTTCCTTCATTGTTGACAAAATTCTGTCAGCCGTAAGATCACGGCATATACTAAATGAATGAACTATCCATGAATCGATTCGATGATTCAAACAGAGTTCTCAATGGTAGCCAGTTGGTAGTCAATGTGCCAGAAGAGAGAGAACGTCGTCGTAGTTGCTTACATCAAAACGCCATAAAAGCACACGAAATTGTGTTTTTAATCAATGGACAATTATATTATTTCAATTTCCAAACAAGTTATGTTGTATAAAATAACGTGTTTTCATTTTGTTTACTGGCAGCATGTGACGTATTAATCACCGCACGTTGATGCTTACGTGTCTGGTAATGAGCTGATGTTTTATCAGATAAAATTGAAACCTTGCAATTCTAGGAAACATATTATAAGATAAACGGTCGTGATTGGTCTTTATCTGAGGAATAGCTAAACGTTATTGATTAATATAAAACACGGGACGTTTGTATTAAATAGACCCATTAAATTTAATTACATTTATAGCATAAACTTACACTTATTAAATAAAAATGTTGCTTTTAATTGAGAATAATATGTAAGATCAATGAGTGTGCCGCTTGAATTCAAGTTAGGGCCTATATCCTTCGTGTGCCAGAAGTTGAAAACGGTTGGGAAACGCTGCCCTAATTTCTTTCGTGCAGTGGTCTTCTCTTGTAATCAAGCAGCCTAATTGGCGAAATTAAGGTAGGCTACATTCTGTATTACTTTGTTATCCATGAAACTCCTCAACATTTCATTTTCTAAATTTTCATCATTTTTTACTTTTCCGCATTTATCTCCATTCCAAATCTTCTTCTCGTCTCCACCAGTCAATATGGAAAAAAGCTCATTTTTTTTTTATTTTTGTGTTGATGGTAAGTGGTTTTTACGCACTTCTTATCCTAAAACATAATGCATTCAGCATAAAATGTAGGGTGATTGTTGTCTACCCATGCGTTTTTACGTTGGTCCAATTAGGAGTATGTGTCCGTGTGACGTAATCTTTAGATAGACCTACATTATATTGATTACGTTACACCACATGTCATGTTAATGCATGCTTATGAATTACGGGTATTATTATCTTATTGTTCATTCAATCGTATTTGGCCTAGGTGGGTTGGGGAAAGTTTTCCATGGTTTTGTGCATTCGTGATTTCCCTTACGAGTGCGTCTGCAATAGCGGTCAGACTCCGCCGGGCAGGTGGTCGCATCACCTTCACGATACTGGTGAGCGGGCAGTCCTTTTGGAGATTCACGGTGAGGCATAATGCCATATATGCCGTCGACTAAGTCGGTAGAATATCGCTAGCACTTCTTCATCGTACCACTGTTAAACTTGGAAGAGCTTTGAGGACTTGTACTCCTGACCGTTACAAGTCCCTGCTGGATTGGTAATGTGGCCATCCCATCTAATGGTGACACTTATTCCATAAAGAATTAATTGTTATTTATTCTCTCACAGTAATATAAAACAATGTCCCACAAAGGCCTCTGTTAAACGACTTAAACTCTACGATCTCTCTCTCTCTCTCTCTCCCTCCCTCCCTCCCTCTCCTTCTCTCTTTCTTTAATACACGCATACCTACAGATCATATCGTGTGAAATATTATGGTGAACGAATACTTTGTTCCACATCGTCAATTTTAATGTTGTCGAAGTAGGCCTAAAACATTACTGTTGCGGAAGTATTTATTACCAATTATTGACAGAGATAAGCAATTGTAAGATACGTAGGCGATAAACGAAGTGTTTCCATTACACGTGTATGTCTATCTTTGATTGTGTTGTATGAATCGATGACCGATTATCCATAGAGTAGAGACGTCACAGAGAAGAGTGTCTCTCATCTCGTCATTAGTGGGTTTTATTGTATAACGGTTTTCTGACGTTTTGTATTCCTTGTCAATAACACTCATAAAATTCCAAAGTTGGAGTTTTACAAGGTCTTAGCAATTGCAGTTCGACTGACTGCAAGAAAGCATTACTAATAATATTTACCTAGTATGTCGAAGTCATTAACAATGCCAAATTATCAATATTACCGGCAATATTCCATTTCCTTCAGAAAAGCGTTTTCTCCGCGCAGTAATCGACTTGATGTCACTGGCTACTATTTGGGAGGTCGCGAAATCGAATTCTATGAGCAGTAATTCTGAGTGTGGGTTTTTAGGGGGTTTTCGCACTTTTAAATACGAAATCCGTTTACTCTCTACTCAACTCGATTTTCTTTTAATTTGTACACGAGGATATTGTACTAAGAGCTAAAACTTTTATTTCAAGCATTTTTTCGTAAAAATTCTCTGAAGGGTAGTTATAGGCCAGCTTACGTCGCGAACAGTGCATTTTTGCATGTCTATACCAGAATTTGAAAGGAGAAGTTGTGTTGCCCAAGCTTAGGGTAGAGAAAGTTATGTGAGTCATACGAGAGAGATATGGTAGGCCTATATTAAGTGGGTGCAAACTCAACATAATTCCAAACACAATGATTCTTACTTATTAGAGTAATCTATGCAGTAGTCTATAATATCAAAAATTAACTTACTATTGTGAACAATGATAGCGATATTACGATAGTAAATTAAACAACTGTACTGCGAGTTAAATTCTCAATGAGGTTAATCCAAATTCAAGTGTTAAGTTATGAGGCAGGTATCAGTATTTTATTATCAATTTAAAAGAACTAAATACATTATTATTTACATAGTTTCCCGTTCCCTACTTTTGAACGTCAGCTGAATTCGACGAAGCTGCAAAGTTTTTTTTTTTTTTTTTTTTTTTTTTTTTTTTTTAATTAACAGATTGTATTCTTCTGAGCAACGGCCTTGATGAAAGATTATTATAAATACAATGATACAGTTATAATTGGGTAATGCTAAACTTGGTATAAAATATTTATATGTTTTATTCTTCCTGCAACAACTGCAGGTTGACAAAGAGTAGGCATACCAAAAAATGTATGAATCCATAAGTCATTCCAGAGGGGGGCATCTGCGCCCATGACCCCCCTCTCATGCCGATGCCCATGGTTAGTTAAGCACATTATACTTTTTTTAAGTCAACGGATGCGGGTATCGTCGTTCCTCAATCACAGGGTTTTCGTGAAAAAGTAGGAACTTTGAAAAGATCAGAACAGAGGCGTTCTATTGTTAAAGATGTTATGGCAGAGGGGTCGTTATCAGTTACTATACTGTAGTACACGTGTGGAAGTGATTGATGTATGTCACTTCCGACAGTCTCATCACAATGAGTTACGTATCTTTTCGTGTTTCCGCCTGATTGCCCAAATGTATTTATCTATGTTTCAGACGGAAGAGCGTTCCACTTGTAGCAAGCAATGTGCCACTTCGTCGCAAGGGTAATTAGCTAAATACCAATTAATTAGGGATGGTGATTTTCGTTTTTCTTCTTTCTTACCCGTAGTTTGCTTCTTCTTTTCCTTATTTTACCTCTCCTTTTTAGGGACGTTTATCGACCAACGCCGACCGGGTCTTATAGGGCCGCAATCTGTCGGGAGAGGGCTTATTTATTGAATCACATAGGCCAACATACTTTCTTTAATCAGACAAGGACATGGAGCGCCTCCCCGGATGAGCGATCAGCTCAATGCCGTGGCCACCTCCGAAACAATACGAACACATAGGTCGAGACACACCTCTCACACGCACACATTCTTAAGAAGACGAGGATAGGATGAAGATGATAATGACGGCCAGATGATATCCGGGGATCACAAGGCCCTAATGTTACCCGACATTTGTCTCAAAGGTGAGAAAACCCCAGGAAAAATCCACCTAGGTAACTTGTCCCGACCAGGATTCGACGGTGCCAGGTCTGGACTGTAACATTCATGCTATGGTGTCAAACTTCTTCACGACAATGCTCGCCCCCATGTTGCTTCAGCTGTTCGTGAGAAAATCAACAAATTTGGTTGGGAGGTGCTCCAGCATCCTCCATACTTTCATTTATTTGGTCCCATGAAGAAATTCCTGGCCGGCAAACGCTTTGCGTCAGATGCAGAAGTGAAAACAGCAGTACGCAGATGGCTATACTCCAACCGAACGGACTTCTACAAACAGGAAATTTTGAAACTGGTAGGCCTATCACGATGGGAGAAATGTGTTGAGAAACTTGGCGACTGTATAGAAAAATGGACAAAAGATGTCCCTTCATATGTGCATTTGTTTGTATTGTACCTATTAAACTTTTTGAAAAAATAATATTGTGCGTTACTTTTCGATCCACCCGCGTAGATTATCAGCCCTTTATGGTCACATTACGGACATATAAATACACCAAAGCTAGAATATGTTGAATGTTTTATCTTGGTTAATTAATTTGCAAAAAACCAAAAGAGAATGAGTTTTGTGCCATTCTTTGGTAAATTTCTCAGATAGGTCCCCTAAAAAACCATTAAAATCAGAAACTTGACACCATTCAACGTTCTATTTTTCAACGTATTTTCTGGTAACGTTCTAGTGTAACTGTTAAAGTTTCCTATGGAAAAAGGGTCTCTCAAGCATTCTCGCAGTCAAGTCCGCTTCAAGTTTTCCCGTTCAGAAAACCCCAAAGGTATTGTGTATAACTATCCGTAGAAGTTGAGCTGGTGTTATCTCGGGATGTTCAACTGCCGTCCTCTTTAGTTGATCAATTCTTATTTCAGCTTGAATTTCTTCTTGATCAGGAGAATATTCGTGAGCAACGTCTTTAATAACAATCACCTCATCACCTTAAATTTAAAAAAAGTTGTTCATATGATATTAACAAATAGATAGAATCAATAAAAAATGTTGATATTTGTGGAAATTTTCACAGAAACGGCATTGATACATGGCTACCATTTTGTATCGATATAATTACCCGTAACTGTAATAGTTTGATTAATTCTGAAAATAGTATGCAATTATACAAGTAGTCAGTAAAGAGGATGTCAGATTACAAAGCCGTAGAGCAATTCGTTGCTGAGGGAAAAAAAAATGAAATTCACCTATTTCTCAGTACCCAAATCTGTATATCTCCCCTTAATGATTCGATACAGGGACAATTTGCACTCCTCTCCTTGTGTCTTGTTTGTTTTTATAGGTTTAACTCTATCGTAATGGATGACGGAGTACTTATGTCGCTGGTGGATAACTGCCAAGAATTATTTATAACTAATATAAGTCATCCACAGTGTAGAAGTCATATGTTAAAGAACGCATTGAATGTGTAACACACTCTAAATCTTGCCCATTATCTACACGCACTGTGCATGTAATATTTACTTCGTTTCCCCTCCTCCCTCCCTCGTACCCTTGCTCTAAACTATTTGGACACAGTTGTCAGAGCCAGAGCCTTGTGAATTTAGTTGCACTTATTTTATACCAAGGACTATGCGACAGGTGTCAGGCCTAGCATCATAAGAGCGCTCTGACAGTGTATTACTTGTGGTGAAAAACCCCGACGAATTTTGCTAAGAGATTCTAATCTTGACATCAGGTTCTTCAGCGAATTGGAAATCTCGCAATTAGGACTTGACTTAGGCTATACCAGAAAATGCATTTCTAATTAAGACTTTTTAGGTGAAAATTAATAAATTAACACAAAATTTACGTAGTTAATAAGAAAAGAAATGGTCTTTTAATTTGACCTTCTCGTGTTGGTTTCGTTGTCATGGTATTGGTTAATTAACGATGGTTGTGTACTTCTCTTAATGACTGTTACCGTCATCAGAGCGCCAGAATTTTTTCCCCACAAGAACTATTTTACATGCTAGTAAATTTACAAACATGATACTGTCGTACCTATCCACAGGTAAATGTCATCGCATTAGGTCGTGATGGAACTTGCGAACTTGGGAATAAAAAGCCAGGGCCAAATGGTGAGGTACTTGCAGTTTTGTTGATTGGATCAACAGGTGTCTTTTAATAGCATAATGTCCTGGAATTTTTAGTGTACAAACATTATTCACATTTTTTAATGTGAAAATTTCACAATTTTTGTTTAACTGTGAAGACTTATAAATAAATGAAGAAACATTTGTTCAAATTTGCAATTTTCCGAAAATATCTGTAAGAGAATCTCTTGGTTTTAAAACTGTATGCCATAACAGCTTCTGAATAAGTAGAAAAGCCCTTTGTAAAATGTTCTAATTGTCTATTGTTAATGGCTGGTTAATCTTATGGAGGCCAACCAAATTATTTAATTAACTATCATGGACTGCCAAGTGAGGTCTTTTCTGTACCCCATATGAAATTAAATATATGCTATAAGAATAAAAACATATATTTTTAATTAGTTAATTCTTAAATTTTATAAATAAACATATTTTTACTTTTTATTGTATAAAATGCTGAATGAATGTGAAAAAGGAATGTCTGAGCGAATCTTAACTCAACTCCAATAGCCTATTCTATGATAATCATTAGAGAAGTACTCTCACGCCCTCATCCCTTCAACAATGTAGTTAGCTTCCTTCACTTAAGCGAGTTATTCCACAGTACATTCAAATGTGTTGTATTATTAAAAAATAATAGGCTACATTGCCATCATATTGAAGTGAGTTACAGCACCTTTCCTGTAACTGAAACATAATACACTCAGTTATTATTAAATCTAGGCTAAACGAATAGCTATTTAATAAACGACAATATTCCCACGTATAAAACATCTGCTCTTGGTTGTGTATTGTATTATTATAGTAAATTACTTCTTTTCTCAATATCCTTTTAATATCACTGTGTTAGACAGTTTTGGTAAAATAATTTACTTTCATAGATATTTCAAAAGTTATAGTGTTCGATATAATGACGCACCTGTGCGGAAAGTAGTGCGGTACGTAAGCAAAGAGTCTCTGGTACCGATTGGGTGGCAACTCAATGTTGAGTATTTGCAATAAAGAACTATGCTTTAAAAAGGAAGGTACTGTGAATAGAAAAACACTGTTGACTTTTAATTAATTTAGTATTTGGGTTATACATTAGAGACTGTATTTTATTATTGCCACCATCTTATCTGATTCGACATTACATAAGTGAAATGTTCCACATAATTCAGCGATTGCCTAATAGAGCATCCGTGCAACAAAGGTCTAAGCTTCGCTGAATATACATACTCGTCAGTCGTGATGCTGCTTCATCATTTTGATGTCACATGTTTTGTCTGCATATATAATCATTCAAAGTCACTTCCCATGGCAGTTCGACATGCTTGGGTTCATACTTTTCCCATTCGTAAAATTAACTACCCATATCAAGGGAGCACGTAGCCTACTGAACAGTAGCTGCAAAAACAATGGTCTAAAAACACGAGTATTTTTTCAATGAACAGACAAAATAATTTACATAATAAGTAAGCCTACAGAAGTTAGAAATTAATCTATTTTTGAGTTTATTTATTTTTTATGTCTGACTGTAACGTTAAGTTCTTTACTCTAAGCAGCAAGAGTTCGGTAGCACTGGCGCATAAGCATTTTCCAGCCTGTGCGTTAAGGACCAATGAGTCAAAAGTTCGTATGTAGCCAATGGGAGTGTTGGTATCTAACCTAGGGCCCGCGTAACTATTTGGAATACCTAGTCTAGAAACCCAGATATGATCTATAGTAAACCCCATCCTTTATTCTTGCTGGGGGTACGATGTGGAGCTGTTGACTGAGGAGCTGTGCCACAAACAGGAAGTTTGCGGGTTCTGTCCTCCATGAGGTCATTTGGATTGTCAATCATTCTGGCGGTGCTATGATTCTGAGGTCTCTAAAAGGAATGAGTACCGAGAGCAATCCTAGGGGTAAAGGCGGTCGGTGCGTAGGGATGTCAGGCTTACGATCTTCAACTCCCTAGTGTCTAAAATTAAATCTTTAATCCTGGAATCCTAAAGGCCTCCGCGGCTTTTATAGGAAGCTCTTTACTCTGCATATTCTTGGTGGAGCAGCGTAGAAATGGAAAGTCAAGGGGGACTCTATTCACTCTTCCATAGTTTCGCACGATACATTACGAAACAGTATTAATGAATTTCATTTTCCGATAAGGGTTAAAAATTTAAAAACTTTATAATTAATTTAAGACATTGTGTAATTTGTACAACTTGTTTAGGAGTAAAATAACACTCTAGGGTTGATGTCGTGCAATACTTGAACTTGACTACCAGAAAAGCGTTTCAGATATCTGTCCCTTTAATAAGAAAGAGGCAATGTCTATGTAGTAGACCCACGACTTCCTTCGTGCTCCTTCTGATTCGCCAGGTCGGAGCTCTTCGGAGACGCTTATTATCACTGAACATTATATTTTATAGTAAATTTTTAATTCCAAATCATAAAAAAAACAGAAGGAAGTAAGGAAGATGACCAATTCCCTCGCCTTTAACATGTCGACCTTCTCTCTTACTTTAAAAGTATGAGCAACCTTCAAGCAATTTCGCAACACTCAGTATCATGCAACGATTCATCTTGTGGCATGCTTTGTTCTGTGCTACAGGAACATTTCTTATATAATCTGCCCTGGGGCAGAACAAATTATACGACAGAACTATTGATAATAATAATGATTATTTTTAAAATAAGGAATGGGAATGGATTTTGGGACACGTCAAGTTCTTTGTTAGGTCTCTGCCGACCATTTTGGTAAGCTGGAGGGAACTCCAGGTCTTGGAAGAAAAGGAATCCAACGGCTATACGATTTAAAGGAAAATAGTGAATACTGGTTACTGAAAATGAATCCCAGGGTAGGAGGAGATAAAGAACGAAATTTGCAGACCAAGTCCAAGGACCTGCCGATGAACAGAATACATTTATTATTATTATTATTATTATTATTATTATTATTATTATTATTATTATTATTATTATTATGCAGTGTAAAGTATTTTGAGTCATCTCCATGAGATTCCGACAGCAATTTTCCAAATGTTCAGATAAGTTACACAGTAACATAACCCCGGACACAACATCCCATGACATGCAGACCGTACCGTTAGTCTCCACCGTTAGTGGTGATCTCCTTTATTGACGTAAACAAAATTAAAATTTGTGGCGTTAAATCGCATGAAGGGCAGAGTCTACCATCCTAAATCAAAAATTATATATGCCTACTTTGTGTAAGGTTTTTGTATAATTTTGCTATTGACCAACGATGTGCGATGTTCGTTGATCTGAAGTAGGACTAAAAAAACTCAAGATCAATATACTGTAATGAAAAGGTTAGTGCGTGTTTCTGCGTCTTACGTAAGATTCCGTGAGAATTTACACAGCCTTGGTACAGAAGTCAACGTTCCCTAGTCTTGTAATTACTAAGCAATGGCAGATTACGGTGAAAATTTGTTAAATTACTCGTAAAAAATTTAACTTCTCATAAATGAAAACACAAGGTTAGAAGTAAAATTTCGGTTTATTCAGATGGATAAGTTGGTTGCGTTTAGAATTTTGAGTTCTAAACCCAAGTTTTAAAATGTAAGATAAGCCTGATTTTCGTCACAAAGAGTAATTTATTATTTAAATTTTCAATCAATAATGAAATTTTATTTAATTATAAGTTAGGTCTCAAACATCAACGAAGGCTACAGGCCCTTGGAATGAAATAAATCTTTCAGCGAATAAATATTTGGTCCCGTGCCCAAGACTTCAGGTTCGTTAAGATAATCGTAAATGATAAATTAGACTAGCATCTGAACGAAATCTAGTCTGCGTTTGGTCCCATCAATACTTTATTTTCTAAAAACTAGTAAGTTAATACAAGTCGATGTATATATATAGGCCTAGTACTCAAAGCCAGAAGTGCCAGGTAAGATATTTAAAACCACATGTTTCCAAGTTTATCCCGTTAAGGAAAAATAGCCCAACCCCAAAGCCACGTTCAAACTCCGTAGGTGGCTGTACAGGGAATGCCGAAAGGTATTAACCTAAAGAGTTTTTTCTTCGCCGTTCAAAGAAGGTGTTCATATCATAGACTGGAAACTGCTGCCCTAGTATACACCTCAACGTTTGAAATCGATGTGACAGCTAGACTTTTAGGTTGCGAAAATGCAATTTTAGGCGTCTAAAATAGGCTCTAAATTATTATGAATAATCTCATATTGAGAACACCGGGATATGTGAGTCAGTTGGAGAAGTTGATATTGTATCGGCACGTTGCCATGGTAGTTTAATTGGTAGAGATCCGATGATCCTGGTTCAAATTCCGGCGATGGCATTGAATTTATGTCTGACTCTACCTTTCCAGCTTAGCCTACACACGGCCAGTGTGAAAGAATTATCGTTCCGATTATGAAATAGACTAAAATCAGAAAAATAGGCTGAATTATAAAACCGCTAATTCCATTTTAAGTTACCAATTGTCTTAATTATAATACAGAATTATATTTAGTAATATGCCCACTCATCAATGACCATATTGAACACAAACACACAGTACACAAAAATATACAGGCAAATTACTCGGGCCCATGCTGCTATCACTGACATGTTATACACTACTTTATATGAGAACTTCATAGAGTATTATACATTTAAGAAGACAAAATTCAATAAGTAATAGGCCTATAAACAACATTAATTAAATTCTTCTTTAATTTCTGTCCATAATTGACTTCGCAATAAAATACTAACAATTTTTCTAGATTTTATATTGAAAAAAAAATGTATCTATCACTCAGCACTAAATCATTGGCTGAAAATGAGCGCTCCATATCCATTGAATAAATTTTTCATGGTGGATTCTGATGGAATATTCTTCCGGCAGTATTTGTGTAAGAATCTTTTAAAATCAAGGAATATTTTTTTAATGGACAAGACACTGCTGCTAAAAATTCAATATGAACTGAAAATATATTGTAGAATTTGTAATATCATGATGATTGGTGATTCTCCCCGGAGGCGGAACGGAATCGCGTTGGGGGATGACCACGACACACGTCGGAGGACCAATCGGCAAGGATGATACCGCGTAGGTTTGCCAGTGCCTTCTGCTGGATGGGAATGAGAAAACATAAAGGAAAATTTCCATCTCGGAAAAATCCCCGACCTGGTCGGAAATCGAACCCGCGCTTCCGGAGTGACAGGCAGACACGCTACCAACTCACCCACGGCGGTAGACTTAAAACCCTATAAATGTACAAAAAAAAACTTATTTGGAATTTTCAGAGGTAAAACATGCAAAAAGGCAGTAATGAAACGCGTTTATGCAAGTTTTTGTGTTTGTATCTTTTAAGGATAAAATAGGATTTTACCTAAAATCCGAAGTCTAGTGATAGCTTATATATTGTGGGTAAGCCTAAACATTGCACTGAAATATGGGATAAGGATCTGCAAGTGGAAGTTCATTACTATAAAACATCAAGCATGAGTTCAGTAAGTTGTGAGACCTGTGGTAGAACGGACGTGGGAACTCCAACAAAAGTTTTGAAAATTATGGTAATTCTCTTACACATCGCGTGTCTCACACACAAATTGCTCTTCACAATGTCGTCATACTGAGGGAATAAAAATTCCATTGCATTTGTCTTAAATATTAATGATCTTGCTTATATAAAAAAAATCATCTTATTAAGTCAATCTGCTCATGATTTTAAAACAAAAGACCTTATGGAGACATTTAGAGTCCGGACATTTGTATTTTTTTTTAACAGATGTATTTAGAAATTTTTACATGTAGCCTACCTAATAATTTCCAAATGGCTAATCTGCAGGAACTTTATGTAATATCACCTATGTTTTTACCCTTTATAAAGCAGCTACATTCTGAAGAAATTTACAGATAAAAGAATTTGCAGACTGTTTAATGTTCATTTGATGAGTAAGAATGAAATAATCCATTAATTTATTCAACAATTCTTTTGAAATTTGAATTAAAGACAATCCCCAAATTCTTCGTTGATATGTGCAAGAAACTGGTCATTGCTAATACAACTTTTTTACTTTTAGTAATTAAAGGCGATTATTTTTTAAAAATAATCTTTATTCTCATTAATTAAACGAACTCTTTTCTTATTCATAGCTTAAAAATAATATATATGTACCTTTTGTTATTGTTTCCTATTCTATCCACCGCGGTGGCACATGGGATGCGTTCACTCTTCTCACGCAGTGGTCCAGTTTCGAATCCTGGTGGGCGATTTTCCTCACCTATAAAACAAATGTCGGGTAACTTTAGGCCCTTCTGGTCCCCAGATATCATCTGGCCATCATCATCATCTTCATCCCATCTTCGCTTTGGTTACAGTGAACGTGTGTAAGAATGCTGTGTCTCGTTTTATGTGTTCATGTTGTGTCGGAGGTGGTCCCGGTGTAGTGCCGATCCCTCGCCCGGGGAGGCCCTCCAGGTCCTTATCTGGTCCAAAAAGTATGTATATATGAGCAATAGATAATCCCTCTCCTGATAGGTAGCTACTTTGTATATGGGTGAGTAATTCCTAAAAGGGGAGAAGTAAAACTATGAGCAAGAAGGAAAGTTCCCTATTCTTATGCAATTCTCTAAAAACTCTAGACTTATTGAAGCTTTTGTTAAGGGCAGCCGTGAAATTCAAGGAAAGGTGTTATCTTTAAAACGTTTACGAGTTTAGAACGTTTGTCATTAGCCTATATGAACTGGTGTCCCGGGCTCATGATTCGTTATGACTACCGACCTGATTATTGATATCACGTGACTATCTTTCTTTCTTTCCAAATGAAATCGTCTCAGTCGCTAAGCTCTGATATATACTTCTCTTGGTCAATTACTCGAACATACCTTTCTTTTTAGTTATGATTCAGGCAGTGAAAATTATTTGAAGTTGAAGGTAGGCCCAGAGGCTTGGTAAAACTAACGTAAGTTAAATATATTTGCTATTAAACGTTTTCCTTACTATTGTAGCTTCAAAAAATATAGAACCCTGAAGATCATACTATAAATCAGGCAACATTAAATTGTAATGGATTCTAACATTAAGTTGTTTTCTGCTTTACTTAAGTGTTAGTCACTTTAGTATTGAGGTAAAGATCCCGCACGAAATCTGTGCCGATTGCCTAAATCATTGCATTATGTTTTCATGGGGACTGTAGCATCGATTGGCCTGCTACCTATCTCTCTCGCACAACAGTACCTTCCTTTTGATTTGTAAAGGCCAAGCTACCTCTCTCTCGCACAATAGCATGTCTCTCTCTAGCGAGTAACTGTCTCATCGGCACAGATATCGTGCGAGATCTTTGAGAGCAATCAAATAACACACTGAAACGACTGATAGGCCTATAAACATTGTTTGTCTTGATTGGTTATCTGCTAAGTAGATTTTGCTTCAGGCTTGTAAAGTCTGTGGCAGATTCGATCCAAATCCGGATCTCCAAATTATGTCAGGTTCTTTAAGTTGTTGTTATTAGCTTATCTATTTTCTGTATATCTATATAAACATATCTGTATTAGTTAGGAAGGATTTAAATGATAAAATATATGCTTGCATAACTTGACCGAATTGATACATCTCTTGATGTGAATCCCAAATGCTACCAGTAACAAGATCCAGTACCATGCCGTGACTTGAAGGGGTCGAGGCAAATAACGTAATTCAGGCGGCATGCATAAAACACTTCCAGGAGTAGCCTACTGTGCATATTAATCGCACTATACTGAATGTAGTCGAATTATTCCACGTTTCCATGTTTTCTCCTCAAGTGACATTAGCCGAATTCATAGGCTAATTAGAAGCTTGACAACGATGTACTGCTAATATCCTGCAATGAAACATATAAATAGCGGTAAATTGTGACTCTTCGTTACAAATCTATCTGTCGATTAAACAACCGTGTCCATAATTTCCATGGTTGTTTTGTTTGCCTTGAAAATGCAACCTCATTACGCTGTCATTAAACCTATTATCATGTTCTCCTGTGAGTGAAAAAAAGTGTATCCATTCACAACTTCTATTCAAAATCCATCATGCCTATACTCCCAACAACTTATCACCCCTTTTTCTTTCCTCACTACCTTCATCTCAGAATAAATACCTGCTTTCAATTCCCAACCACAGAACATCCACTTATTCGTCATCTTTTGCTTATCACTTCCTCGGCTCTGGAATTTTCTCCCGAATTGTTTCAGGGTCTCTTGCAAAATCTCAATTTAAATTATTTATATTAAAAGTACAATAATTAGTTTTATTCCATACCTGTATTTTGGGTAGTGAATTTTTTACTCTTTCCGTTAATTTACGATCATGTTCGTTTCGTAAATTTTTCTAGGTTTAATGCAAATAGTATAACTAACTTATTTTAAAGATAAATCCTTTTACTGTATAATTTTATGCACAGGCTATGCCTGAATTCATACCCTCGTCAACTTATTTTAAAGATCAATCCTTTCACTGTATAATTTTATGCACAGGCTATGCCTGAATTCATATCCTTGTCGAATTTTGTAACGGTTTTGTCTTATTTCAAGTCTTCAGTATATGTGATGCTGTATTTTTTATTCTGATCTCAAGCATTTGAAATAATTAAGTTATCTCAAGTTATTTCGTACTACCATATGTCCCTTCATCTCTTAGTTCTTAAATTGTATAATCACTTGGTTTTTATTTATAAGATTTGAATTATTGTTTTCATTGACTGGTAGAATGGAAGAGAAGATTAATTCGCCTTCTGCCTGAATAAGTATATAAATTCTCTCTCCCTTCCCTGTACACGTGTTATATTTCAACGGAGATAATGGTAATAATAAATTAAACATCAGGTCAGATATTTATAATTCTGAATCTCTGAACGAATCCCAGTGTTTCTTTCATTTAAGTATGTTCTACTCTAGTGGCTTACCCTATGTGGATCTAATCGAAAAATCGTGATTACTCCTTAGCACTGATGTAATGAAGCCATATGTAAAAAATAATATTAAGAACATTGTCCGGGCTTGTAAGCCGTGGTCCAGTTGACATTTTTGTGCCAAACGTTTCGTCCGCAACTGCGGCGGACATCCTCAGTGGCGGTAATTAGTAAGACCCAGAAGTTATTGCTCTATCAACATACGAAATATGCATGTAAATATGCTCCGGAACCAACGAGTATGCTCTATCATTTAAGTAATTTTAATACTCAACGTTATACTGTTAGCTGAATTTCGTTATAAATTACAAAAAAAAAAAAAAAAAAAAAAAAAAAAATAGCATAATTATAGTATCCGGGCCTTACTAATTATAAACAATTTATGTTTTTAAAATTTTCAGGTATACCCTTATATGTAATTGCTAATTAAGGATAAAATCAATCACAGTTTTACTGTCTTTTGTAGCACTAGATTTTGGATCATTTGATTTAGCTTTCACAAATTTATTGATAAAGTAAAGAAATAACGATATCTTATTACTTCTCTATAATGATAGATGCACCATAAAAATATGAACATTTTACTTTGATCTTTCATGTTTTATGTATGAACATTATTTCTTATATATGGCTATAGTAGAAGTTGTAAAACTACATCACATTAAAAAAAAATTGGTAAATTGAAAATTCATTAAATAAAACGTCGCTTTAATAATATAGATTCAGTTCCGAAAACATTAGACTAAGTACTGTCAATTATTGTACAGTCGTTTCTTTCATATCTTGTGCACATTTAACACTAGCATAATATAATAGAGTGCATTTTTAAAAATATGATTTTTCATGAACTTCCGGGTTCCGCAATGGTATCTGTAAACGTCGTATTGTAACTTCTCCCTACAAACGTGTACAGTACAATACTAGTACAGACCATGGTACACCTCAGATTAATTTCTTCAGAGGTGTGATAGGTTTGTATACATGATTTAATATTTTTAGTCAACTTCGCAACTAGTGTTTCGCCACAGAGTAGCATCTACTCCGAAATCTACTTAGGACTATAACATCGTCAGATGAAGACAAGAACATGTACTTTAGATAATAAATTATGAAATGTTCAAAATATTTTCTTCACGCTATGTGTCTCGTAAAGTTGCTGTTGTTCTGGGAAAGGCATGCTTATGATGATTATCTACTGCGTTATTCTTCCGTGACATGTTGTATAATATGTTGTTATTCAGTAAATTATATTGACTGTATGCTTTGCTCTTAAATGGACTATTGTTAATACTATTATTGTTATTATTATCGTTATTGTTATCGTTACTGAGTGACTGCGTGGTCTAGTGGTTATCGTTGTTGGCCGGGATTCTATTCACGACATCTCGAAGTTTTTCTCAAATAGGGAGGTCTGGAAAGGGGTGCACTTAGCCTCTTGAGGTCTTGGAACAGTATAGCGGCTCCAATAAAAAAATCAACAATAACGACCGTGGGATTCGTCGTTTTGAACATTAGGGGTAACCATAGGAGAAAGATTCCATCTACTACCATGTCACGAACTTAGGTCAGTTATTGATTCGTTGGGACGGACAACCGAAGGTCCCGCGTTCAAGTCGCGGTATCAGAAGATTTTCCCACCTAATTATTTTCATGTACATTAATAACAACACTTATACAATAATTTGCAGACTCATGAATATGGACTCCTCTGAGTGAAGGTTGTGATACTGATATTTCATGTCTCTATTTCCTACAGCTTATCTTCCCGTTTTTCTTTCCTCTCACTGCCACGATGCTACCTGCTTTCAATCTCCCATCACAGTACATCCACTTATTCTTCATGATCTCATCTTTTACTTTTTCACTTCCACGGCTCTGGAATTCTCTCCGTGATTGTGTCAGGGACTGGCGAACAATATCTTAATTTAAATTTAAATTTTAAAATACATTAATTAATTTTTAGCGTATTCGGCTAATTAATTTTTTCACTTTCGTCCGTTATTTTCCGATCATATTCATTTGAAAAAAAATTCTAGGTTTAATTCCAACAGTATAATTAACTTTTCTAAAATTAATCTCTTTACCTTATGTTTTTGTGGCAGATGCCTGTATTCATATCCCTTTCAAGTTCCGTGACGATTGTTTCTTTTATTGTATATTTTCATTATGTATATTACAATCTTTCTTCCTCGTTTTATTCCAATCTCAAGCATTTTAAGTTCATTTAATTTAATCATTTTAGTTATTTTGTACTATTATATCCACCTTCAGACCGCCTGCGTGGTCTTGTGGTTAGCGTCTCTGAATACAGATCCGTAGGCTCCGGGTTCGATCCTCGGTATCTTCTCGGACTTTTCTGAGGTAGGGAGGTCTGGAACGGGTTGCACTTAGCCTCGTGATTCACATTGAGGAGCTACCTGATAGAGAAGTGCTGACCACATGCCCCCTATCCTGCCATCTGCCTATGGTAGATGACGCAGCTGTCGGTTGGCAGACCTCGTCCCGTCAGGGATGTAGCGCCATGGATTTTTTTAAAATTTATTTATTTATTTTTAATATTAAATCCACCTTCGTCTCTTACTTGTTAAACTGTATATTCGATTTGAGTAAAGTTCGTATTGTTTCTTTGTCTGGTAGAATTTAATAGAAGGAATAGTGACCATAATTCTGCAACAATAAATACGTTTGCGACAGTTTACTAAAACATGATTGTACGAAACGATAGCGTTGGTTCTGTTTGCTTGCGATAGTGCAGAATTGCGACTACAACTACAGATGCTATGACACTTCGCTGGATCGATAACGTCCTGACCTGGGCACGTCAGATTCAAGAAACCCCTATCACACCCCTATGTTTATATTACACGTATTCAACACAATGTCAGGCACAGGCAGTGTACTCGTATGTACAGTGCATTCTTTGTTCATGGTAACCGAACCAAGGAAATCAGAATCACGAATTGCCATGAGCATTCACGCAAAAAGAAAAGAGACAATTGATTTGAAATTGAATTTGAGGAAGAAATTGATAAATGCTACGTCCGGAGGATTGTTTTATACGGATCGGAAGCATGGACACTGAGAAAAATGGAAAACTACCTAGAAAGTTTTAAAATGTGTTGCTGGAGAAGAATTAAAAAAAAAATGGACAGGCAACGTGACAAACGAAGCAGTCCTGTGAAGAGTGAACGAGAACAAATTTTTCATAGGAAAGCAGACTATAGTCCGACAAGTTAGAAATAAACCTCCACGGAACGAAGCTACGCTTGCTGCAGCAATCACAGGTTCTTCAGCGCAGGTTTCTTTGTAACTTGTAGGACTATAGGTAGGTCAAATCTTGATGAGAAATTGTCTGCCCAAGGCAACAGCAATAATAATAATAATAATAGTAATAATAATAATAATAATAATAATAATAATAATAATAACAATAATAATAAAGTATAGGTATATTATTATTGCCACTACTGTAATACTACTACTATTACTACTGGTACTAATACTACTTCTGATGTTATAAATAATAATATCTAGTTCTGATAGCAGTAGTCCTGCTGTCACTCAAATGATCTCACCTAACAAAGCATTTTTTCACCTCCTCAACAGAGAATGAAATTATCAACATTTTAAAGTTAAAAATTGTCCATTAGTACCGGATATGATGATACCATGACCAAAGTAATAAAATCTTGTTTATATGCGTAAAAACAATCTTTGCAACTGACACTTTTCTTAAAGCCTTAAAAATAGGGGAATATAGCGCCAAGGAGTCTTGATTTCTAAAGTACGTATAGAGAATCAATAAAACTAAAATAATTGGTAAAGTAAAGTGATCCCTATACAGACCATGGAGGTTCAGAGGGTTCCAGGAGGTTGAGGCTCCAAGATTTTGGACATTCGGAACGTGAAGGTGATAAGGTTGTCAGCTTTACGCATCGACCGCCTTTACCCCCAGGATTGCTCCTGGTACTTATTTATGTTACAGGCTCAGTCGATCCCACGGCCACAGTGCCACGAAGGATTAGGCCAATTGAAAATCTCTAACGACCTCATCGGGAATCGAACCCGCGACCTTCTGGTTTGTAGCGCAGCGCCTCAACCACTACGCTACGGCGTGCCCCTAATATAATTGGGCAACAGCAAAATAATATCTGTAGCCCAATAAAAACCTTATTAGTAAATTATTCAATAATGATGATTATTATTATTACTTTTATTATTTTTATTGTAATTATCTGAAAACGTGTGCAATATTCACTTTATAATATAATTCAGGATGACTTACGTTATAAAATTGTTTGTTATGATGCATGCTGCACTTGTTCATATTTGCTTACGCCAGCTACAAACATTCAAATGAAGTGAAATTTCTGATTCCGGGAAGCTTGTTCTAAGCAGAAAATCCATGAATAGAGAAGTGTTGTAATCATAACAGAAACACAACAATGCCAATACATCACTTTAACATTATATCATTACTTGTTGCTTGCATTGTTTACATATTTATTACAGTAAGTAGAGAGTTGGAAACACTTTCTATGTAATTTACTGTGATCCAGTGGATAGTTTGTTGGCTATGATTCTAGATGCCTAGGTTCGAACACCTACACTTACTCGGATTTCCCAAAGCAGTGTAGTATTTACTCTGTGGTGAATTCAGCCTAATAGACAGCTGAGGAGCTAAAATGTGTTTCACGCAAGTTGGTTATTTCAAGAGTTTAGTTAAGTGATATAGGAAAACCCCAAGGCTAGTAAACCCCTCTAACTCACTGACACATCTGCTTACAGGAAGGTTCACATTTCTTTAAACTTTCTATAATGTTGTTCCATTTCTTACTTGTCGCTCAGGTTTTTGTTTTCCATCCACAGAAGAAAATGATATAACAGTAAATTTTAACTGAGGATATAGGCCTAAACCCTCTAGTTTTGCAAACATTACTGAGAGATTGGTTGAGTTTTAGGACAATAAAGTCATATTTTTATAGTCTCTTGCTTTGTTCGTCATTTATATATTTATAATTTTTAATATTTTCATTGACAAATGTCAGAAATTACTCTTTGAAGTTTTTAGACAGTGTTATCAGTGCTAAAACTGTTCCGCTAAAGTAAATGTGATTTGAATATGTCGTTACAATAACTCATACGATATAATCGAGGTGTGAAAAAAATTAATGTAAATAGTAATTATAAACTGGAAGAGTATAATGTATTTATTTTTCTCAATTTTGTACATGTTGGTTAATCACTATACACATTAAAAATTTCAGTAATGATTTTACAAATCCGATTATTGTACATTTCGGGGAAACTTACTTCCTGAATTGCAGTTTTTATTATATACAGAGCGCTCGAAAATTCCCCTTACAAACTCTAAGGAACTTTGTAGACCAGCGTTTCTCAACCTTTTTTAACCCGACGACCTTTAAAATGTCTAAAAAATTTTACATCCCATTTTTAAAAGTAGGCTATATGTAGGTCTATATTCTTAATATTTGGGGTATTAATTATAGGTCATAATAACGAAATAAATCAAAATACTTTTTTTAATTCAATGGAAACACAGTTTGTTGAAACATAAGCATATAGCCAAGAATTTAAGGTTAAGGTTTCTAGGTAATGCAGATATTTTCTACTTAATATAATTCACATTTGCCATTACCTGTGCTAACTTAATTAATACATTTTCATGTAATTTTGTTTGCCTTAGTGAGTATAAGGAATTATTTCGTGTAACATTGAATACTTTCATGCTTAAGACAGCGGCCATCTATGTTTACAAGCATCGTTCATCAAATGCTCACTAGAGGCGCTGTGATCGATTCAGCATCACAAACTTAACACAAATTAAGCTGAAACTAGCTCAGCGCTTGAAATCCAGCGAATTATGAATTTCGATACATTGTGTGATTGGAATTTAGAAACTTCTTATGGATTCATATAGAAGGTGGTCAAAAATAGCGCAGTAAATGAATGCAACGTTTTCCATACGTTAAATCAATAGTTTTCCGTAATGACGCCTTAGCATAAAGCATGTCAAATATCTCTGAAGCCACTCATTGGAAAACGGAATCTCGTGTGTTATTACAACACCTGTTCTTAAACTCAATTATTCATACATAATTTCAGTACATAGACTGTTTGACTAAACAATTAAGGGACAAGTCTTTGTCTTTAATTAGGGACTTCAACTAATGAATTTTATGGTAATTCTGATAATGACGTAATGAATTAACCTTATTGGTGAAACCTAACTCAGGGCGGCAAATCTCATCGAATCAGAATTAAGATGACATAATTTGTTTATGTTATAACAATTGCGCAACCAACGTGTATAAAAATCGCCCGGGGGCAAGCCGCCCCACTAGTCGTCAAAAATTCATCTCTAGAAGTGCACGTAACTTCTTGCCGCTTTTGAGCGGCAAGAGAACAAAGAACCTCAAGTAACGGGTGAAACATAACTTTCGTACAATCTTCGCAGTAACCTCAAATCATGTAAGTTTGTTCATCACAACACAGCCACGCCACTGCGAGCTGTGAGTTCACCCGCTCACATGCGGTACACAATCTTCAACGCAGTAACCTCAAATCATGTAGGTTTGTTCATCACAACACAGCCACACCACTGCGAGCTGTGAGTTCACTATTACATCGCTCATGCGGTACGCAATCTTCAACATTCATATTCAATAAGCGCATTTTTAACACACTTCTCCAGTGCAGTTGTTCAAGTGCATCAAGTCAGTACCACTCAACAAGTGCAAACAACTATGTACAAACATAACCTCATTCTCAACCTAACATTCCACGCTGTAATGTAACAGCAAGTACTCACTGCAATTAATATTCACTATTCTAAACATCTTAAATGCTGAAATCATTCACTGCAAGGTAAAGACCATTTATTGCAACGCATTTTTCACTTGTCAACCTTCAACTTCAGAAGAACGTCAACCTTCAACCTCAGAAGAACATCAACTCAACAGTGCAAGAAATAATCTCAAGATATAGTAGGCCTATGGACGGTGTTCAAGTGACTGTGTTTCATAATTTTTTTTCTATGTAATTCTCAGCAAGTAACAGTGAATTTTCTTTTTCTTTTTCTTTTTCATAAGCTTATATATACATATATAATTCAAGGATTTTAATTAATGATTCAATAGTGCATATAGTCTACTAACAAATAATCAGCTCCAGTGTTTGTTAATAAATAAAACTAACCTCAAAATTTTATTGAAATTTTATTTTTTGGTATTCTAATGTAGGGGCAAAATTTAGTTTTCTACCTTCCCTTATACAGTCCATCCTACCAGAACCTTAACCCTACATAATGGTCCTCCGGCCGCACGTGTTCTCAGTGCACTAGTTAAATAAACCTGGAGCTCGTTAATTGTTTCATCTGTGTTCAGTGCAGTGGTTAGTGCAGTGAATGATTCATATTTCTCCTGGCATATTGCTTAGCCAGTTTGAGTGCAGGTAAGCAGTGGCATGCGCATGCCCAGTGAGTTGCATGCAAAGTGTTAGTTTTTAAGGTTAGGTTGTGCAGCCAACGCCTAACACAATACTCAAACACAAGCTACACTTACACTTGCAACATTACTCTCAAGTAATACATTATCATTACTCATGCCTTTATAGCTACAAAGTGCTAGGCAACTCAACACATAAACATTTTCACATCACATAGTGAAATCTTTGCTAGGCCCCAGTAAGCCAAGACGCAGGCGAGCGGTTTTTTTTTTTTAACTTATAGATATTTGCTCTCATTGTATTCATTTCAAAATGGCGACTGTAGAGTCAAACATTAATACTTTGAAGTCGAAGCGTGCTCCACTAAAGGCTCAAATTACTCGCCAAGTGAATCACATCTCAGGCTATGTGATCACTAATGAAGCGTCCTTTCAAGAGCTTCTCTCTCGAAAGGAAAAACTACAAGAAACACACAAGAGGTTTGAGGAAATACAAACTCAAATCACTCAATTAGATTTCTCAGATGCCGAACTGGAATATGCAGATTCGGTAGAAGATGCAGTTCTTAAAGCTGTCTCATATGCCAAGGGCCTAATTAAGGCTCATGAAGACAGTTTACTCCAAGCCGCTGCCCATGAGGAAGCGCAAATTAATCTTGCTAAACTTAACCGTGTCAAATCTCAATTAGATGATTACAGTCAAATCATTTATGAGTTTGTCATAGAGAATGAACTCGCTTATCATGAGTGTGTCATTCTTCGCACCAAATTTGAGAAGCTTATTGAACAATACGAGGTTGAATATTCTCAATTTCAAGAGATTGAAGGGTATCACGACGTCGATGCGAATTGCCGTAAGGCTCTGGCCTATCTCAATTCTCTAATTACTAAACACAAGGAGATCTATCAACCTGAGCGTTCCTCTAGTAGTCAACGTTGGTCGTTAGATACTCCACCATCAACGTTACCAAAATTGCCAGAGATTAGACTTCCACGGTTCTCAGGCGATCCGGCAGCTTGGATCGAATTTCGTGACACCTTTACCTCTCTAATTCTTAATAATCAGCATATTTCAGAAATGGACAAGTTTCAGTATCTGAAATCTTGCCTAACGGCTGAGGTTATGTCAGTCATAAGAAACATCCCAGTTTCATCAGCCACTTTCGACATTGCATGGCGTACGTTGTCAGAAAGGTTTGACAATGATCGTCTTATCGCGAACACACACCTGGAACATTTGTTCGCGCCTCCGCATCTTGAAAGGAATAATGCAGAATCCCTGCAGCAATATCTAGACCACTTCGTTAGTACTGTGCATGCGTTACAGTCACTCAACACGGATGTTAGCTTGACAGACTTAATCATCTCTAAAGTTGTTCTTGATAAGCTTCAACCTAACATCATTAAAGATTGGGAATTTTCTATCAAACAGGACAGATTACCCTCTCTTCAGGATCTTTTCAACTTTCTTGAAACCAAGGTGCGGGTTCTCCAAATGACTGATTCAGCCATAAAGTCACAATCAAATAATAATTCTCAGAATAATGTGAAGACTACTCCTACTACCACCCCAAATAATACTAGGAATAAATCCAATGATCATTCTCGTTGCATTTGTTGCAAGAAGCTCATGGTACATAACCTATTCTATTGTGATGCTTTCAGAGCAATGGATCTCAGGCAACGAGACCAATTTGTTCGATCCCACAAGATATGTAATGTTTGCCTTTCGCCAAAGGGTCATTCTTCTTATTGCAACACTTACAAATGCAAAACCTGTTCCCTCAGGCATAGCATTCTTCTTCACGATCCAAATGCCCAACCGGCTAATACTGCTGGTGTTGTAGCTTCTCGTACATCACAGCAGAGCTGTTTATTGCCCACAGCTACAGTTCTCATTAACGATTCCAATGGTTATCCAGTCGAAGTAACGGCGTTGCTCGATACTGGTTCCACTTGTAACTTAATTAGCAGTCGATTGTCTAATCGTCTTCATCTGCCACCCTATTCTCAGCGTACTACCCTCACGGGAATAATCTCATCCCAAGTGAGTACTCATATAGTGGTACCAATTTCAATCCATTCCAATGCGACTTCTTGGTATTATGATGCAGATGCCATCGTCGTACCAGAAATCATTACCACAAAACTACCTAGTAAACCAATTGATACTCGCACATGGGACATTCCGCCCAATCTTACCCTCGCCGACCCACATTTCCACACTCCCAAATATGTTGATCTCTTACTTGGAGTGGAAATCTGTTCCCAAATTGTCTGTCCAGGGCAAATTACTGCCTCGCAGCTACCTGTCATGCAAAATTCTCACTTAGGTTGGTATGTTTCTGGAAAATTGCCTCCAGCTGATCCTAGTGAAGAATCTCGATCTTCAAGACGATTCCATTCAGGTCGTAAGTCATCGACCACTCCCAACAACATTCCTTCCACGCATGTGACTTCGTCACATTACTCTGCTTTTCTAACTTCGGACCAGGCTGTTAGCGATCAGTTAACTAAGTTCTGGGAGTTAGAAAAAATTTCCAATGAAGCCCCCTTTCCCAATGAATCATTCTGCGAACAACATTTCGTAGAAAACACTACGAGGGATTCTGACGGTAGATACATTGTCAAACTACCGTTTGTTGCTGAACCAGAAACTCTTGGTAGTACTAGACTACAAGCTCATAAGAGACTCTTATCCTTAGAAAGGCGTCTAGCTGGCAATCAATCTCTCTCTACTGAATATGTTAATTTCATGGCGGAGTACGAACGCCTAGACCACATGGAGCCAGCGGACCCTACTATTCACTCTTCCTTCGACTACTTTATTCCACATCATCCAGTCTTGAAACCTTCAAGCACTACCACGAAACTTCGCGTGGTGTTTGACGCTTCAGCGAAGTCGTCAAACGGCAAATCCCTTAATGACATACTTGCCGTAGGTCCTACAGTTCAACCCGACTTGTTCTCTATCTTGTTGCGTTTCCGCCTAAACCCCATTGCATTTACGGCGGACATCGCTAAAATGTATCGTCAAGTTATGATACATTCTGACCATCAGCCATTCCAGCAAATCTTGTGGAGAAGCTCGCCTACTGACCCAATCAAAGTTTTCAACCTGAAAACTGTCACGTACGGTACCGCTTCTGCTTCTTTCTTAGCCACAAGAGCTGTAAAGCAACTTACAATTGATGAGGGAACACATTTTCCATTAGCCTCCTTTGTTCTTAACAATGCAACCTATGTGGACGACATAGTAGCCTCAGCCCCTACTGTGTCACAAGCAAGGTCAATGATATCGCAACTAAATACTCTACTTCCACTAGGTGGTTTTCAACCTAGAAAGTGGAGTTCTAACATTCCAGAACTTCTCGAAGACATTCCTCTCGAGTTGCAAGAAAATCAAGATTTTCGCACATTTGGCGATTCCGATGTCACTTCAATTAAGGCACTAGGTCTCATTTGGCAGCCTTCTAGTGACTTATTGAGAATCGAAACTTCCATTGACTCTTCTAAACCATTCGTCACTTGCTCTAGAAGAGCGTTATTGTCCTGCATTGCTTCTATTTTTGATCCTCTGGGTCTAATCTCTCCAATTGTTGCTTACTGCAAGATTATCTTCCAGTCCTTATGGAAGGAGACCTCGTCATGGGATGAATGTATTCCTGAACCAGTAGCCAAGAAATGGATCAAGGTTCATGGACAACTCCACTTAATTTCTCAAATTACCATTCCACGACTAGCATTGTCACAAAACTCCAATTCCATTCAACTGCATGGGTTTTGCGACTCAAGCGAGGTAGCTTATGGAGCCTGTCTCTACTTACGCTCCATTGACCAACACGGCGATGTAAAAATCTCACTACTTTGTGCTAAATCTAGAATAGCGCCCATCAAAGCCACTACCATACCGAGGTTAGAACTCTTAGCAGCACATCTGCTAGCTAACCTAATCCACAAAGTCCTTCCCACTCTACAATTGCACATTACATCAGTGTACTTATGGAGCGATTCTAATGTAGTATTGGGATGGTTGCATCGCTCACCCATCACACTCAAAACCTTCGTAGCCAACCGAGTTGCGGATATTCAAGAATACACTGCAAATCACACTTGGCGTCATGTCTCGTCCAGAGATAACCCTGCAGATCTTATTTCCCGAGGTGCCACTCCTCAAGACCTAGTACAAAACAACCTATGGTGGTCAGGTCCCCCTTGGCTATCAGAAGATATTTCTCAATGGCCAGGTAACAATCCACTAGTTGTCCCTGATTCTTTACCTGAAACCAAGGTTGTAGCTCACATTCAAGCCAAGACTTGTACATTCTATGAATGGCTATCGAAGTTCCCATATCTAAAGACACTTCGCATCATGGCCTATGTTCTCAGATTTCTAAATAATTGTAAGAAGCCTCAAAGCAAGTTGAAGGGCCCCTTAACAGCTGATGAAATCTCACTCTCCCTCCAGCATTGTGTTAAGGGCGTACAACAACAAGCATTCTCAGAGGAGGTTCAAATCCTCACCTCTGGAAATGACATTTCAAAATCTAGTAAATTACTCAGTCTCTCTCCCTTCTTAGATCAAGATGGCATTCTGCGTGTTGGCGGACGCCTTGAACGGTCTGAGCTGCCATTTGATGCTAAACATCAAATGTTACTACCCTCTAATCATTCCTTTACCAAACATCTTATCCGTCACACCCATTTTCAAATGTGTCATGCCGGCCCTCAGCTGATTATTGCCCACTTACGAGAGAGATTCTGGGTGCCTTCCTTTAGGAAAGTAATACGTTCTGTCTTGAGGCAGTGCAATACTTGCTTTCGTTTCAAGGCTCAGCCGTTCCAACAGAAAATGGCCGATCTTCCTTCAGCAAGAGTCACACCTATCTCCCCGTTCACAAATGTTAGTATTGATTATGCAGGTCCATATTCAATTAAATATGGCAGTCCCCGTTCTAAGATAACTACTAAAGCATATATTGCCATCTTTGTTTGTATGTCAACTAAAGCAGTACATTTAGAACTTGTAACTACTCTTACATCACGTGCTTTCTTAGCCGCATTGTCTCGTTTCACAGGCCGTCGAGGCATTCCAAGTTCTATCACGTCGGACAATGGTACCAACTTCGTTGGTGCCCAAGCTGACTTACAACAACTGAGCGAACTACTTTCCTCCCATGAACATCAAGCTTCGGTTCAAGATGCCACTGCGCACTTGAACATCAATTGGCTTTTCATGCCACCCCACGCTCCTCATATGGGCGGTCTTCACGAAGCTGCTGTTCGATCTACTAAATACCATTTGAAAAGAATGTCCACTTCTTTCACCTTTACCTATGAAGAAATGTCCACATTGCTGATTCAGATAGAAGCCATTCTGAATTCTCGTCCACTTATTTCACTACACGAAGACATTGAGGACTTCAATTACCTTTCTCCAGGACATTTTCTCATCGGTAAGCCCCTAGTCTCACTGCCTACACCTGATTTAACCGGCGGTTACTCTCTACGTTCTCGCTGGGACACACTTCACCAGTTTGTAGTTAATCTTTGGAAAAGATGGTCAACTGATTATCTTTGTACCTTGCAGAAACGTTCGAAATGGACGAAAGCTTTACCAAATGTTAAAATTGGATCTCCAGTATTGTTGATTGAAGATAACATTCCTCCTCTAAAATGGATTTTGGGCATTATTGATCAGATTCACCCAGGTCCAGATGGCTTGGTGCGAGTCGTAACAGTTCGGACTCCCACCGGTCTGTACAAACGCCCCATTGTCAAACTAGCTCCATTGCCTATTGAAGACGAATAAACTCATTCAAGCTTTAGTATCAATGTACTTACAATTTTCAATCACTAACTTTCAATTAATTCATACATTCAACAGTTTTATACATTGCTTCACTCCCATATTATGGGTGATTTCTGGAGCCCCAGGGTTGCGATTCCAGCATCTCCTCGGCAGTTGTTTTGACCTCTCGCTCTTTACTGACAAAGTTTATTGAATACTTAATCAAAGGAGCGTCTAAATTTGATCTAAATCCGTTCTCGGACGAACCTTTGTGAAAATTTATCACCCCTTTCATTATAATCGACGGAACTTGGCAGGCAACCCCTCAGGTTGACCTGACCTTATCGCGACGCCACGAGCGTTATTGAACATGTCCCCCAGGGCACTGAGCCTGTTGGTGTCTTGGGTTAAGTCACTCGTGCATGCTTGGTATGTTCACCAGTGTCTATTTCTACTACTATTTTCCATTTTTCATTATTTTTCATATTGTCATGTGCATTAAATGGATTGAACGCACCGCGTTTCAATCCAGCAGGCGAGTATGTTGAAACATAAGCATATAGCCAAGAATTTAAGGTTAAGGTTTCTAGGTAATGCAGATATTTTCTACTTAATATAATTCACATTTGCCATTACCTGTGCTAACTTAATTAATACATTTTCATGTAATTTTGTTTGCCTTAGTGAGTATAAGGAATTATTTCGTGTAACATTGAATACTTTCATGCTTAAGACAGCGGCCATCTATGTTTACAAGCATCGTTCATCAAATGCTCACTAGAGGCGCTGTGATCGATTCAGCATCACAAACTTAACACAAATTAAGCTGAAACTAGCTCAGCGCTTGAAATCCAGCGAATTATGAATTTCGATACATTGTGTGATTGGAATTTAGAAACTTCTTATGGATTCATATAGAAGGTGGTCAAAAATAGCGCAGTAAATGAATGCAACGTTTTCCATACGTTAAATCAATAGTTTTCCGTAATGACGCCTTAGCATAAAGCATGTCAAATATCTCTGAAGCCACTCATTGGAAAACGGAATCTCGTGTGTTATTACAACACCTGTTCTTAAACTCAATTATTCATACATAATTTCAGTACATAGACTGTTTGACTAAACAATTAAGGGACAAGTCTTTGTCTTTAATTAGGGACTTCAACTAATGAATTTTATGGTAATTCTGATAATGACGTAATGAATTAACCTTATTGGTGAAACCTAACTCAGGGCGGCAAATCTCATCGAATCAGAATTAAGATGACATAATTTGTTTATGTTATAACAATTGCGCAACCAACGTGTATAAAAATCGCCCGGGGGCAAGCCGCCCCACTAGTCGTCAAAAATTCATCTCTAGAAGTGCACGTAACTTCTTGCCGCTTTTGAGCGGCAAGAGAACAAAGAACCTCAAGTAACGGGTGAAACATAACTTTCGTACAATCTTCGCAGTAACCTCAAATCATGTAAGTTTGTTCATCACAACACAGCCACGCCACTGCGAGCTGTGAGTTCACCCGCTCACATGCGGTACACAATCTTCAACGCAGTAACCTCAAATCATGTAGGTTTGTTCATCACAACACAGCCACACCACTGCGAGCTGTGAGTTCACTATTACATCGCTCATGCGGTACGCAATCTTCAACATTCATATTCAATAAGCGCATTTTTAACACACTTCTCCAGTGCAGTTGTTCAAGTGCATCAAGTCAGTACCACTCAACAAGTGCAAACAACTATGTACAAACATAACCTCATTCTCAACCTAACATTCCACGCTGTAATGTAACAGCAAGTACTCACTGCAATTAATATTCACTATTCTAAACATCTTAAATGCTGAAATCATTCACTGCAAGGTAAAGACCATTTATTGCAACGCATTTTTCACTTGTCAACCTTCAACTTCAGAAGAACGTCAACCTTCAACCTCAGAAGAACATCAACTCAACAGTGCAAGAAATAATCTCAAGATATAGTAGGCCTATGGACGGTGTTCAAGTGACTGTGTTTCATAATTTTTTTTCTATGTAATTCTCAGCAAGTAACAGTGAATTTTCTTTTTCTTTTTCTTTTTCATAAGCTTATATATACATATATAATTCAAGGATTTTAATTAATGATTCAATAGTGCATATAGTCTACTAACAAATAATCAGCTCCAGTGTTTGTTAATAAATAAAACTAACCTCAAAATTTTATTGAAATTTTATTTTTTGGTATTCTAATGTAGGGGCAAAATTTAGTTTTCTACCTTCCCTTATACAGTCCATCCTACCAGAACCTTAACCCTACACAGTTATTGAATTGGAAGTAAACTATTGACAGTTTAATATTTATTACCAATTTTATAATATAATTAGGAATTTTGTTATTAGTAATAACTAGGGCAAGGCATTTGATGATTTTGCATCTTTTTTATATGAAGGTTAAAAGATAGCTCCAATGTATATAAATGTATATCATTAAATAATTAATTAAATAAGGGCAAATTGTTTTTGCATTATTTTGCTTTATTTTGCATATTTCGTCATTTTTCAAGAGATAGATCATTTTTTGGCAATTTTTAGGTCATTTTCGACATTTTTCGGTCATTTTCAGCATTTCATATCATTTTTGGATTTTAGGTAATTTTCGGCATTTTAGCAATAACTTAAATATTTCTTTCTTTCTTTTTAAATGGCACATATTTGCTAGGGGCAATTTTATGGGCATGCCAGTTCAGAAAGAATTTATTTTTCGCTAAGGGTGTCCAAGTACTGTAGTATAAATTTACTGATTTCTTTAGTAACAAAATAAGTGTGTTTTATATTGTAAATTCATATATAAAGCATCGAAATAAACTGTATTTAGCAATTCATCACTTAAGTAAAAACTAATTATAAGTAATAATGGTAAATTTATGGGTCATTATTTTAAGATTTCGGGTCATTTTTTCACTATTTTTAGGTCATAAATGCATTTTTTATTTTGCATTTTTTCACTATTTTATGGTCATTAAATGCCTTGCCCTAGTAATAACATTACTTTTAATGAGCGGTTGAGCTTGTCACCTCTTGCAGAGTACCTGGATATTTGGCTCAGTATTAGTCAAATTTAGTCGAAAATCAGCAGATACATTAAGTCATCTTAATTATGTCTGCGGACCATCTGCACCATCGTCGCGGACCACAGAAACGCTGTTGTAGACAATATTTGAGTAGCACCCATATCCGGAAATGTACCGTTTGCGTGCTGCAGGAGTGCAGGTATAACCATATAAGAATGTAAGTAGTAGGATGTTAATGATTCTCCCTTTTTAAGCGCTAGTCCGTAAATATAATTCGATGTCCGAGTTTTCTCAAGAAAAATTATGTCGGAATTTCGATGCTTGTAAATTTATTGATAAATTCTTGGTTTCTCGTTTTTTGGGCTTACCCACGATAAAATGTAAACAAGGGCTGAGGAAAAGAAGAGTGCAGAACACAGGAAGTGTGTGTTTTTGCACTGGTATGTTTCCTCAGGTAGCTCTTGAGAGTGAAAGTAAAGATACAGCGCGAGATCTCCAGAGTAATGACCTTGAGCATGTATTCTCTCCCGGCCGGCAAGAGCCTATTGCTTTATCTCGAGAAAATGCATTTCACTGTTTGAGTACGATGCACTTACAGGAAAGTGCAAACACTCATCCATTTAGCTATGGTTGTGATTCATTGCTTCACGCGGTTTAAAGGTTATTGGCATTTTATTGCACACGGCATACAGTGTGCATACAGAGTTGCCATAATCAGGAATGAAAAGTCAGGACATCATTGAGTACCAAATCGATAGGCGATATTCAGTAGAATTCCAAAAATCCGAATCAATTGGGACCGGACCCGATCCGGATAATCAAATATTTGAATAATTGAATAAATCGTGATAAAGGTCGAGTATTAAAAACAAAATTCTTAATAATTGTACACTGTATTTACATAAAGTGTCACATCTTCAACATAACGGTCAGAGTCAGTTGTTCTGCTGACAAACTGTCGATTTTGTCGCCTAAAGGTTTTGCTTTTTCGAAAATAATCGGCTCGCTGCTGCAGAAACCACGTGAATACGGCCTCAAAGCGATCCGGATAATTGGCGATCCTGATAGATGGAGTTTCGATAATTGGAGTTCTACTGCAGTACCGAAATTTGAAATAACTTTAATTTCGTCTGAAAATCATAATTGCTGTTTTATAACCATTTCGGTTAAAGCACGGCAATTAACCTTCGGGTTCCATAAATAGATAATATCCCTTTAGCTTGCTTAGGAATTGTCTATTGCCATTAAGTAAGTAAATAAGCGTAACAAAATTCACATAGGTAACAGTAACCTCCACTTGGAGGCTCTTCGCCCCAACATAGGGGATATAGGACACTAGAAGTAAGTAAGTATTAAAGGTAGAGATAGCGATTTTTGCAAAAGCGATAAAATGCAAAACCTCTCCGAATTGTTGTTCTCGTATATCTTCGTTTATTATTGTTAATTATTATGATTGAGGAGTTATATGTACAAGGGGCTTGTGGCTGTATATGCCCTTTTTTAGGTATATGCATATTCTTGTTCCCCATGGTTTTGTTTGCTAACCTATAAATTTTTTTTTCGATATCTCAAAATTTAGAGTTTTGGCGCCATTTTATATGTACATGTGAGAAGCTGTCTTCAAAACCCACACCCTTTGTAGTTCTAAATGGTGCAGATATATTGAAGGATAGGAGTCCTGGATTCAAGGAACTGTTTCCACAGGAACCCAAAAGTAGAAATTAAAGTTTCAAAATCCAGCAGAGTAATAACATGTTAAAAATCACTATTCTTAGCTGGTTTTTATTTTTATTTTTGCAAAAGTTAGGAATCGGCTGTTATCGTTCGGGACGCACTTTCTTCGTCTTTCTAAGCTCTGTCCCATGCTGTTTTTTCGTTTTCCCCATTTTTGGTACCTTAAAATTTAAAAAAACCGTTTCACATCTTTTTGCGTTTTTTCACGATGACGCTACAAACTGATTTTCCAAAACATATACAATGAATTCCTCCTATTTTTCTCCTAATTATCGTGTAGAGAAAGTGTCCGCTTATATTTTTTAAACGATGACTATTTTTTTGGTACCTCGCGTGGACTAGCCCGAAAAATTTTACAGCTGTAGGATGTATTTTAATTCGTAACTCTTTGAATGAGAAAACAACATGTAACCAACAGAACCACCAAGGCGAACGTCCTATTTTTACATTGAATAAAATAATTGTATCTTTTACGTCGTTACATTTCAACTGGAGACAATTAAATTTTGTTAAATCCTGGTCATCAAATCCTATCTTGACTTGTGTGTAAAGAAATAAAGTAAATAAAATCACATTGAAAGCACGTCGCACACAACTTCTGCAGGAATTCATTAATAATTATAGAGGTTACGACCCGTTTATATTGGATCGTGTGTAGAGGAACTACGACAATTGGTTGAACTCTTTAAGTAGCTGGTAGGCAGAATATTTACCAGTGAATCAGAATAGTAACTGTCTTGATCGGTATTGAAGGACAGTTTACGTGGCGAATGCGCTTCTTTAAATAGGTCTACGCCAGTCTTTTAACTGTTAGTGTCAAGGGGAAAATGCCATTTTGTGTGTGACTCCTTTCAAGCTGTAAATGATGTCCCAATTTAAAGATAAGCATGAGTATTTAAGGATACTTAAGCTTCCGCATCCACCTTTTGTGTATTACCTGTATAGGAAATTTTATTCTCGCAAAAATCTCACGAAATAATATTAGATAAGATCGACAATGAATTAACTAGATAGGCTGAAAGAAGAAGTTGGATGAATGCGTTAAAGAGGATGAGGAGGAATTAATATAAGAGGAGGATGAATGGATATGCCCTGTCACTCCTCGTACGGGAGTATAGTGGTCTCCGAGGGGAGGTTTCAATACTGAAGAGTATATTAATTTAGTTACACTTACTTTCCTGTAGCAGCGAGAGGGGCAGGTGGTAACCAAAGCTAGTGTACCAGCCTTGGGTGGTAACAGGGTTATAAACCTATCGCCTTGATTACCATCGACCAGCTGGAGGAAACTAAAGTAGTACTGGGACGTGAAAAGGCTGGCGAATTTGATCCAGAGGTTCTGATTTAGGCTTGGGTTCTTTAACATGCCGGAAATATACTACACGGTATCCACGGTTTATAGTCCTTCCCGGAGGACCGCGTGCCCATGATTTTAATTACCTAAAAAACCTCTGACCGCGGCCGGGTTTGCACCCGCGAACTTCAAATCCAGATGCGGACACACTACCTCTGCACCACCGTGGCCGACATGTGGCGACATATGGGGAGGAGGAACAACAAATTAATAACGTATCTGCAAAAATGGCACTGAAAGCTGGCCTAAAGCTTCCAATTTATTACAGTATTATGGTAGCAACTGATAGGCTTATTATTTTTGTAGTACTGGCAGAATTACTTCCATTATGATTGTTGTTACAGTATTGTATTACTGTTATTATCATTAATTTTGTCATTATTTAATAATAGCAAAATGATAATGATGATGAAAATAATAATAGCTTATTATAAAATGATTGCAATAATATCAGAAGTAATAGCAATCGCCATTCTCTAGACTCCATTTGGAATGAATTGAATGGAATTCCGTATATAGACTAGCAGAATCCAAAAGTGCTTTATACATGGTTTCATTAAATGTGTTGAGAAGGACCTTGTATTGATCCCAACGTAGTATTTTCTTTCTTTCTGTCCTTTTTTCCTCTTTCTTTATTTCTTTCGTTATTTCTTCCATTTTCCTTCTTTCTTTCCTTTCTTCTTTTTCCGTCTTAATTTCATTTGTAATTTCTTTCTTTCATCCTTTTTTTATTTCGTTATTTCTTTACATTATTATTCTTTCTTTTTCTTTCTTTTTTCGTTATTTTTACATAACATTCTCGATTGTGGTTCTTAAAAAAGGCAATAACAATAATATCAAGATACAATATTCAGTTCTGAAAGAAGCAGTCTTTCGAAATATAATTACCCGACTCCACACCAGCGAACAAAGGGACAAGCCAAGCGAAATCACATTAAGTTGTTAAACCATGCTCTGGACCTGGAGGGTATCTGGCTGTCTCGTCCATGAGCCCAGGAAAGAGGTAACAAGGTGAAGGTCAAGTTGCTGTACAGTACAATGCACACCTGCTGTCAGAATCAACTCAGGATATTGCAAAATAATAAAAACAGTGAATCTACTTTTTTTTAAACTTGAATAATTTGACTTTAATTGAGAGATATTTTCATGACTATCCCATTCATATATCGCGTGTTTCATATTGACCAATAACGTTTAGCAATTTCTCGGATATAGACCAATCACAATCGTTTATCCAGTGAACAGAATGAAAATACATTATTTTATACATCATAACTTCTTTGGAAATAGAAATAATATAATTGTCCATTGATTAAAAACACAATTTTGATTCGGTGAAAGCCAGTTCGTGTGCTTTTGTACTATCTGATGTAAGCAACTACGACGACGCTGTCCATCTTGTGGTACACACTATTGGTAGCATTGAGAACTCGATTCGAATCGATTCATGGGCTGTTCATTCACTGAGTATAGCGTGATGTAACAGCTGACAGAATATTGGCAAAAAAAGTGAGATAATATTATTCTTTACAAAATCTGTTATTTGTTATTCATGGAATAGTCTTAATAGATCCTACTCGAGCGAAAATGGATGTTAAAGTAAACAATTAGTAATGCTATTGACCTTAAATGATGACGTGAAGCCACTGTAACTCCCAATAAGATTTAAACTGTATTGTTGAGCTTTATCAGCAAACGGGAATGAACCGTTTTGATGTTCTCCATACCTTGAAGTGGAGCACAATACTGTCAATGAAGTGACGGTAAGGGGTATTTAAACAATTTTGTGACACTTACACGCAAGCTTCCTAGAGTACCTCAGACCACCAGTTGTTTTCCGGTAATTATTTTAACAGGCGAAAGGCTATGTTCGGAAACGTTTGTACTCGAAACATTTATACTTGCTTCAACCAATCGAAATTTGTTCTGAATACTTAATTTTAACATGTATGTAGAAACTAACACCTACCCCCTAAAAAGTGTAGAAAACAGTTAGTGTCTTATTTTGAGTTAAAACATTTGTGTTTACATAAATTACGTGCACATTTTCTGTAAGTTGTTAATTTGTATTTTAAAATTTTGGAATTCTGAGAATGCCTTTTGGAAATTTGCGTAGTCTAACACTAACTCCTAAAAATGGTCTAGAGAAAATTTTGGGAAAGTCACTGTATAGTGTCGTGTAGTTTTCCATGGCAGCATTGTTCCCTGGGCAAAGTTTTGGGCGCGTAATTTTCAAATTGTTCCGTCCTGATCTGAATGGCTTTCGTTATGAGCTAACCGACCCGTCATCACATCGAACTTATGAGAAAATGAGGGGATTGCAAAACATCCCTGGTTCAAGAGATCTCACGCGATCGTGACACAAACAGTTCCCGTTTATAGGTACAGTAGAACTCCAATTATCCGGATTAATTGGGACCCGACCCGATTCGGAAAATGAAATATCCGGATAATTGGATAGATAATTAAAAAAAGGTAATTATTTTAAACTAAATTTTACAGTGCAGTACTTACATGAAATGGGATTCATATCTTGGACAAATCAGCAAGAGTTCGTTGTCGACAAACTGTCGATTTTATGGGCTAAAAGGTTTGCTTTTTCGCAAATAATCGGTCCTAAGGAGGGTTTCTTAATGCTCGCTGCTGCAGAAACCACTTGAATATGACCTCAAAGCGATCCGGATAGTTGGAGTTCCGATAATTGGAGTTCTACTGTAGCAATAAAACTAATATGCCTTGCTAAACTCAACGCCTGAAGGTAACCCAATTCACATAGCCGTGTTTCACCATTAATCCTTATATGAAGAAAGAAGTAGGCCTATACTTAAGGGTATCATAATGAGAACAATTAATACGAATGTGTTGGATGGAAATATCGGAGTGAATGTTGCAAATGTGGGATTCGTGGGAAAAAATATTAATTATGTGCCGGTTATGATTTTAATTGTCTGATTGCGTGTACCACATGTATTCGGTTACAGCAAACTCATTACAATAATGGAAAAACCACGTGGCCTTGGACGATATTAGCGTGTTCATTAATTTGTAGCTCTGTCCGTCTTACGTCACTTAATAGCAGTCATTAGTTCTAAAGAACACAGCTCCGTTTACAAATGCAATCCAAGCTGAACTCGGATTCACAATTGTTTACATTTTTTTAGTAAAAGGGTAAGCATTACAATGTTAACAGTCGGTTAGTCTTGTGGAAAATTATAGTCTTCTACCGCATTAGAAATAAAGATGGAGAGTTTGAAATAATTCCTACCTTACCGGTAGGTGGAATTTCCTAGTACCCATTCAATATAAATTGAACTTTCCGCTCTTAGATAGCAACAGTCCTATTTTAAATACATAGTTATTTATACAGTTAATAGTTCAGAATTATAGATAATTTAAAACAATGTTGAAACTGTAATAATAACACTTTATGTTAATATAATAGTTAAAAATAGCACGTAGAAAAAGTATTGAACCTTCTTTCACAATTGAAGATTCACTTGAAACCATTTCCGAAATCGTATCCTTCGAATAAAACCCTACCAAAAAAAGGCACATAAAGCAAAATTAGATACTATTAAAAACTCCTACACTTAATAACAAACAAGTCTCATTTTGATATCTCGAATAGCATTTCAGGTAAAGAGAAATATTATTTATGTCCCTATAATTTTTAATCACTGGAGAGATGGCCCAGGCGGGAACTTCACGGACTTACGTTCGTAAGTTGTGGTTCAAACCCGTGGCCGTCGAATGTTTGATTTTTCACTTTTTTCTCCTTCAAGAAACGTCAATTTCAATTACTCAGTTGGCAATCCTGTAGCGGATACTTTAATTTCTTCACAGTATTAAGGTTCTGAAAGGAAGCATGTGCTTCTCTTCTTTATAAACAGAAATGCAGTGACTATTTTCTTCTATTCTTCAGTTATCCCCACCAGTAGGTCTTTTATTTCTTATATAAATTCGTAAAATACAGAGTCGCATATATATATATACCGCGAAAGGAACTGGCCACCCTACGCCGGTATCATCAGGCCTAGTGTCCCTCGGTCGGGTCGTGGGCTTTCCCTCCACGGCTCTATCCCAGGGCAGGACCGGCCTCCGGGCCGAACACTTGCATATGTATGAATGCATTATATACATAATATACAGTATACAGAGGGTGAATCTTCTTATCCTGCGGATTGAGAAGTTATGAAGTAGCCTACTGGCGTTTTCACAGGCTATCCCGAAAACATAAAATTAAAATAAATAAAATAAATATGTTTGATTATATCCTGGTATGTAGGATTCTATACAAGGACGTAATCTGCTAAGATTTTATTTTATTTTAACTTTACTGTAATTTTATTAATACAACATATTATACAGATTATAATAAATATTCAAAACTACATAATATATACTCTCTTCTACAGAACAAGGTACATCAAATTTCTACAGATTATATTAACTACTCTACTCTATTATTCTACTACTACTGGAGTCCAGTAGTTTACAAACTACGCTACTCTACAGAGCGAGCTACAAATTACTACGGCTACTTAAAGGCAGGGAGAGCTGTCTTTGTTTGCCGGAATGCAAACATTTCAGTTAGAAAAGTTTCTTCGGCAAACGTAGATTTCGGCTCTCCCTACCAATTTTTCCTTTTTTCATTTTTGAGTTTGATTTTGATCAACTGTCCTGTCAACCAGCCAGCATTTAGACATTTGTTTGTTTGTTTATTTTTTCTTTATTTCTTCTCGGATATTTTGAGTTTCGCCTTCTTCCGAGTCGTTCCCCAATAGGTCCTCTGCTGGGGAGCTCTTCCTGTCTGCCCAGGGATTGCGAGGGGTTCCCTTCTCCTGTTGCCGTAAACATAGCGTCGTATCAATTTTGGTCGGCTGTGATTTGAATTCCGGACCTTCCAGCACACTAACCGTTGCGCTAGCAGAGCCTATTAACATAGATCAACATCGTAGCCTTAATCGGACAGGCTAGTGGATGTGGTGTGAGCACCCGAATTTCTCAAGTAAAGTGTGTAAAATGCAGGTTTTCCTAGTTACCAATAAGCAGGATGATTCACGTACGGATGATTCAGAAGATTCACGTACGGAAAAAAATCACCTAAACACATTCTATTCCTATGTAAAAATTCCTATTCGATAATGTCTTACAAACTCAGTATAGTGGATTCCACTATTTTTCTACAAAAGAATACAACAGTATTGTTCTCTAATCAGAAAATTTATACTAATCACGTACAGGTTTGAGGTAGCCTCTTTTCTTTGCTGTTTCTGAATTGAAGTATTTACTGTGGACAATACTGATCATCACACAGCTGGAAGTCTGGGTGTCGGGGTTGCAAGACGACCAGTTTATTTGTACTGTAGCTGAAATAGGGTAAATGTATCCTGAAAACGAATAAGTTAAGATCTGTCTGCTTACAAATAATTGAGTTACTGTTCATTGATTGATAGGTCTATGGGGAATGGGGTGAAATCTAAGCAGGTGTTCTAGGAAAAGAGAGCATCATAACATGAACAATTCTGTACGTACTGTATGACAAAGTACTGCGATTAAAATATTTCCTTAGTTCATAGGTTCTTAGAACATCAAGGCAACGTGTGGGTTACATGGGACACAAATCAAAATGCAAACGAAGTAGTACATACTTATGTTTGATGTGTGCACATGTCACATCTAATTTACCCATACGTATGCTCACAACAGATTTTACTATCCCATTTGTTCACGTAAAAGCAATTGAACAATGCATAAACCATGATTCTTCTGTTGCTTTTTTGGTTATATTTTATGCCTTCTGGCCTTTCTAGTTGATACAACCACTCCGTGTAGGATCACAGAAGTAATAGCATTACAGCATGACTCCAACTCTGAATCTCAATTCCATAAAAATTAATAAAGGAAATTGCTATTGGCCTAACGATTCTGGATTCCTTGTTAATTGTGTAATGTGAAATTTGTTTTTGCTCATGATTTATGCTCTTTCTATGTCATTAGAACAGATTTCTTACAATACGAGTTTTTTTAAGTAACTTAAGTACCGATAATTAAACAAAAATAACAGAAAATTATTTCCCAAATACTTTATTACCATTTATTACCTTACACCCTACACTACTTCTCCACATAGTCACCGCCGTTACTCTGGCACTTGTCGAAACGGGAAACCAGGTTTTGTATGCCTTCGTCAAAGAATGATGCCGCCTGTGATGAAAGTCAAGTCTGCACTTCTTGTTTCACAACATCATCGTCATTGAAATATTTTCCACCAAAGAATTTTTTCAGAGGAAGAAACAGATGAAAATCGCTTGGTGCCAAATCCTGAGGTTGGTCGAATTGTTCCCACTGAATTAAAACAATTGAATCTGTTAATCTATGAACTATTTACAGGTCATGGGGTACTTCAAATTTTGATAAAAAAATCTTATAAAGAAAGAAAATCATATTTCAGTAAATAAGTATGTTTATGAAAAATCCTTTTTTCATTACTGACACAGGGTATGTATCTAGAAACCGTAAAACGATAAAGTGCTAGCTTTCGTAGTTTTTGAGAAAACGTACTTTGTATTTAATAATGTAAAGATAGGCTATACCGTTTCCCCTAAAATACCTTGCAAAAGACTATATGCAATAACAAGGCAAGTCAACTTAACCTGGGTGGCACGGGGTAAGCACAAGCCCTCTCTGCTCAAGGTTTTGCTACCCAAAGGATTGAGATGGATTCCATTATACCAAAAAATTCCAAGCTTGCACCATGCGATGGTATTAAGATTTGATTACGCGTTGCTTGTTAGTGACATCATACACCGCTAAATTTTGAAATTGCCATTATTACCTAAGAAAGGTCACAGTTTTCGGCCATTTAATTGAACGGAATAAATGAGGAGTATTGTTCTAGCCGACTCAATTTACTTTTTCTGCAGTTATGAAACAATGACATTCGTTTAAATGTGACAACTTTGTGTGACGGAAAAATGAATTTCCACCAAAGCACTTCAGATTACATAAGATGCAATACGTAGTACTTATTGCATTTGTGACTGAAACTACGTACAAGTTTGTAAAAAGATGTGTTTTCGAAATATGCACTAATTAATTTGAAATCGGCATTAAGAAATCTCAATAGCGAAATTACGAAAGGCCTGGAGGAAAATTTTCGCACGTTATTGTTTTTTTTCTTCTTTTTTTTGCCGGCCTCAGGCAAACTTTCCTGATTTTTGTCTTTCTTGCACATCACACACAAACACCCATGACCAAGGCGGGAATCGAAGCCACAGTTCTTTTGACCGCGGCTCCAAAGCAGCACGTCTTAGCTACCACGGCTAAGGAGACCGTCTTATTGACGATAAAAGAAAGCCACATTTGCATACCGATATATTAATGTACTGAATTTGGGCCTTGTCAATATATAGTCCTACACATAGTTTTCAAATATACCTTACAGGTACATTAAAATACGGAAATTCTGCCTTGCCAATGTATACGGTCTCCAGTTGGAGATTTCAGTACCTAGATTGATTTTGGACGCTTATTTTCCGAAAAAGAGGACAGAGAGACAAGCGGTAAGCCCATCGCCTCACAAACCCTCTCCGGGAACTAAGCTATTATTTGGACGAGAAAGGGCCGAAGAATTTTGTCTGAGGACTCTAATTTAGACTTGGATTTATTTTACGTGCTGTAAATCTACAAGCGACTCACGCCCTAAATTCCCTTCCGGAGGACTCCGTTCGTAGGATTTCTACGTCCTCAAAATTCCATCTATCGTGGCCGGGTTTGATTCTGCGGCCTTCGGATCTAGAAGGGGGCACGCTACCTCCACAAAACCGCGGCCGATTATAGATTATAGGGCCTATAGTTTAAAAAAATAAATTTTCAGACATTTAATTCAAACATGACCATGATCAGTGAGATAAAAAATATAATTTAGATATATCTACCAGCGAGATATCGAGTCTGTAGCTGCTTACATTATTTCACTTGTTGCCAAAGCAAACTCAATTAACTCAGCTAATATAACGAGATTTGCTGTAGTACAAGATCCAAGTTCCCATCACGTTTAACGTCATTGGAAGTTTTCATTTGGCCAGATCCTTCTGGTGGTACTGTGGCCTTGGGAGCAACTCAGCCTCTACCAGAAAAAATCAGAAAAAGCAATCATGGGTAAAGGCGGTCTTTGCGCAGGGCTCAAAGCCTTACCACCTTTATATGCCGAAGAATGTCTAAAAAAAATTCGGGAGTCTGAAACTCCTAAAGCACTAAGGGCTTCCACAACCCGTATAGGAAATAGTTTACATTTTTACATGATCACATAGCCTACTTGAAGTTTGTGTACATATTCTATCAAAGCAGGTTCATTTTATCTGCATGCTATAATCAAGATTGTGTCAAAATATTACAGAATGTTATTTAGTAAATATGTAGGCCTAAATACTATAAAATTCTAATTTTAAAAACTAAAACGTAAAATTTGTTAATTCAAAATAAGAAAAATTACCCCCCTAATTATTATATAATGAAAAAATTAATAATCGGAAGTTATGAGTCTAGTAAATTGACTTTGTGTGTTCGAAATTACCGAGGTTATTATTCCAACGAGAGGTTACAAGTGGGATTTATTAAGACTATTCCTTGAATTATATGTAACGGATTATGTGAATAATAACATACTAATTACTTTCTTACTTTGTTGTCAATATTCTGTCAGTTGTGAGATCACGGCGTACTAAATGAATGAACAGTCGATGGATCGATTCGAGTTACCAGATCTGACCAGTGCTACCAATAGTGCATACCACAAGATAGAGAGCGTCGTCGTCATTACTAACAACAGAAAATAATTAAAACACACGAACTAGCTTGTACCTAATTGAAACTGTGATCTTAATCAATGCACGTTTATATTATTTCATTTTTCTATCAAGCTGTGTTATATAAAGGAATGTATTTTATTCTGTTCACTGGCAGCATGTGACGTTGCGTATTGATGCCGTACCCCTCCCGTAGCGAGCTGAAGTTTTATCAGATAAAATCGCATCCTTGTTTACATAGCAAGCATATTATTAGATTAACGCCCGTGATTGGTCGATATCCAAGGCGTTGCTAACGTTATTGGTCGATATGAGATACGCGTCTCATGAATGGAATTGTCACCATTAATCCCTGCAACTCTCAAAGTTCCTTCTCCCATAAATGTTTACGATATTCCGCATAACGCTGAATAAATTAGCCAACACACATTTTTGTAATAATAAAAGTAACTAAATTTTATTTTTATTTAATTATTTATATTTCCCACTTAACGCCTTTGATTTTGTTCTGAATTTTCTGGGTGAAATATCCGTTCAGTCCAAGGAATTTCTTGTCGTTAGTCAACTCCGTCCCAGGTATTTCGCTTCTTCTCCCACAAAATAACAATTTCTCGTTACATTCTTCAGGTATGTACTGTACATACCATGAAATTTTCATTTTAGCGATGATATCACGTACAGTTTATTTATTACTCTATGCAAATTGAGCATTCACTGCTACTAGACCTTTGTGTGGCAGTTCATGAGATCATAAATAATGTTTTTATTATACTATTATAACAAGTTTTTATAACGTTACGTAATATTCACTTCATGTTTGTTTTTAATAATTCTTATGTATTTTTAAGCTAATGGTGTACTGTGAAAAATATAAAATATTGCCACCATCTCAATATATTTATTTCTGAAAAGAAAAAAAAGTGTTTATAAAATTGTAGCCATCCCTGCACTTGCAGCATACGGTATGTCCAGGTATTAGGTATATATTTTACAGAGATAGAGTTTTTAGGAGTAAGCTTTATATGGTAGCTCATTGCATGTACGTGTTTTGTGGTTTCTGCTGGAGTTCGTGCACTGACTTTGTGACAGGAATTAAACAAATTATTTTGGTTACTCCATAGATTATCTAACACAATTAACAATCATAAAATCACTGGCCAGAATCATTTCAACAAACTCCCATTTTCTTACGACAGGTCCCTTCAAATGTTTTTAAGAGAAAGCTCTATAATTGGCTATTAGCTAATCCTTTTTATAAAACAGACAAATTCTTTGATTGTAACACTATTTCTACATTGTAGTAATAAGTGATTCAATTTTTTTATATGTTCAACATTTTATGACTAGGCCTATAGATGTACATAATATGTTATTTTATTATTGCAATTGATTTATGCTTATTTTAAGCCTGTTCTTATTGACGTCTATTGGGACAATTGCCTAACGACAGTAAAATTATATATTGTTATTAATAATAATAATAATAATAATAATAATAATAGTAATCAATAATAATAATAATAATAATAATAATAATAATAATAATAATAATAATAATGAGTCGTTTGAAGCTCCAGCAGATCACGTGGTGGGAGAGATCACTCACCCATCGAAACAGGTCTTGAACAAGCGTGACTATCCTCGTTGCCTTGGCAACCAAACAATCCTTATACTTTAGCGTGCGGAACTTCACCCTCCATACCTCTCATGCGTCACACAGCCTCCAGGCTCCATCAGTAAAGAGCCGGACGGGCAGTGCGTGTGCCCGAAAATATAATTAAAGAAATAATAAACAAAATATTAATACAAAAGTAATTTAAAAACAGGTGCAGTGGCGCTTCATGAGCTTCACCCAAATAACAACCACTGAAATGAAATAACATTTCTTTGAGTTTCTCTTTCATTTAGTACCAATCCCATTTCACAATTGCACATACCTTATTAGCAATGATTATATAAAGTATGGGAGATTTGAACGGAATACCTTTGTATTACAGTCTGTAGTCTGACCATTTTAAGAAAGAAACCTTTTAAGAAGACCTCGTCTCAAACCATCGCATATCTACAAAATAATATAATAGCATTGTTCCGTAATCCGAAAATCTGCACCGACACCGACAAAGAACAGGTGCTCTTGTAGTCGCGTGGAATTCCCCAGTGTTGCCGCTGTCATTCAACACTACTCAAGTGAAGTAAACATGCTGTATCACGTATTTGACAACATTGTACTGGACTGCAGACCAGTGTGAATACGCCTAATTACCTTTTTGTTCACTGATTGACAGTTCGAAGAGGATTAGGGTGGCAGCAGGTAGCGGCAGTTCTTGGAAAAAGTCTTTAAGAAGTGGCACCCACAATATGAGTAATGTGTTAGAGTGAGACAGACATATTTGTTTTTGTTCACTTCAGGGTTCTTTCTTAGAGTGATCAGACTTAAGGAATAGATTCTGCCCCGGAATACGAGTCCTTATTTCCTTCAGGTAGTGCTGGAATTTTGTATTAACTAATTTGATTTATAATCTGATTTTACTAGCATAAATATATCTTGGCCACCTTGTTCCGTCAATTATAAATTAAGAAGTCTAAACTAACCTTCAAGTTATTAATGTCCATTGTCATCAATATTAATAACTAGAAGTTTGCCATGAATATTAATAACTAGAAGGTTGAGTTAGACTCTTACTTTATAATTGAGGGAAGAAGGCGGTCTGTATATATATAGGCACTTGAAGAAATATCACGAATCTGACAACGAAATATCAGTTTCATTAATTTTGAAAACAAAACCATGAAAATATAGCCTGACATTATGTGCACGTCATATTAACTAATCTCTGTCTTTTGTTCCAGGGTGGGACACGCTATAGGAGTGAATCCATGGAGGTTCATATTTGGCACGTTTGTGATTGTAGCCCTGGCCAGTCTGGGATTGCTGAGATTTCATCACGAAAAGCATCCTGTCAAACTGTGGATCCCCAGGAACTCAGATTTCATCCACGACACTGAATGGCTCATGCAGTCCTTCCGTGAAGGATACAGAATACAGTCCGTTCTCATCACAGCGCCCAATGTCCTGGAGCCGAATATTCTGCAACAGGTAAGGATCATCTTTATTCTAAGATGTTGGAACCTAGCGTTACGTTATTGGTACAGAATGGGCCTGTTTCTATTTTACGTATTTCATGGGCTGCGTTAATAGAAATATATACTGAAGGCAGTTAGGAAGATTAGAGAAATAACTCTTTGTTTCAGGGGTACCTTTATATACGTCTTAGGTCCTTTTCTAATATTAGTAATTTGGTCGCTATACATGCCACAGAGATCCGTAGAGTTCCAGGAGGTTGTTGTACAATAGTAAGACCACAAAGATTACTATCATTATTCATAATTCCTTTATAGATGAATGCAATCTGTTCTGACGATCACTCACAATTACACTGAAAACCTTGCAACATGCTACCAACAATACCGATACGCCATGTCCATTTACGATATATAACTTCGCTAAGTGGACGGCATTACCGAACACCCGGTATTCCGGGCTAAAACCTTCTGGTTATCCTTATGGTTATCACGATTATCCTTACAGAAGAGAAACTTTTGAAATCGATAGATCATGTATGAAATGAACCTAATTTTTGTGTGCTTATAGTATATATATATAGCATGTTTTATTATTTATATAACTGTATGGAGTACAGATCTGAAAATAATACCTTACTGTTGTCAATAAGACATTTTGATTGCGATATGCTAAAACAACTTTAAAATATTTCCAATAAAATAATAAACAGCGTCTAAATTTCGCCGAGGGCCTAAGAGGAGCCGAACAACTTTGAATTCGATTTTCAATTTCTTTATAACAGTTGTACTGTATAACCAGCTGTTACTCGTAATTTTTATATGATATTTATGTTTAGAAAGTTTTCATTCACAAACAAGAGAATAATTATTTTAACAAATTATAACATAGGCCTATATTTTCCATGTGATATATATCGACTTTTAGTAGTTATTTATATATCAAGTACGCAAATAAGGCTTTAGCGGACGAATGTAGTATTGCAGCCGAGGCAGAAATACTGGATTAGTCCGCTAATGTTTTTGCGTACGTGGTGCATACAATATTTTTTAGTAAAAGTTCTGCAATTTTACTACTAATGAGCTAAGTTTTCCAGTCATTTTCGATGAATCTGCGTAAAGAAAGCAAAGGTAATGGCGATTATATTAGTAGTGCATTTTTATAATCTTCTTTTCCTTAAAAAAAGTTTAAAGACATCGTTAAGATAATAATGTTGATTAATTAACCTAAGTATATTTACCTCAAATGAAATTTCGCGTCATTTTTATCGCATTTTTTGCAACGAAACTTATTATGCCTTGTTAAAAGAAGCAATCGTACAAGAGGCTCATGTGCACTCGTTTCCTTCACCTGGCGCTGTGGTCTAGTGGACTACGCGATGGCTTCGTGATTTAAGGTTTGCGTCTACCACTAGTGGTCATTATTATGGAATTTATTTCTTAAATTCAATATTTCTAAATGACAAGGTTTACTATGCTTGTAGGTCCACTAGGGGTTACCATGACAACTTTACCGTACTAGGCCGTTAAAATTACTTTACTTTCCGGCGTGTTAGCAATCCGAGAAACAGCCACTTTGCGGAGCGTGTACTAAAAATTAATAAATCAAAGCCTGTATGAAAAGGAAATGATGATAATAATAATAATAATAATTTGATTGGATGTAATGAAACATTCATTTGTTTGCCACAGACCCCTTCCTCTTGGTAAAGTATGTAACAAGAAATGCCTTGTTATTGCTAAGAGTAAGGCGTAAAAGGCAGGATGATTATTTCATTTGTTTAGTGTAAAATTGGTCACATTGCATCAAACCATTTAATTTAAAGGTGAGAACCCACAATATAATCCACACCGATAGTTCAAATTACTGGTAGAAGTAGTTTTTCCCAAGAAACGGTACACGGAAACTTCCTAATAAATCAGTAATTTTACTTTAGTAAATTACCTGTTTAACCCTCGCAGTTACTTTCACTTTCTTCGTTAGGTCTCTTCTATGTAATGCCTGAAAATAACACGTGACTGGTGGTATCAGTGTCAGATACCACCAGTTAGCCTTATAAACCTCTTGGAATCAGATAAAAACTATTTGAATATATTTGAAAGATTTCAGAGAAGGAGAAAAAAGATGCATATTAAGTCCACGTGTAACCTCCATGAGAAAAACAGAGAATGTGATCAAGGTCTTCTCACGTGGGCCATATGTAATGTGTGTCCATAAGAAAAGAGGAAAACATAGGGACGAAGTAGCACGATTGTGTAATAATCATAGGTGGTCCACTATTATGGCTCAATGGATAGCATGCTTGCCTTGAATTCCTGCGTAGAGAAGGGCGTTGTGTTATTTTGTGTGTTATTTTGTCCTCATCCAGTTGAAATGTAGAATGAAGCACTTGTGAAATTGAAAATTCCATGTCTATCCTGAAATTCTAATCAAATTTTCTATTATATGTGCGTTATGTAAGGTAGGCCTACTAACCAAAATACAGGCGCGGATCTAGAAATATTCGACAGCTGGGCCCGACGACTATCCCATATCGATAACTTATATAAGATCTAAGGCCAATGGCTAGCTGAATATTTAACTAAATAAGATATTTAAATGTGTAGCTATGAAGTAGATTCCATATGTAAATAATGAGCCACTGGCCTACCTAAATGAAAAGGAAACGAAATAAAAGTTTGCCATAAAACATAGTGTTTAACGGTACAACAAAATAATAATAATAATAATAATAATAATAATAATAATAATAATAATAAATGTCAGCTTACAACAATGAAGTATGATCTGATTGATGGCCCGGACCCCATGGCCCCAACTGAATCGGCGCCTGAGCACATGCAATCTTTAGTCTGTTCTCTGTTCCATGGATTATAGAGTAAAATAGTGTTTAAGGCTACTATGTCGTGAAACAATTTTTTTTTAAACAACATACCTTTTCCATGGATAAAGTATTATATTCTTTGTTATGGACATCACGACAAATCTATCCTGGAAATCTGGATAATTCTTTCACATCAACTCTGTATAGTTTTCTTTCTTTCGTATTTTTACATGTCTGTGTGCGAAGGCATACTGGTTCGCAAGTAGGTTGCTGTTCCTCTAAGAGGAAATTGGAAGCAGGACAATTTCCTGGCCTTTGTAATTTCCTGTTTAATTCGACGAGGCGAGCAGCTGTATAACGCAAAGAATCGTTGGCTTTAATTGTTCTCGTTTCCTATCAGCTAATACAGTACCAATCTGTCAGAACTTTAAGCAGGCGCTTTTCTACTGATAGGTCAAGTAGGCGTGATTATTTTATGTCCTTAAAAATCTAATTGCAGGGTAAAATAATAATAATATATTTCTTTCACATACCTATTTCTACATTTACTTCAAATTACGCTTTTGCAATGTTTGTGTCCTTATTCTTGGATTATTTGGCAGCACATTCGTGTGAACTTGTTGGCCATTCGTAAACCATTCTGAAAGATGTTGGTTTGTATATTGTCTTTGATCACTCGCAATAATGTCGAGACCAAGAGTGCTTGGCGAGAGCAGCAATCTTCTCTACAGCGTGTTCCAGAATTGAACCACACAAATTGCGAGGATTGTGGAGATATATCATTGAAACGTTTTGAGATAGGGGACATGAGGTCTTCTCTGACTCACAGTTATGATTTTCTTTTAATTAGACGTTGTAACTGATAAATTAATATTAAATGAATATGTGTGTATGATTTGTCTTCGAAATGCGTCATGCTTGCTCCGGTAGTCTGAACAAATTATAGTTTTTGCATAATAAGGAGTAACGCATTTTGGAAATTATGGGCTTTGCTGTTTTGTAAAATTGTTCTTTCGACAAGAGTGTGCACACCGCTGATGAGATTTAATTTCATGTCAGGAGTTTAGAAAACTAGACGTACATTATATTCTTCCTGTAGCTCAGTTTGGAGATAGTTGGTTTATAGATATAATATAAGAAAATGAGTAAATAGGTATAAAAATATTACTTTAAAAAGTTTCGTATGATAGGCCTATTTGTGAGTCGTTTACAGTACACAGTCGGAGTTCAAAAGATAGGGAATAATAAACATAGTGGGGAAGTAGTAAAAATATGAAAGTTTAATTTACGTTGCTATTCCACTCATACGCCGCATGTTTGATATCGACCAATAACGTTTAGCAATTCCTCGGATATAGACCAATCACGATCGTTTATCTTAAAAAAGGTTTGCCATTAATATGAGGATGCAATTTTATCTGATAAAACGTTAGTTCGTTACTGGACACGTAAGGCAACAACGTGCTGTGATTAATACGTAACATGCTGTCAGTTGAACACAATAAAAACACATTATTTTATCCAACATAAATGTTTGGAAATTGAAATAATATTATTGTACATTGATTAAGAACACATTTTCAATTCGGATCAAGCCAGTTCGTGTGCGTTTACTCTGTTCTGCTGTTACCTTACCTGAATCAGGTTAACTTTGTCTTATAAGCACTATTGGTAGCATTGGTCACAACATGACAACTCGAATTGATTCATGGATGAATGATTCATGGTGTGCCGTGATCTCGCAGCTGTTATTTGGTTTTATATAACAAAGTAAAAAATGTAATTATTTGTATAAGCCGTTATAATTTTATTCACGGAATAGTCTTAATAAATTAATTTCGAGTTGACGAGTTTCATCAGATAAATTAGCTCTTGCTGCGCAGTCACGAATCTATCGATAAACTCGCCAACTCTCGTGAGATTACTTACTTTGCTATGACTATTCAACTCATACGCCGCGTGTTTGATATTGACCAATAACGTTTAGCAATTCCTCGGATATAGACCAATCACGGCCGTTTATCTTACAATATTCTTGTAGGAATCGCGAAGATGGCATTTTATCGGGTAAAATGTCTGGTCGTTACTGGAGACGCAAGTATCAGTGTGCAGTGATTAATAGTCAGATGGTGCCACTAAGCGGCACGAAAACAGATTATTTCATACAACATAATTTGTTTGGAAATTGAAATAATAGAAATGTACATTGATTAAGAACACAATTTCGATTCTGTGCAAGCCAGTTCGTGTGCGTTTATTCTGTTCTGCTTTTAGCTTAATTGAATGAAGTTAACTATGTCTTATATGCTCTGGTGGTAGCACTGATTACACCAAAACAGCTCGAATCGATTCATGGACGGTTGATTCATAGTAAGCCGTGATCTCACAGCTGTTAGTTTTGTTTTTGTAGAACAAAGCACGAAAGTTATTATTATTTGTATAATCTGGTGGATTTTTATTCATTGAATAGTCTTAATAAATCCAACTCGAGTTGACGAGTTGCATCAGATAAATTCGCTCCTGCTGCGCAGTCGCGAATCTATCGATAAACTCGTCAACTCTCGTGGGATTACCTATGATAAAAAGATAGACTAAAGAAAATTATACTGTAATACGAAATAGGAGTAATACAAGAGAATAATTCCAACATATTTTATGTAAATACTGGTTTACCGGTATATTTTATAAATTGCGTAAGATACACACATGATAATTCTAAATCATTGTATAAATGGCACTGAATATGACAGTTTGATTGGATTTTACATAGAGATTAGATAAAAATAAAATAAAATTGGTAGCTTAGCAATTAAATCGCTGTCATATATTAATGTAATAGACGAACTTAAGGTTAGGCATAAGACAAGAACATTATTTAAATAAACATAATGATATAGCTAAAACAACATATTGTGAAAGACAATATTATAAATTCAAATGGATATACCTAGGCTATTTGCTATAACATAAATGTAAATCAATTAAATTAAAATGTGGAATGTAATTTTCCCTCAGATAAAGCTTTCTTATGTTTTATCTTATGAGATGGTAAAAATGAAGAAATTCCAAAAAGGGACATCAAATATTGATAAACAATAACGCAGAACTTAAAAAAAGCCATAGCTGATCAAATAAGAGGTGGCGTAGAGGTAGCATCTACAGTAGATTCGAAGGTCGCGGGATCAAACCCGGCCACGGTCATTGGATTTTTCAGGACGTAAAAAATTCTGGGCACGGAGTCCTTCGGGAGAGACATTATTTTGGGTGCCCGTGCCGTAGATTTACGGCACGTAAAAGAACTCCAAGCCTTAACTAGAGCCTCTGGACAAAATTTCGCGGGCCTTTCTAGTCCTAGTTTCCTGAGAGGGTTTTTGAGGCGATGGGTGTACCACCTGTAGGAGTAACAGGAATATCGTAATCAGATAAGATATTTTGGTTTTTATTAAAACAAACCGAGTGGGTTGACCGATTGGTTAGTCCTGAAATCTCATATTCCGGAGATCGTAAGTTCAAATCCAGTTGCCAGTCAACCTGAATGTAGGTGTGGGGGTTTAGCATTAAGCTGTTCTGTTTGAGGAACGTATGATCTGGAACTTTCTTTCCACGTACTACAGTTATACTGACGTAATTGTCTTGAGTGACTCTAATATATTTGAGGGAGCAGTGGTGTTAAGCCATTTAGACTCGGGACGATACTAGCTCGCAGAATTCTTTACAATAAGGACAAAAATGTTTTGTTAAAATGCAGCGTGCATAGCGACAGAGGGCTTCAATTTGCCCTGAGATATGCTGCATATCCAACCAACAGCTGTGAAAAATGAACTAGCTATGACCGCAAAATTCTTACAGTACGTGAAATGCCTATTAGAACTTAAGCATAACAAGTGACAGAGGGCTTCTATTTGCCCTGAAATATGCCGAATAGCCAACTAAGATCCGTGAAAAAGATTTGAATTGACTGTGATTCAACGTGATTTTATAGATGCGTTGCCATTATTAAATTTTCTACTCTCGTACAAAGATACAAGAATCTTCAATGTGAGGCCCTGAAAATTATGTCGAAATCCACGACGACTCTGACTATATTAATGTCGCTCAGCTGGACAACCTGTCATCGTTATATAACAAGAATGAGAATGTGTGCGTTTCTCTAAGGCACAACACAAGGATTGTCCAATCCAACTAGTAGGTATTAGCATTGTGTCCTTATCATCTTTGTGTTTAATTCGGATGATAGTTTCGGTCTTTTGGGAAGAATAGTCAGGTGGTTTTATATTTCCAAAACGTGTTCGGCATATTACTTCCTGTCTCTGATATTTGAAGGTAAGTTTAAGTAGGCTATGAAGATTCTGACTTCTTTTCAGTGATTTTGGTATTTAAGGATTAGGCTATCCCTATCCCACTTGCCACCACTTTACAGATAGGCCTACATTCCCAGATGTTAGTACCGTAACTTGATGTGGTAAAGGGTAAAGGACCACAGAAAAATATTTAAAATTTTCTTGTTTTACTCTCTTAATCCTTTCATAGCTGAATTTATATATTAATATAAGCGACCATCAAGTGAGATCGTTAGTGGCTCTACGTTTTAAATCGATGAGGAAATTTTCAGTAGAATAACTGGTCTACATAGACGACAGTCATATCACGTGAATAAAAATCCTCACAGTTTTTCATAAAAAAAGCCATAGCAACATCCATAAGGGACTAGGCCTACCACCCGACCGCTGCGTCATCTGCCGTAGGCAGATGGCAGGATTGGGGGGCATGTAGTCACCATGTGGAAACCCGCGGCCGTTAATGGAGATTTCCATGACCGGAGCCGCTACTTCTTTATCAAGTAGCTCCTAAGTTTGTATTACGAGGCTGAGTGCACCCCTTCCCAGACCTCCTTACCTCAGAAAAATCGGGGGAAGTACCGGGGATCGAACCCGGGCCACGGTGGCTAACCACTGGACCACGCGGGCGGTCACATTTTATATATAAAGCCATACTTTAATATTCTCATATAGGCTATCTGCTTTTATACAATTTTTTGGGGGTGACTAAATTATGTGAGTAGCAGTAAATAATAAAAATTCGTCTTCTTTTCACTTGTATAAGGTACCCACTACTAAAGAGTTCAATTTTTGTAAAGTACGTGGACATGGTTGCTCCTTCCTGCGCCTGCAAATTTTGGCAAATGTATGATTAGGTTATGTAATGTTGCTGAATTCGTGGTCTGGTGGTTAGCGTTGCTGACTGCAGATCCGCAAATCAAAATACGATCTCGTACCTCGTCGGATTTTTCTGGGGTAGGGAGGTCTGGAAGGGGATCCACTCAGCCTAATGACACCAACTGAGGAACTACTTAATGAAGAAGTAGCGACTTCCATCTCCGAACCCGCCAATAACGGCAGTGAGATTCGGCATGGTGACTACATAATCCCCAATCCTGCGATCTGCCTGTGATAAATGACGAAGCGGTCGGATGGTCGGTCCGGTCTTCAGACGGATATTGAGCCACCAAGTTTTGTGATATTTGTTTTAATGCAACATCTCCACAAACTCCTTATTAATACAATTTCAAATATACCAGGAACAAGGAAGGGTTGATTACAAAAACCGAACAAGTTCAAAAAGTTAATTTTTCAGGAATTAAAAAATAACTACCATCTGTTGAACTTCTCTGCTTTCGTTAATATTTATTATTATTTATTGCAAAATGGACATTATTTATTGAAAAATTGATATTATTGATTGCAAAATGGATATTATTTCTTGAAAAATGGGTAGTACAGTTTAAACAGCTTGTTCCTTCGGTGGAAACAAACAGATATTCATTTGAACATTGAAGAGATGCTTGACTTGATCATGTTTTACTGAATGGAAATTGACTTATCCAGTTTTTGTAGAAACACTTGATTTCCATCTGGCATTTTCTAAGGACCTGTCAGACAAATTTTACCACCAGATAGCTCTGCTAATAGAGTAGAAATTTTTTCTCTGTGCATATTACTTCTTTTCGAACCGAATGTTGCAAAGTTGATTTAAAAAAAAAAAAAAAAAAAAAAACACACACACACACACACGTAGGAACAAAATATACTAGCACCATCTGGTGAGGAAACATGCAGTGAAAATTAGCTATCATTGAAGATAGCTAATTTTCACAGCATGTTTCAACCAGTAGAACTATGTCAACACCACATAAACTGGAAAAGTGGACTTGTCCAGTTTTTGTAATAAACCCTTCAGATGTAAAAATTCAATCTTATTACCACTACCGGTTTCTGAAAATGGTACAGTAGGCACCATAAATTTAACGTGCATAACAGTAGAAGGTTGGTTGGTATATGGTTATTGAACGACGGGGATGCACTGCGACTTAGGCCAGTGACCGTCGCCGTTGTGCCGGAATTTTGTCCGGCAAGAGTTCTTTTACATGCCAGTAAATTGACTGACACGGACCTGTCACATTTATGCACAAGTTGATGCCATCGACCTGAGTCGGGATCGAACCCGCAACCTTGGGCACAGAAAGCCAGCTCGATACTAACTGCGCCACCTAAGCTGACACTGTAGAAGGGTAATGGTCTCTTTAAGCTTGCATTTTATCATGGCTGTAAACTAGCCTGGAGTGCCTTAGTTGCACACCATTGTTATAGGACGTGACTTGGAGTATGCTTTTTCACACGTGTTTATTACATGTGTTGTCATTATTTAATATAAAACATACATAAATTAGTCGCTGTTGTAATGTGAGCTAGCTCATTATTTTCCTGTCTTCTATTTATTTCCCTAATATGAGAGCAGAGTCATTAAGAAATCCTTCTAATGATTTTTTTATACTCCTGCTGAATTGTAACGAGCTATTTACAGACACCACGCTGGCAAGTGTGTATCTGTGATTACAGATTTGTTGCATTAGGTCTACAGTACTGGAAATCCAGGTAGAGCTAAGCTAAACAAACTGTTTCTTGTGGTCAGGGTTCCATGAGGTTCTAAGTTCAATTCTTGACCCTGCCATGGTTTCCTAGGTATGCTTTATACGAATTTATCTTAGTGCCTTTGGTTCTGACATAGGCTGTCCGTATAATTCATCACTCACATCATTGGGATAAGGTAGCGCGGCTTCTTAGTAGCCCCACTGCCAGAAATTCTTTATACAGTGAAATACCCGTATAGCGGTTACCAATATAACGGTAATACTCAGCATAATTTTAAAATATTGTATTCCCGGTAATAATATAAAATTCCCCTCGATTTTGCGATACTCTTACTAATGATAATCTACTATATTACCATTACAATTAGAATCCCTGTAATAAATTTCCCCCGGTATAACGATAAGTTAGGTTGTGAAAGTGTAAATCAGAACAAACAAGCGGAAGAAGAGGAAGGAGAAGAAGAGAAATAACAAGTGTGATTTGCATAGCACTTTAATCTACCTTATACCCACAACTTATGTTTTCTGAGGAACCCTTAAATAAGAGGCTTTACAATAGTTTAAAAATATATCTTAACCTCAATTAAAAAGGGTTGTAAAGTCAATCAATAAAAAATCCGAAAATAGTACAAATATACTTGTCAATGAATTAAAATGTTATACTTAATCTTTGACAGTGTTTGTAATTTTGTAATTTTTATATTTTAATTCATTGACGAGTAAATTAATTTGTATTATTTTTGGGAATACGTTTTTTTATATTGATTGACTTTACAACACTTTGTAATTGAGGTTATTATATATTTTTATACTAATGTAAAGCCTCTTATGTAAGGGTTCAAAAAAATTAGTTGTGGATATCAGGTGGATTAAAGTGCTATACAAATCATCATCAACCCGCAAGGAAAATGAAATTTATAAATATCAAAGTGTGAATCTACTGTCCTTAATTACATTAGAAGTCATTTCCCACTGTGAGGCTCAAAAGACATTTCTATCAATTTCTCCTGTGTGTTCCAGAAGATCATTTACTGATCCTCGATGTAGTGAGGTCGTTTTTTCCCCTTTCATGAAAAAAGTGAAACAGACCTATCACATCCAACATTTTAAAAGAGAGTCAAAAATAAAATGTATCCCATTTGTTTGACTGATACCGTAATGTAAAATGTCTTCGCGCAAAACGAGCAAAAAGTGAGTGGACATAGCGTAGTGTAGTGTATTAATTTAAGGGTAAAGTAAGATGTTCATGTGCTATAGTCCTACAAGCTAGAAAGAAACCTGCGCGGAACGATGCTGTGATTGCTGCAGCAAGCGCAGCTATGTTCCGCGCAGGCCGCGGAGGATTTTTTTTTAACTTATTGGACAGTCGTTTATCTTAAATGCCTAAAAACTTCAATTAGGGGGCTGGTTCTCTATACACCATCAAAATTAGAATTTTGGAAATATTCGATACAACAATAACACTCTTTACAACAGTATGTCTTCTAGTCCATGCAAAATCGTTCTATGAAGATTTAATTATGTACACACAGATTCAAGGAGGCAGTAGATAACATTTAACAAACCGGAAGGTCGCGGGTTCGATTCCCGATGAGGTCGTTGAGATTTTTCAATTGGCCTAATCCTTCTGGTGGCACTATAGCCCTGGGGTCGACTCAGTCTCGAACAGAACTGAGTACCAGGAGCAATCCTGGGGGTGAAGGCGGCCGGTGCGTAAGGCTGACAACCTTACCACCTTCATGTGCCGAATGTCCAAAATCTTGGAGCCTCAACCTCCTGGAACCCTCTGGGCCTCTATGGCCTGTATAGAGATCACTTTACCTTTTTTTACCAGCAATAATAACATTGATGTCCATGGTGTTTGTGTATTCTTGAATGAACATTTTTTTCTAGTAGTTGTACTACCACTGCAATCACCTCCACATTCACATATTTCTATCTCATTACGTGCCTCAGGAGTAAAAACTGGAATTTCATGTTGTTCGGTTACATTTAGTACACGTTGGGTTTGCCTGTTTGTTTTGCTTTTTATGCCAAGTGCAACAATCGACAGCAATGTAATTCTAATTAATACTTTTTTTATATAAATTTAGCCGGCATAGGCCAATTTTCGTGGATTCTTTATCTTGTTTACCGTATTGTTTTCCTTGTTTACCATTTTTCCTTCTTATATACAATGGTGGACCTATTTACATACAAGAACAATTTTATGCAATATGTTAGCAACTTTCAGTGGCTTTAACAAAAAGGATCGAACTTTTCCCAATGATTTTACATTTCTCGACTTCTTTACCATTACATATTAATGAATAGCGTTTGACAAATTCGCGAACATATTGAAAATATCTGTGACCCCACCAGATACTCTTTTATGACCTTTCACCTATTTTTCCTTACTATAAAAAACTTGACTTTAAGAAAAACAACATACATTTATCGCACTGCAAATATATTTATGTGCTATTAATTAGTGTAGTTTTGTATTTTCTTGTTTACCAAGAATTCTGTTCAATAATTTGTTGCTGTACTCAAGGCATCTCTTTTTTATCGCACAGCAGGAAAGTATCTCTTCTGCTCTTCAATTTCCAAAATCCTAATCTCCACCACCAAGCCTTCTGTGTTGTTCTTTATCATTATTTAGTAATAACATCCAGAATTAGCAAATATGACTATAAAAAATCCAAATGTATTCACTCAGTATCTTCTTTGATAAATTATTTCATTCCGATATTATTATGATGTTTAAGTGCCTTTATATTTGTACATCGCGTTGTTCGATCTACTTCCACTCTGTACTTCCATATTGTAGGTGGTCATGTTTAAGGCGTTATTTAATAATAACGTTATTTAATAATAATAATAATAATAATAATAATGGTAATAATAATAATAATAACAATAATAATAGCAATAATAATAATAATAATAATAATAATAATAATAACAGCACAAACCGAATTGTAGTGAGTGTAATCCCAGATGAGATCACTAAGAATATTCAATTGCTACATCATTTTATGTTACTATGACCATGTAGCAAACCGAAATGAAGCGAGTTCGATCCCAGATGTTATAACTGAGATTATTAAACTGATTTTGTCATTTTATGGCCTTCATGTCCGACTGTCTAAAAATCCTGGAGCAACACCCTTCCAGGAAACTAATCTTCAATATCCTGTTTAATATTAATAATGACTGCCTTAATTTCTAATCCGTACTGTTTATTCTTTTTCAGGTAAGTAGAGTTTCCTGACTCAAGTTCTGGACATGCAGTTCCATGTCTGATTCTTCAGCTTCATTCTGAGTAAGCAACAAGATATTTATTTTCCTGTAAATAGGCTTATGCCCGGTGGCTATAACGTGTCATATACATTCATTACAGTACAGTAATACACTACAATTATTAAACTTATATTTTGTAACAAACTTTTAATATCAAGAGTATAAATCTATAAATATATGCATAAATGTATAAATATATGCACCATACAAGGTAAAATAAATACAATACAAAAATTCTTAACGCGATAGTTCTGCCTAAAAGCATTTTATAACTTTTTTAATTGAAGTTTCTTTTAAAGTCTTTAACAAATGGAGGAAGAGTCTCCATCACCCTTGAAACCAGCTTATTCCATTCGTTTATTGTTCCATCTTCAGTATTTCCCTGAATTCATCCTCTGCTTACTTTCCTGAATCTTGATATGATTTGATCTCCTCAGTCTAATGCTAATGTCCGCCCAAGCTGACTTCCCTTTATACGCCGTGTACATTGCACAAAATATAGCACGACGCCGATGATCCCAAGACTACTCCGTTTGTTAGTTTGTCCCTAAATATTTTAGCCCTTTTCTGAACCCTATCTTGTACCTGAATTTTTCCTTCTCTATATGGATCCCAACAATTACTCCATAGTCTATTCTCGGTTATGATAGTCTATGATATATTCACTATTTATAGCGAAATTTCACACAAATATTATTAACGAAACAAAATAATACTACTAATTGATATTGTGTTCTCTTTCGTAAAATTAGTTTTACTATTATTTTATTATTAATGACATTAGTATTTAGTTCAGGACCTTAAAACGTCGATATTGCTAATTTTATTGGTAAACTATCATAATAAACGGCTAAAATAATAAAAATTCACTTATAATATTAGGTGTTTCTCTACTAATGTATTTCGATTGAACCTAGAAGTTGTTATTCTCAAAGCCACCCTATGTGATGTTTCATAATCTTAAAATTGTGGGAAATCCATCTCTCTGAGGAATAATAAATGAAATCTTTCCGTAATGATGGTGATGATGACGATGATGATGATGATGATAATAATAATAATAATAATAATAATAATAATAATAATAATAATAATAATAATAATAATAATAAATTATCAATTCCCGTGGTCGGCGTAAGTTCAATTAGGCAATTATCTCGTGTGATCGTATTCTTTTCGGGCCTTTTTATTACAGTTTTTTTGGTCCTTGGAAATTGTTGTTTGGCCTGAGAACCAAATGAAAGCGTGACACACCGACCATGATGGAAACATCCGACAGTTATGTCACAAGAAGTGATGAAATGAAAATCATCTGGGACATGTGCTTCGTCGGGTGACAGCTGCCGGCCTTTCCATTTTTAACGACTTTTCAGTTTCACGTTTTGTTCACAAAAATTATTACCCTATGATGACGTCTTTAGAACAAGGTTCTCCTCACTCCTCATCCAGCCACGTAACTTCCAGTTCTAGTATTCCATTCGGGCTGCAATTCGTTGAATTATTCATAATTCTCATTTTTCTCGCTTCAACTATTATTTACTTATTCGTTTATTTACTTACATATTACTGGGTCACTTTCATCGGCAACAGGCGGCAAGCTTTTGAGTTTGTCACACTGAACGCGTACTATTTACGTAATAGGTCGCTATCGATCAGTACACAAAGAGCGGCAATTTCTTTTCATCTGAAATGTCGATGATATTGACCTAATAATACAGTCAGACCTCTATACAGCGAAGATCGATATAATGATAAACCCGCATTTAACAATATTTTGTTTGGTGTTCGCACCAGCTGAGAAGGACAATAATCTGCTACCTGCTACCACCTGAAGAGCTAAGCTGCTGGTCTAGAAAGGCAATTTCACTTCAAAATATGTATCGTTATAAAAGGGTGGTCACGAAATATCTTAATCGCTATAACGAGGGACAAGTATCGTTATTAAGATAGGAAATTTGCCGGACCGTAGAAAAATATCGCTTAATGCGGGTTTATCGTTATATCGGTCTTCGTTATGTGGAGGATCGGCTGTATGTGGTAGATTACAGCCCCTCAATATGACAGTAAACCTTGTATAACAATTCAATCTGCTAGGGCCCACAAATATCGTTATATGGAGGTTGACTCTATTTATTTTTATATTTTCCTATTCATATGTCTGTTTTTTCTCACTATCCATCCGTCTTTCTGCCCATCTATTCCTCTGTCCGTTCCTTCGTCCATCTACCTACCTCATGTTCAAGCCTGCTTTTATAGATTCGGCCAGCTATGGACCACGTCGTTTCAAATTTTTTCGCTGGTGTCTTTATCTTTCGCCTAACATCCCCGCATTCTCCTTTCGTGAGCTTCCTTTCTCTCTTCCGTCCATTTGTGGCCCGTTTTCATTTTGTGCTTCACTTGGAAACCCCAGTATGCTCCAAGTTTCTTCCAAAGATAATCATGTTTCAAGATATATGTGATTCCCACTTCCGTTTTGCCTGTTTTATTGTTCTTTCTTTATTTCACTTTCTTTATTTTTCTTTCTCGATTTATCTATTTAATTTCTTTATTTATTACTTTAGCGCATTCCTGTCTTCATCCAAACATGTAATCATGCGTTTTTAGTCCCACCCAGCATGAAACGTTAACTTATCCCTAAGCCATAAACATTGGACATTAACAAAACTTTATATTTACCATTAACTCCATGATTGATCAATGGAACCGTGCTCTAGTCGGTATTACAGAACAAGTAGAAATAGACCACCGGATGCATAATCTCATTTGATAAATTGTGATTATATGCTTCATGTTTCTTCTCGCACAGACTTCGATTTTGAAAATAGAACCAGATAGAATGTCATCGATTGACTCCTTTCTTTCTTGTTTTCTAAGTCATTGGGTTGTGAATGCTTCTATCCCTCTCGGGTCAAACCAGCACGATCATGAACGCATTAAGATTGTAAATTCTTCTTATTACTGTATTGTGTTTATTTTCACATTTGCGTTTTTTTTTGGGGGGGGGGTTGGCTTTCTTTTCAGTAAATGACATAGGGTGAGATTCGTATTCGTATTCGTATATCCAATACGATACAAATTTTCATTATAACACAAGTGTGGAAACCTTGAAACCGTGAGAACAGCAAATGAAACTGAGCAATAAAGATCCTGTATTCAAACCAAATCAATTATCTTCTTGTTGATTTTAATATTATACTAAATTGAGTTCATTTCGTCCTGTAAAATTTTGTTCTTTTAAAGAAAACGGCCAAGAACAAATTTTCACCTGACCGTCGCCATCAGCTGCCATCTATCGAAGATGACAAGAACTACGAAGATTTGCTAACAGCTGATTGCCCCTATCAGCTGATTTGTTTTTTATGACTCTAATATTTTAAAACTTAAACATTTAATTATTGTCGAACAAAATCTGTCGAATGCAACTTGCCTAGGCCAATGATGATAATTAATATACTCGTATAAAAATTATGAAACTTTGCTCATTTCTTAAACATACTTGTATCATAATAAATGCCATTATAGGCGCATTGCATAATGTACTATTTTCCGTTTACTTTTAGTTGAGATTGAACCTCATTATTTGTTATTACTCCCTTTTCTTTGAGTGCTAGGCTGTAGAGATAAAGTAGTGTTCATGTTTCAGGCTCTGGCGCTCTCTTTTATTGAATATAAACACGGAACAGTTGCCAGATATTAGTGCTAAATTATGGGATCATTTATTATTAATGGTAAAAGATGTTGACCCTGAATAAGTATTATCCTTTATGAATAATCAGTTTGCGTATTAAACATACGTTGGACGTTAATTTTCTCTCCTTTATTCTTCCCATTCACTTCTCAGTCAAGGCTACCTTAAATCCCAAAGCAATGACCAAATGTAAACGTTTATAATTTTATGGGTTGGATGTAGGAAGAAAATAAGTTCATTAACATCTTATCTGCACTATTCTGGAATGAACAATAAATAATTATTTAGAGTAAAATGTATGAATGCCATGCAAGAATGGATCAACTGCAAAGAATGCTGACACAAATAATCTAGAAATATAAAAGTAGTTGTCGGCCTGGGTGGCGCAGTTAGTTTCGCGCTGGCTTTCTGTGCCCAAACCGATAACGAATAGCTTGGTATATATGCGATCGTCTACTTATATTACAAATTACAAGGGACGTTTGTGCCGCCCACGCCACCCGGGCCTTACAGGACCGCTACCATTGGGGGAGAGGAATTTCTATGGATCACATACATACTTTTTTAAACAGACAAGGACATGGAGGATCTCCCCGGCTGAGTGATCAGCCCAATGCTGGGGCCAACTCCAAGACAACATGCACACATAAGACGAGACACATTAGTCGCCCATACACTCATTCCGAACAAGGCGCGGATGGGATAAAGATTGTAGTGACGACCAGATAAGAATCCGGGAACCACAAAGGTCTAAAGTTCCCCGACATTCGTCTTATGGGTGAGGAATAGGCTACACCCGAAAACCCTTTCCTCAGGGAACTTGGCCCGACCAGAAATCGAAAATGGACCCGCAGCGTGAGAGAAGCAACCGCATCCCTTGCGCCACAGTGGTGGACGTAAGCAATAACTAATCTCAATAATACTTCACATAAAACTAAAAACTAAACTCCGTGGTGCTACATCCCTGGAGGGATTTGGCCTATCACCCGACGGCTGCGTCATCTACCATAGGCAGATGGCAGGATTGGGGGGGCATGTGGTCAGCATGCCGACACCCACGGCCGTTAATGGTGGTTTTCATGACCATAATAGTTAACATAACTTGTTTTTAATATATTGTGATATTTTATTATGACACTGATGACTAGAACAAGAGAAACCGTCATATTATCATGTATGAGAATGTCTCCTAATGCTCTATTCCTAAAGTCACGTGAGCGCTGCAGTTTGCAAGAAGCTATCACGTGACCGGAATCTCATGTTCAGCTGGGTTATCCGAACTTTCTTTAGAGTCCTACAACTAGCTATGAACGGTCAAAGTGTCAATACGTTTTGTATTCTTCATAGAATTTCAATGTACCATGTAAATGAGCTTTTTAGTACAGTTCATGTTTTCATATTGTTACACAGCAGTTAATGATCAGTTGCTGATGTCGCAGGACGTTAGTGTCGTTATTTATGACGGAAAATTGCAGAGAGCATGTATTTGTTTTTGCTTTTTAAGTTGCGTAAATCCCATAAAGAACTGGTCGGGCACATGTTATTTTACATCTCGCTATTATTACACCTTGCATACCGCATATATTGCACGCACACACAAACCATTTACAATTGTAAAGATAGCAATTACGATGTTTGCTTAAGCGACCTTGACCATTGTGTTTTTTGGAGCTTTGAATTTGAAAGCATTCTTTCTTAACAAGTTGTACAGATGTTATACAGAGTCTTCAAATTTGTTTTGGTGCATTTCGAGTGAGAGCATCAAATTTATATTGGGTCTATTTTGCCGATTTAAGACCATCTTAACTATTTATTAATAAGTGCTTAAATTAAAAATAAATAGGAGCTTTTAAATACATTTTCTTTTCTTGAATTTATTTCCACATATTATGTTTACAATACATGCTCATTATTACCTCTCCCCTGAAATAATGCCCAAGGAGTTTTTAAATCATTTTCTTTTCTTGAATTTATTAACACATTTTTATGTTTACAATACATATTGGTTATCTCTCCCCTGAAAGAATTTCCTAGGAGTTTCTAAATTCATTTCCTTTTTTTAATTCATTTCTACGATTTTTTTTCTCTACCATACATACTGGTTTTTAGCTCTCCCTGAAAGAATTTCCTAAGAGTTTTTAAATTAATTTTCTTATTTTGAATTTATTTCCACATATTATATGTTTATAATACATACTGATTATTATCTGTCCACCGAAAGAATGCCCTTCTGGATTACTACCATACCAAATGTTGATTAAATAAACATAATATAAAATAAATGTCTAACATCTGAACATAAACTAAAACGAAAGTATAAAACTTATAAAAGTCGTTATACAATTTAAAATTAAAGTAGTCCTGGCATAACAGACTGCATTCAAGTTGGGATCAGTCCAATATCAATTAGTAGGTGCCTGGCAAGGCTGACGTAGTATGAATGAATTTTATCTTTTTGTTTATCTTTTAAAAAATATATCCATTTTATAAGTAAATAACAGCAATTTTTAACTCCCTGTGCAATTGGATTTTACATTAATTTAGTACACAATTAGGTGTTTCTCGGAACATATTTCTAGTATAATGTTATATTAAAATCTGGACTCAACATACTACTAGCTTGGAAACTCGTATTCGCACCCTGAAACATTTCTGTTATAATATAATGTTTGGGCATGAATATGAATGTTTCGTATTCAGTTTACAGTTTATATTGTTAATCAATAATCAGTATACTTAGTCATTAACAAGTCGATGACCCACTACAGTAGAGGAAGTTGTCCGTCTGTCCTGTTTTGCCTCCTAACATACTTCGGTTCAGGGCTAGGATGTCTATGGTAAATACATAATTGTTTCTAAATTAGTTCAGGTTCATTACATGTTTACAAATTGGGATATTTGGGCTGGTTTAAGACACATTTGATATTTCATATTTCTCCATATTTCATGGTATGGTGCATATTTTTGCATATTTTAGAGAAACTCGCACATCTTTTCATAAATTGAACTTTTAACTTTCAATATGCTCCATATTTTATAATTTCGAAGTTATTCTTGTCAGATAATCGTTTAATTTTATTTTACTGCCGTCTGGATTCGTAAAATTCTAAGAAATATTGAAAACAACATATTGAACTAGATCTGGATTTAGCTCCTGAAGATGTTGCAAACTTTAGAATGGTCTCTATTACTTCTTGTGATGTTCATAGGAGTTTTAGTGTCTTCAAATCAATTTTCAAGACAATAGACGCAGTTTCAGTTTTGAAAATTTAACACACTGCTTCGCTAATAAGGAAATCACGTTAAACGTTTATTAAGATGTTCCATCCAAATTGTAACAGCGGCTAAAAAGATCACTTTTTTTCCCCTGACTTTCCTTTAAATTGTTGTATGGCAGGTATTCTATCCTTTTCTGTGGCTTTCATGTTTAAGCAATAAATCTTTAACCGTGCAATGATGATAACATACGTGTGCTTTTATGTAATTTTTCATCATTAAAAGAATTAGTCCATATTTTACACCATATTTTGAAAATAATTAGCATATGTAGTATTTAGTCATTTTTATGACATGTAAATCCTTGTCCGTCGCCATGGGTGAGTTGTTAGCGTGACTAACTTCCATCCTGGGTTCGATTTCCGGCCGGTTCGGGGATTTTTCAGCGGTGGAAAATTTCCTTCCTGGGTTCAGGATTGGGTGTTGTGTCCTTTCATTCCCATCCCTGGACAGGCAATGGAAAATCTCCATTGACCGGATCACCTCGGAAAGTCATGGTTATCATCCCACGGCTTCGGTAATATTGAGAGATTTCAAACTAATTGTACTCCTAGTATTCATGGAAGTACTATTAGAAACATGAATGATTTACATAGACCAGTTATTTCATTGAAACTCTTCCAGAATGGCGCTTATTACTCTGCAATACAGTTATACAATAAGCTTCCAAAGAACATTGAATTGTTATTACATATTCAAAATAAATACAGATTTTCCCAAAAAAAAACTCTCAAGGAATTTTTAGTGTCTTACACCTTCTGCAATGTGGATGAATATTTACAGCTTAAATAAGTTTAGATATACAGTGTTATATCTTATAACATGCTTGATCTGACGTTTTCTATATCCTTGAGTTTCGCTCAACACAGGATCTACATACTCCCGCAGCAAGAAGCCCTCCTCGCTGGAGGTTCTAGAAGAATTTTGTATTAAAGAAAACTTCACGTAACTCCATTATAACCATAACAAAAATAATTGTTGAATTATTACAATGTTGTAATATAATATGCTTTCATGCTTAGTTATTTATGCAAGTTGCTCTACCTAGGTATAATTATAATCTCCGTCTTATCGAAAACACCCAGGTGTAAAAAAAAAGAATGTCAGAAATTAACCCGTTTGTCTAAAGCCAATAAAAAAATGTTTCGCTTTAGAGATTCAATTTATGAAAATATAAATACCTATTCCTTCCACTGCATGCCATGCTGATAATGTCTGATTTAATTTGTGCAAATGTGTTCGGTGATGCCAGACAATAAGAATCTTCACATTCCCGTCCAGTGAATTGACGTCAGCTAAACCGCCAGCCTCCCAACAATGCTTTAATCACTCCAACGCAACGCCTATTTCTGCACATTTCCAAGTTCTCAACCGGAAAGTTCCACTTCGCGTGCACCTCTTTTGTGTATGACGCACTTCGTGCTATTCTTGTTGCAAAAGCATTCATTTAAATAATTTTCTTAATCAAAATTAATGCCTACGTCAAGGACGGAGAGATCTGCTATATCAAACAACCTAAGATTTTGAAATTACTCTTTGGAAAACACCACTGACCTTCATAATTCATGCTCAAGTTAGTGCATTTTGATATTATGGTTAGCCTATTATTGCTTTTATCATTAAACGCTCTGCTGTCGAATATTTAACTGCGTCAAAGGTCAAGGGCTGAAGATTAATTGAAGACTTCGATTTCTGGATGTTTAAGCTAAATTCTCTTCCGGAAGGGAAGTAAATATATGGTGTCATATAAAATATTCTTGGTGGTTAGAGAGCTCTGATCGGTCTCTGGTCACTGGTAAAATTACGAGCTGTTTTACGTCCTAGCTGTTTCTTATTCTTTCTGGGTCCTTCAGTAGGCACTGAATGAACCCACCACTACAGACAATTAGGAGTGCAGTGAACAGTTGTAGACACGCTGTGGTTCTAGGCATCAAAAATGTAAGAAAATGCCTATTTTGTTTGAATATATGTATTTAAAGGCTGCTGATAGATGTGTCAGGGTTATGAAAAATAAACCCTTCTGGTGAAGTTTTAACGTGTCTATTTTTTTTTTTTTGCCATTTGTGCATCTTTTTGTTTTTATATTTACGTTTTTCGCCTTTAAAAAATATTTTATTACTCTTTTAACAGTGTAGAAAACTACTGAGTTCGAAACTAGGAATTGGTATTAATGTTTCTTTTATAATATTCCCTAGTTAATTTAGTATCATATTCAACCACATTATTTTCTATACCCAAAAATTTGAGTTCTCATTGAATTTTCCTGTTTCAATTAAAAAGGGCCCTTGGAGATAAATTTCAAATTAAGCTTTATTGCAGATTAATCAGCAGAACATTCTACAAAATTAAAATGATAATAACAATACAAAGTTGTGTTTTCATAGATAAAATATGTAATTTTAAATCTTGAAATGCCTTTTTCTTGAAAGTTAATTTCTCAACTGATGCCCTTCTTCCATCCAGTCGTCTTCATGGTATTAGTTTTATTTTAGTAATTTAATTGCATACTTCTAAATGAATCAAAAACAGTGTGGAGGAGAATGGCAAATTTAGCTGTGATTACGAATACCGACAATGGTAATAAATAGCTATAACTTAATTTTTCGAATGCCATTTTATTATGTTATGAGAGCTTTTTGCATTCTTTTTTGCGCAATATAGTTTCAATGCCTTTTACTGCCCCATTTTCCTTTTTATGGTGCATTTTTAGACACCATAAATATTATTTTAGTGCCTTAATTCCATTGTCTACATAACCCTGTAGGTCTATGATAAATTCATTATTATTATTATTATTATTATTATTATTATTATTATTATTATTATTATTATTATTTTCAGTATCTTTAACATTCTTCCACATCAACACTGATACCATCCGAACGACAAGCATTTTTCCCATTAGGCTCAACGCTACGAATACTTTAAACACAAGTGGAAGCTATGGTGTTTCAGGGCTTCGCAATGTAAAGAATGCCTTCCTTCTGAAGAAAAATATGAATCCTTTGTTCTCGTAATTTGCCGTACATTTACTGAATGCTGTAAAAAGTGTTAACCTGGAAAAGAGCGTATTCGGGCAAAATTATTGGCTGTTCCATACCATACCTGCTACTTTCTCCAGGATGGACGGTCGGAGCAATCCCTAGTCATTGCTGACCTTGTGTTAGGCCTATGGGAACTGTGGATTCTCTCTGGTTAAGTGAATTTCTTTGAATGCTTCCAGCAAATGGTTTTCTGCTTAGTCTTCTCTCAAAAATAATGTATTAGGCTACTTTGCATTGCATCCATCTCCTTTGACGCATTTTTTATTTGTCTTTGGTCCAAAAATTTATGACGATCCTCAAGGTAATAACAGAAGGAAGTAGAATATTTGGTTTTGAAAGTTTGTTTTAATAAATCCTATGTGGGGTGACTCTGAAAGAAAGGACCCTAAAGACTTAACATTTGAAAAGTAAATAACGAATTTTTACTTTCTCTGCCCGTAACGTAGGTACTATAGGCAGAGGATGTGTTGTTTTCTGCTCCCAAATTCGAAGTAAATGTAAACGCACGTTTTGTGGTCCCCTGAATCCAAAAATAATATTTTCAGAAACATTTCTGTGTGTCTCTATGTGTGTGTGTCTATGAACAGCTTAGCTCCTTCGGGGATGCGATATGATGTGGTAACGACAACCTCTTCATTTTTGTAACCAATTTTCACGAAGAGAATGTCATACATAACACGCCTATATTAAACTAAGAGGCAAACTTTTATTCGATCAGAGAAAGTTATGTGAGTTTCACATCAGTTTTATGTATTTATTTGGTTACGTTAATTTAATAACTGTTGTATTCTGTTACTTAGGCCGGTACCCGTTGCCAGTAGGTTGGAATTTTATGCAGTAGGAGTTATTTTATATGCCTGTAAATCTACAGACATAATACTGTCGGATTTGTGCGCACATACAGTAAATGCCAACAACCTGCGCAGGGATGGAACCTTTGTTCTTCGGAACAGACAGTCACTGTTTTACAGTTAGCTTTACCCAGACAGCTCAGTAGTGAAAGTAGTACTGTATTAGTAGTAACAGTAGTAGGAGTAAAAATAACTAACTAAACAAAAATTAAACTCCGTGGCCCTACATCCCTGGAATCACTAGGCCTATCGTCCGACCGCTGCGTCATTTTCCATAGGGAGACGGAAGAATTGGGGGCAGGTGGTCAGCATACCGACACTCACGGCCTTTAATGATGGTTTCCCTGACCGGAGTCGCTACTTCTCAATTAAATAGCTCCTCAGTTTGTATAACGAGGCCAAGTGCACCCAAGTAGGGAAATCGTATTTCGTTCAGAGAAAATAGCCACATTGATATTGTCGTGAATATCTTTTAATAGTATCTTCTCAGTATGCTATTCAAAGAATTAAATTCCAATATGTTTTGTCAATTTTTTATTACATATAATTCGTTAAATAGTCATTATAACTGCAAGAAGTGACTCGGCACTAGCCTCGATAAATTTCCCTTTTCTTTTTATTTTAAGTTATTGCATATTGCTTTTGCATCGTTGCAGTTCAGCCAGTCGTGTATTTCCTTATTTAAGTTAATCGGCTTTTGGAATTTGGTAAAGATTAAAGTTTATACTGGTTTCTGTACCTGAATACTCATTTCGATTACTTAATATGATGCTTTTTCCCCTATTTATTACCTCCGTTCTCCTATTAATGCAGTCAGTATCAAACCAAAGTCCACCGCTGTGGCGTAGGGGCCGGGGTTCGAATCCTGGTGGGGACAAGTTACCTAGGTGGGGTTTTTCCTCACCCGTGAGACAAATGTCGAGAGGAGATGGGTTTACCACCTGTTCCTCTGCTCTCTCTCGGAAAATAAGCGTAACAAAATTAGTATAATTAATGAAACCTCCACTTGGAGGCCCTATGCCCCACCATAGGGGTTACAGGAACGAGTCGAGTCGTCGTGAGACAAATGTCGGGTAACTTTAGGCTGTCGTGGTCCCCGGATATCATCTGGCCGTCATTATTATCTTCATCCCATCCTCGCCTTGTTTGGAGTCAGTTTGTGTGTGAATGGTGTGTATCGTCCTATGTGTTCGTGTTGTCTCGGAGGTGGCCCCGGCATTGGGCTGATCACTCACCCGGGGATGCCCTTCATGTCCTTTTCTGCTGAAAAAGTTTGTATGTGACATGTCGCGGCCCGAGCAGCGTGGGTCGCTTAAAATGTCCCTAAAAGGGAGAGGTAAAACTAAGGTAAAGATGGATAGTATCAACCGAGGTAATTATCTGATGGTTCGGTGTACAGCTTACTTTTCGCTCGCTGTATGGGCCTACTCAAAGGCTAAGGCCTAAATTCATCAATTGACCTGATTGTGATTTCGTTGCGGATGGCATGGTTGTTTATTTGTTCGTTTTTTGTTGTTGAGACACAGTCGTTTAGCTCCAGTGAGATGTTCAATCAAGTTTCCATACCGGAAGCGCTAGGATTAATTACCTATTAATTCCTGCATGGCTAAATACAATCTCAAGCGCTAATTGTGATTCTGGATGCTTAGAAGGATTCCTACAGGTTGCATCCGAGACACTACGATTAATAAATCATGACGGGAATGTTGTTCGTGTGACGCGAATCGTACTTCTACATTCAAGACGTGAGCTTAGAAAATTCAATGAGACAGATGGAGAGATAAAGATGTCCTGCTATCAAACTTCATCGTACATATGTTTACATAATTACCCTGAAGTCTCTAATTTAGAGGACGAACTTTCTATGTTGTAAATGGGAGGTGTAACAAGGCTGAATATTTTTATGCATCTTACAAAATGTTAAAAATAGGGTACTTATTTATTTATAAATGCTTCCACCATTCAGAGGTTGCCAAAGACGAAGCTTAACAAACATAAAAAAGACAGAAATCATACATATTAAATACAATAAGGTAATAAATTAGATCAGCAGAAAGTTTCAATATTCAGGTCCATAGAGATGAAGTTACGATATTTTTTATGGAGTCTTGATTGATGTTGATAGACAACTCCGTTATCTCCTCATTAGCGAGTCCCAGGTGTTTGGAGAACGAGGCCGTAAAGTGGGGAATAGAACGCCTTGCGACAGCCATCAATTCATGAACTACGATGTGATTTAATTCATATTTCTTAACGTAATAAACACTGTATGTGTATTATATGTTTTTCTTATCTTAACGGATTTTCCATACTTGTTGTAGGTTCAGATATTTCCGAACAGGGAGGATCTTTACAAGTGATTATGTCAATTCGCCTGTCCCTGAGATTCCGCGGACTTCTCCTATTTATGAGAACATTGGCTAATTTGGATCTAAGAATATTGTGCATAAGTATGTATACGTAGATTCTCACCATGGGGGCAGGATCCTAGGACATGTCCAAGGATTTCTATCTCACTAAGGCATTGCCTATAGTGATTGTCCTGAGACCTACCGGGTATGGATCTTGCAGCGCTGACATTAGCTGTCATTTTGACTGCTTCTTTCCATTCTTCACGAGTCAGTTCACTATTTTTTAATTCTATTACACGAACGAACTTACCGGTTTTCAGGAATAGCTAATTGAATCTGTGTTTTCAGGTGAGGTGTAGCATTGTATTATGTCTGCACCAAAGCATTATTTATACAGGCAGACAGTCAGTGTGTGAATATATATGGTAAGAATGTTTTGGCATAAAGTAAAATACTGAGTGTCAAGAAAATGCTTAACTGTATAAACTTCCAGGGTTCTTATTGGCCCAGTTGTGAAGGGCATAACAAAAATGTATAATTCCATATTGTCCGTAGGCTAATCCTTTTTTGCAGTAAACAATTTCAACGAAATTTTTAAAACACTAACCGTCTTCCACACGAATCTACATTAGAGAAGCTAATAAGGGATAACTGATCTCTTTACAGTTTTTCTATAAAGTTAACTGTTTCTGCGTAAAATTAAATACAAATAATATAAATTTGATGCCACTTATAGTGAGAAAGCCATGATTCTTTTTATCATAAAAACTAAACAAACAAAAAATTATTGCAAACTGCACGCATTACATGGCAAAGCATTACATGGTTGCTTCTATAATGACATTATTTTTTGTTTGGCGTGGATGGTGCGGTCAGTGTGGTACGGGTCTTCTTTGTCCAAGGTCGCGGGTTCAATCCCGCCGAGATTGATGGCTTCTGTGTGTGCACAACAGTGACTATAGATTTACAGGCATGTAAAAGAAGCTTTTCTGGACAAAATTCCGGCACATCTGCGATGTTCAAAGGCCTAAATAGCAGTACACTCCCGTGTTAAATAATTATCACATCCTTTTTTCTCGCAACGTGCTTTACTCTTCCTGCAAAGAGCTTACATTCAAATGCCGGTAATGGAGAAACTGGGCTATGTTCGGCGTTTATGCGCTACCTCCACACATCTGCCACCTCACTCGGTGTGGACAGTACTTGAGTAAAATTGTTTAAATATTGTTTGAAATCATATTTCTTTTCTTAATCTTATATTATATTTTTCTTTTGTACCGGTATGCGTCTTGACAAATGCCGGATGTCTACAGACGCTGGCCGGCTGAAAAGCCTGAAATCAGCCTAAAATTTAATTTCAGGCATGGACGACGTGCAAAAGCCTGAAATTTATAAGCGAAATCTGGAATTATTTAAAATTCTTCTATCATTTAATTTTCCTTTGTTACAATGATGAAAATTTGACTAATTTATAAAAGTGGTCAATTGAGGGATATTGCTTGATTTGTATTAAGTAATTAATTTTAATATAAATTAATAACTTAAGGTGCATTTTGCAGCGTATTTTAAGTATTTAATCTTATTCGAAATTGTTCATGAATTCTTGTACCTATAAAAGAGGTTGGACCATAAACTGAATGTGCAATTGTGAAATGGGGTCTTAATATATTCATATGCTTGTAAAATGGTAAAATGGAATCCTGAGATCACCGTAAAAGTAGTCCTTGGAGGGACTGATTGATTTAGAACATGCTGCCTCATATTTTCTTTCAAAGTAACCTAAGAAAACCCAGATATATCCCGGAAAACCAGGAAAGAGCTTGGAATTACAAAACTAATATCTAGTAGACAGCCTGCAAATACGACGTGAAAATCTACACACACTATGTAATTATTGAAGGCCACAGGGAGAAAACTATGTCACAAAATTATGAAAAAAGAGATGGCCCATACTTCTGGTGGCATTTTCGTGTTTCTTTCAATTGGAGTGATGGAAATGGGGAAAATAGATTGTCCCAGTCAAATAAAGTGTTGAATTTCTGATTCACAGGAGAAAAAGAAGTATTTTCTGTGTCCAAAGGTGTGAAACCCTGACAACAATAAAATGTGAATTATTTTGACAATCGTTGCGGTACTATTTTCAAGATTTAAACAGAACTAAAAACTTTAAACTTAGTTTTCTCAGCATTTGGTATGCCGACATTCCTTGTGGTCTTCAATAAATACTTCATAAGCACAAATACAACGACTCATCAGGTCTTTGGCCTGGAGACTCACAGCTAGATTAATGGTGTAACGACACTTTGAAATTCCATAGGCCTAATTGTCTTAGAAAGAGACATAAAAATAACTTCACAAGCCATTCTAACGATCGTAATAAAATCATGACCATAGTCAACACTCATATATTATGCTTACGGAAGTTACTGGTCTGTTACAGGTGACATAACAAGCAATTAAACTTTATTCGCAACGAGACGTTACGTAGGATCACCATACTGTAATAGCTGTAGCGAATCTGCTTGTAGCTTAATACAACTTTCCTATAATGACCATTGACATTTCTTAGTTCTGCCAGACAATTGTCGTAATAACACAATTGCCAATTCATCTCACCGTGAAGTTCTTTACTTGAAGCGTCTTCGTGGAACTTTTTCTTAGCTAACATCTTATATGTTTCCGGTCTTTTAGGAGTGCAAGGTTCCGCGAGTAAATAGTACGGGTTTGTTATTTCAATTTTATTTATACTCAAAGGGTTTTATAAAATATAAAAAGATCACGAAAACATGGAACAATAACATAGGCCTATAACTTCTTCTCTCCTTTTGTAGGGATGCTTACGCGGCCCACGCCGCCCTGGCATTAAAGAAAATATTTGACATCATTAGTAATAATAAATAATATTAATAATTGTAATAATATGCATAATAGTAATTATTGTTATTATTACTATTGCTGTGAATTTGAACATATGTGTATGTGTCCAAAAAATAAAAAATAAACAAACAAATTTCATGCACCGCAGAAGAAATGATATATGAAAGTTGTTGTTTATGGTGTATAAGTATGACAGAAATGAATTAAAGGTGAATTTGTTTGGGTTAATTTAATTTTAATTTAATTTTAACATCTAGATATTTATTTGGTTATTTATCACGGAGACAGGATAAACAGAAAGTAATTTTTAAATAATAACTTTCACTTAGACTAGCTATTTTACAGCTTGCTCGTTAAGGTAATAGGTTGCAGTTAAATCGAATGATTACGTAAAATTAGCTTCTACTAAAATCTGGAAAGTGTGTCAGGCACTGTCTCCACAAATGTACAAATGCCGTGCAATAAAACGGAATTATTAGCTTTAATACTCTCAATGACCTTATCCAGATGTGTTTACATAGTCATTGCAAGAACAACAGCATTGCATGACTTGTGGTTACAACTCACTGAAATTTCGTAAGGAGCCGAACACATCGTAGCATTCGTTACACAGATATCGCTACGTATCTTCGCACTTGAGGGATGACCGAAGTGTTGGGAGTGATTTTCTAAAATATCTGTCCTAGAAACTTGAAATTTTGCACACTTAATTGAAATGTAAAAAGCATTTTAAGTTCAAATTTCATTTTAATATCTTAACTTCTTTTTTCGTTATTAATTAATTAAATAATTGATTTTTATACAAAATTGAAATCTAACTCCTCTGACAGTAATTAAAATATGAACCTGATTTTTTTGTGTGCGATTCTTTAATGCTCGCTTTAAAAATTTACTGATGGATGTTTTGATATTCTTATACTTTTCTTAATAAAATATTTTACCCAGAAAAACGAAAAGTTAAGAAACTGACGTTAAAAAACTGACGTATGATTATACTAAATATGTTAAAAAATAACTAAGGTCTATACAGAAAATCTTATTAGACTTGAAGTTCATTGCGGAGAAGATAGATTTTAAATGTGGCAAATTGAAATCGAGAAAACAGGCGATCAATGTTTGCTAGCACTAGCAGCAGGAGGCGCACTGAGGTTTGAAAATGGTGTCAGCAGCACCTGTTCCATGCATGCAAACGGCATACAATTTTGCACAGTTATACTTTAGGATATGCTTGATTTTTTACACTAAAATAAAGAAATCGCACATTTTTACCAAAGTGGCTGAATGAACACTTCTATCATCCCTTTAGCTAAATTAATTTGAGCACTCTGCTATATCGCAATAAAAAAGCACTGCTGTCTTACATATATATATATACATATTTAAAATGTTAGAGTGCTTATGATTTTAATACCAATGGAGATTTTCTTACTTTAATATCACTCGGAATAGAGACGCCTTGAACATACCTTCTCGTCGAATAAGTAAATTTAATAATCATTTATGGTGGTGCTCGGTCTAAAACTGTATAATCGTCTGCCTGCTAGGATTAATCAGATAAATAATGTCAAAGGTTTTAGGAAACATGTTAAGATTAGTTTAAATGATGTCTGCCCATACAGGTCCATACAGGTTACTGTATAACAGTGATGACTTTTTTTTAGCAATGGGTAATTATGTATGATCTTACTTTGTGTGACGAATCTTATAGCCTTGTGCTCTCCAAGATTATTTTCTAATTAAATAAGTCTTCCATACTGACAAGAGGTAATTCTGTCGGCCTGGGTGGGATAGTTGGTTAGACACTAGCCTTCTGTTCAGAAGTTCGCATGTGGTTCCCTTCGTTGGTAGGTAGAGGGTATTTATTTTTGCGTAAATCCACAGTCCCGTGAGTGTAGATTAATATCCGTACAATATAAAATCCTACAGGACGAAAATCCGGGATACCGGAGACTTTTAAACGCCAAGCTAGCAGTAGGCCTACACAACCGCCATTAACACGTAATACTCAAGCCTTACTCTTCTGTGCACTTGACTTTACTTGTGCTTATACAGTTTGTTATACAATTTCATATAATCATGGGGAATCACTTTTCATGTTTACTTGTTTCCATTTTCTAAGAATTGTGGTTTCTTTCCAGTGTTTGGATACCATCCCATTTCCTTACATAATGTCAATGTGACAGTAGTTTTTCAACATAAATTTTGCTTTGGGAGATGTAAAATAATATACCTCAACACCATTGTTACTTCATTGCCACTGGATTGAAAACAGTTGAGTGCACAGATTGTATAGTTTGGAAGTAGTATAACTGCGCGGATTCATTAAATGACATTAAAATAAACATAAAACCTTTTCTGGTTTTGTGATTACGTTTTTGTAATAATAGGTTGAAGGGTTCCGCAGAGGCAACAGCGCACCTCACAAAACTTCTTGGGGTTGCATTGAGCTCTGTCACTTTATTAAGCGTTATCGGTAATTGTTTTTTTAATTTGAATCTATGGATTGTATTAAATGTTATTCTATTTTATCTAGGTGTTTGGTAAGGTAAATAACTTTTTTTTTAGTTCTTTCAACTGCATAGGCAGCCATCTTCAGCAACTGTTAGCGAAAACGCAGTAGTGAGTGTCGGCAAAAAAATTAAAACTTTACCCAAATGCACATTAAGTTGAAAGCCCGACAGAATGATATTTTGTAATTGAAAGACTTGCCTGAGAATAAAAGTCTTCTGATGTATATATGGGAACCTCTGGTTGATTCTCTGTATTATTATTATTATTATTATTATTATTATTATTATTATTATTATTATTGTTATTTTAAATCTAAACTAAATACAGAAGGTAGACTATAGTTAGCGTTAAGAAGATAGCACTGAAGTGAAGAAGGAAATTAAGGCGCTCTCCATAGCTTATGCTTCAAGGATATGGAGAAAGAGGTCTCAAAACTGTTTTAGCCTACCGACGGACTATTTTTCTGTCATTATACCTACAGCGTGAGACCAGCGTATACACGCATACATCAGTGACAACGGACTGGGAAGAGCCTGTGAAATTGGTAAAAGAAACCCAATGCCTTATCCTTATCCACTGCTCCACCCAGACGTGCGTGCGATTTAAAATAGGCCTAAAGTAACCATACGGGAGAAGTATTAAAAATTGCATAAAAGGTGTTAATCTACAGTAACCTTTACCATTGCAGTCAGAAATATAAAAACAAGGATTTTACTGATGTATTATGTTACACTTGATTGTTGTAAAATCACAGTAATAACATTTTCTGACATCATACGACCAGACTGTTACGTAACGTATATAATATTCATGATTACTTTTGAAAGATCTTTTTCCCTACATCGGTGTTAGCCTATTGACCTTCTGACTTTCACTCTTGTAAAAACATTGTACATCGGCCTTGGGGTAATGGGATGTGTAAGAAACATCCACAATAATACAATGCAATGTTGTTGACAGCCACTGGTTTTGTTAGTGAACTATCTTTTAAAATATGAAACTATTAACTTACATGGGGGTACGCCGTAGCGTAGTGGTTGAGGCGCTGCGCTGCAAACCGGAAGGTCGCGGGTTCGATTCCCGATAAGGTCGTTGAGATTTTTCAATTGGCCTAATCCTTCTGGTGGCACTATGGCCCTGGGGTCGACTCAGCCTCTAACAGAAATGAGTACCAGGAGCAATCCTGGGGGTAAAGGCGGCCGGTGCGTAAGGCTGACAACCTTACCACCTTCATGTGCCGAATGTCCAAAATCTGGGAGCCTCAACCTCCTGGAACCCTCTGGGCCTCCGTGGCCTGTATAGGGATCGCTTTACCTTTTTTTTATTAACTTACATAGTCTCTTTTATAGTTTCCAGTTTACATTTAATGAAAATGCAGTTCAGTCGGGAAATAACTTCTTTCTGGATTTCAGGAAACAGTGCAGAGAAATAAAGCTGCATTCTTTGAACAATTTCATAAAATTATACTACATTTTGTAAGGGAAAATTTGTCCTGGCCGGGAATCGAACAAGGTTTCAATATGATACGCTATCGCCGAGGCCATCGGCTCCCCTAGGAGACTAGGAAATGCCCTGTTCCCACTCCAAATATTCTCCTAGACCCTAGTGATCTCACTACAAATGTTAGCACATCTACAGTGGAACGAGGGTGCATCTGATTCAGATGCTTATTTCATTATAGGGAGAAATCGAATTCGGTTCACTAACATTATTATCTCATTCTTTTCTTATTCTTACTTTCGCTTAAAAGTTACAAGCCCGTAATGTGAGCCGTTGTCACTTAAATTGGTGGTTGTTTTCCTCTCACGATTCCTATAGTCTACTTAAAATTGCAACTTACAACAAATCATGAAGTTCTTATTAGAAGATATTTGGAAAATTATTATATTTTGCCTGCATAAATGTTTTAGTTACCAACAAAAGGCTTTATGTAAATCTACTGGTGTAATAATAATTACTGGATATAATATTTTTGTCAGCTGCAATGATGTTTTAACGCAATGGCGTAACGGAGAAAGACTGCCCCCCCTCTACAAAGTTAAATTTCGGTCCCATAAAAAAAATCACAATCAAGCATGTGGGTTCAGTAGCAGACTTCGACCGCGGGAAATATCAAATTTGATATGCTGACAGGACCTCTTGGTATTAAAATTTGCCTGTACTATTATTGCCTATATGCGGTGTTTATTATTATTATTATTATTATCATTATTATTATTAGTGGTAGGCCTAGTTTTAGGGTAAGAGATTAGGAAAAAACGTAGCAATATTTCCTAGACCGCTTACTCCAAAATTTGGCACAGCACACTGTAATAATAGTCTATGTAGGCTACAATCCTTAAGGTTCATTGGAGGTGGTAATACGTTTATAATCTAGCTGTAGATCTGTTTGAATTTAACTGACTTTAATGGTGTGTTCATAGTAGTATTTTGTCTAGTATTTTACCAAGGTATCGAACTTGATATCAACAAAATCTAACTCCTTTCTAATCAACTCAAGATGTTTATCCAGTTTTTTATTCACTCGATGAAAACTATTACTTGACTTTTATCTGGCTTTACTTGTGTTATCCACAGGAGAAACCATCTTTCAGTTAAGCGAACTATTTTCCATTACTACTTTGCATGGCCCCCTTATTACATTACTCTTTTTCCGGTTTTCATTTCGGCCTTCTAGGACCTCGGGCCCCCTCGCATCGCGGAGTCTGCGGGGACTTCAGTTACGCCGCTGTTTTAACGAAACGAATGAAAGTGACAAATTGAGTTGTCGCTTTGACTTCTGAGAAGCGCAATTACAAGGGTCACTTAAAAATATATTATGTATGAGTAACAGTTATTAATTGTCCACCGCTGTGACGCAAGGGTTGCATTTGCTCCTTTCATACAGCGGGTCCGGGTTCGATTCCTTGTCGGGACAAGTTACCTAGGTTGGTTTTCTTTCCGGAGTCGGGGGTTTCCATCAGCTGTGACACGAATGGTGGGCTACTTTAGGCCCTTGTGGTCCTCGGATACCACCTGGCCGTCATTATCATATTCATCCCATCCACTTTTTTTCAAAATCAGGATAAGTGCGAGTGGTGTGTCTCGTCCGTTCTCGTATTGTCTCGGAAATGGCCCCAGTATTGGGCTGATCACTCATCCAGGGAGGCTTTCCTTGTGCGTGTATGGTTAAAAATGTTTGTATGTGGTCCAAACGTAATCATTCTCCCGACAAGTAGCTGTCCTGTAAGGTCAAGGCGGCGTGGGTCGCATAAACCCTCTATAACGGGAGGAGTCAAACTACGAAAAAGAGACAGCATTTTAAAGGCCTAATATAATAACGATGATGAGGATAATAGTAATGATGATGATGAAGAAGGTGATTATAATAATAACTAAAGTAAGCCTATTTAGTTGCATTTTATGAATGTAAATAATTTATTATGTGACCATTAGTTTTGAGATATTGCAATGATATTCCAATTTTCTGCATACCTTATTTGTTCCTCCTCTGAAAATAGTAATCCTGCAGGTACTTCAAATCTGGAACGTAGACAAACCTACTCTGGAACTTAGCTTCAAAACGTATGGCTTATGCCAGCGATTCCCAACCTTTCTGATGTCGCGGATCCCCTATAGCGACTGTCAATCCTCCGCGGCCCCCCATGAAAAGAAATAAGTTGATTTTTAAAAATATATTTTACATAGAACCTATGATAAAAATGAAGGGTTAAATTACAATTTTGTATTATTAAAAGTGGTATTTATGACAATACCAGACTCTTATAAATAGATATTCCGAAAAATACGATACCAGTTCTGCCTAATGTTATGAATTCAACACTCGTCTAATGTGATGGCTTACGCTGTTTTTCAGACGTCAACTTCCGTATGTCTAGATCGAAACAGGATAATTTCAGAAAAACTCACTAATTGTGTATTGTAAATATTCACTGCAAAGAAAAGAACTAAAGAAACACAGGTGGTTCACTCTGCTCTCTGCCACTGAAGTGAATAATAGAATAGGCGTGGTCCAACGTGCTCCAACTTCACTCGAAACAAAAAGGGATAGGTTTGGTGGGGTTTAAGACAAAGGGGTTTAAGATGGATTGACCAGCCAGAAGGAAAATACTGTATACGGTACTTGAAAAATCTACGCAAAGTTTCGGTTATTCACCTCTTACTTCACAAAGGAAGCAGTAACGTTACCTACATTCGTACTAAATCTTACTTAAACCAAATTGAGAGTATTTGCTTAAACCAATGGCTCTCGAGAGCCTGAAATATACGTTATAAATATCCCACGTTTCAGCAATATAAGTTAAAGTTTCTGTATCTCTGTATCTGGTACCCTATGATCCCCAGGTGGGGCGAAGGGGCCTCCAATGGAGGTTTCAGTACCTATACTAATTTTGATATGCTTATTTTCCGAGAGAGGGTAGAGGGACAGGTGGTAAGCCCATCGCCTCGCAACCCCCCTCTGGAAACTAAGTATTCCTTGGACGTGAAAGGGCCGAGAAATTTTGTCCAGAGGCTCTAATTTAGGCTTGGAGTTCTTTTACGTGCCGTAAATCTACGACACGGGACCCCCAGCTTAAAGTCCCTCCCGGAGGACTCCGTGCCCAGGATTTTTACGTCCTGAAAAATCCATCGACCGCGGCCGGGTTTGATCCCGCGCCCTGCGGATCTAGAGGAGGGCACGCTACCTCTAGACCACCGCGGCCGACAAGTTAAAGTTTAATGAGAGTAAAATGTTCCCGCGGACCCCCTTTCAACTCTCGCAGCCCCCCGGGGATCCGCGGACCACAGGTTTGGAAACGCTGGCTTATGCCATTCCTAGCCATTTCGTCTAGCTTAACCTGGTCCGGTTTTGTCCTCCAGGATTAGTGGGATAAACTCTCTTGTTATGTTTACAATGGCGGTAAAATTTGAGCGAAAAATGTCTGGAGTGTGAGATGCAAGGCATGGAAATGTTCCATAATCCTGCCAAGGCGACCTACCAGTTTGGCCTTTGCCGTCATAAATAATCCAGTAGAAGATTAAACCAGTTTTTAAAAATTTTCCATTGCTCCAAGTTGAGCCTAAAGAGGGTTGTGGTACATCTTAATTATCTTGTGTATTTTGTATGGGAAACGTTACGTTATTGATGTGCTGTGAAGTTGCTCTATTTACGTGTCGACAATAATAATTTCTTCACATCTGCTTGATAAAAAATGGTATTAGCTTTGTTTCTTCTTGTTTACAGGTTTCGTTTAATTATTTATCTTAATTAACTAACTTAATTTTCTTTCTTTTCTTTCTCTCTTTACCTTAGATTTACCTCCCCATTTTAGGGACATTTAAGCGACCCACGCCGCCCGGGCCTTACAGGGCTGCGACCTATACGGAGAGGGATTATCTACGGATCACATGCGTACTTTTTTGACCAGACAAAGGCATAGACGGTCTCCCCGGATGAATGATCAGCCCAATTCCGGGGCCACCTCCGAGACAACAAAACACATAGAATGAGACACACCATTCACACACACATTCACTCTGAACAAGGCGAGGATGGGATGAAGATGATAATGACGACCAAATGAGTGATCAGTTCAATGCCGGGGCCACCTCCGATACAACACAAACGCATAGAACGAGACACGCTATTCATACAAGGGCCTAAAGTTACCTGACATTTGTCTTATAGGGGAGGAAAACCCCAACCTAGGTAACTTGTCCCGATTCGAACCCGGGTCCGCTGCATGAGAGGAGCGAACGCGTCCCCTACGCCACAATGGTGTACAACTAACTTAATGTAATTGTAATAAATAATAACAATAATATAATTATAATATGATTATTAATTTATTAATTTCCTCCTGTATTTATTCGTATAATTAGTGTTATTTACTTATTTATTGATTTATTATTTGTTCGTCTATCTCTATTTATTTTTTATAGTTTCTTTTTTCTTTCGTTTAACCTCTTACCACACATTTCATTGGGCTATAATTATTTACTTAGTGATATTCTTCTCATTTCCAAATCGTATAATATATTCGTGTATTTTTCACTGTTATTAGTTTGTATCATTTTATTATTTTTTTCAATCTGTTCTTCTTTTTGCCTGATATTAAGTTAGTTAAAAAGCTTTTATATTATGGAATGTAGGCTATGTATTTAAATACGTTAATAAATGTTTACCACTTTGTGCAAAGAAAACTTAAAAGTGAAATCAGAAGCAAAAAACAAAAAGCACAAACCAATATTCGGAATCCGAGGAAAATTATTCATGGAAATATAGGCTATAGGAAAAACCTACTTAAAGTGGTTTGAAAAGAGATAGCGGCGTGAAACTGGCTGTAAGTCGACAGCCTACAACTTACAACAGAAAATGTGTAATCAGCTTCTTAAATAATTTAATAATATGTATCGTGAAATAAAATAATAATATCAAGGATCCTCCTCTGTGATATTTATTATAGTCGGTGGGAAATGTTTTATACAGTGGGAAGAGTAGATATTGTCCGCTCTAGATCCTGTCCTAAAGTAAAAACGTAATTCTCTCTCACTCTAGCACATCACTCATAGCTACTTATGACCAAGACACACATATCTATTTACTTTAGGGCCGGTTCTAGAGCGATCAATATCTATCCATCCCACTGTCTAAAACATTTCCGCGCCGACTATATTAACTGGCAAAGGGCCTGTTCTTCTCACAGATGCTTAGTGGCGCTTAGATAAGGGCCTTGTTTCGTCTTGAATGAATTACTATTTAAAAAGAGCAGACATTTATCTCCTGAATAATTTGAAATTAATCAGTCATTTGATCAGTATTAAGCGAGAATTACATTGTTTTTACTTTCCGTGCCCCTAAAAAATTACCACCATACAAACAAAATCTTTGTAGTAGTGTACATATTCAGAACATGAAGTTAAGTTAAATTACATGCAGCCGTTTGGACGTGACTTAAGACTGTGATATAGGTCCTAATACAAAATAATTCATTTAATGCAATTGGTCATACTATGATGAATAACGGTGCAATTCTATATGGCAGGGGAAACAGGAACACCCAGAGAAAGCCTGCCCCGATCCCATTTTGTCCACCGTAAATTCCACATAGATCCACAGAGATTTGATCCCGGGGCATAGCGGTCGAAGGCGAGCAGTGTAACCACTCAGCCATGGGACCGGCGTGATATATTAAAATTAAGTCCAGTAAGACACAAACAAAGGGACATGTATTAGCCATACACCTCTTAATTTATGATCACAGAACCGAACGGTATCCTTATATGAAGAAAGGAATATAACAAATATTGAATTATGAAGATCTCGGTTTCATTAACGGTATGCTATACTCAATTTTATCCTACCTTTGAATAAATACTTTAGCCTACTTACTTTAAACATACTATAAACATGAAATTTAAAAAATACCGACAAGTTAAGGTGTTACAGAATCGTCTTCTATGAAAATCATATCAAATTCTATAAATTGTATTTCTGCATATCCCTAAACCCTTTAATGATGAATTTTTTTTGCGTAGTATTTAAAAATTGCTCATTATACTAATAGAAAATAATATTATCATAACTTATTATCATTTTAAAATTTTCAAAATTTTCACGTGTGATTTGAACCAAACTGCTTTTTAAAAAACTTATTCACCAGATCTTTAAAAATATTTTTTTACAATTTTTTTTCAACAAATTGTAGCAGATTTTATAAAATATTTGCATTACAAGCGGAGGATTCTTTTTAGATATTTGAATATAAAAGATTACATATAAACGTATTTTTATTTATTTCTGTTATAGATAGGAAAAAAATGGAGCTACATTTTGTTGATCTCTCATTAAACAAGAGCATGCGTAATTTCTTGTAAATATATTTTAAATTATGGAAATTATGATTTAAACAGTTTTGAAGAATGTATAAAAAAAACTATAAAACTATAAAACGATAAAACTGTATAAAACTAGCACAACGAAAATTCATCATCATCAGGATCTAAAGGCAATGCCTTGTTGTAGTAGCCATGTCTTCCTCTTCATCGCTGTTCTCTTTAGATTTTCGTATGACAGCACGTCCATATCCTTTATCATGTTTTTAATAAATGAATTTCTTGGACGTCCTCTTGATTTCTTTCCCAGTATTTTCCCTTCAAAAATGTTAATGAGTAGACCATTGTGCCGAAATGTATGACCCACTAACTTTGCTCTTCTACTCTTAATTGAATTCAGAAGGGATCTCTCTTCCATCACTTCATTAAGCACTTCTTCATTTGTTTTCCTATCCACCCAACTCGTCTTTGTTAGCCTTCTCCATATCCACATTTCTGCTGCTTCTAGTTTCTTGGCTTCTGCTTTTCCTATTGTCCATGTTTCACATCCATAAGTTAATACACAACTTACAAATGTTTTGGCAAATTTTTTCCTTACTTCCATGTTTAAATTAAAATTAACAATTAACGAAAATTAACAATAGTTTTTTTTTTCTTTCTTGAAGGTGTATGCACCCCCTTAAACCAATATTGGAACGTTGTTTAAAATTAAGTCTGAATTAGAATTTACAATTAGATGATCATTTAAAACATGCGTACAAATTAAACCATATTCCCAAGAGAAAAATCTTACAAATTGAACAAGAATTTGAAATAGAATTTCGATTTGACATTCTTCTGTACCATGACCTCAGACACCAAGCTCATTATGCAACATAACAGGGATATAATTATCGTATACGGAAACATGTTTCTTGTTCTCACTGAGCATGCAAAAGTAGTGCAACAAGATAAAGTAAGCCGAATGACCTCGAGGTCGGCCAACGCTCCTACACTTGTAGGAAACATAGCAAATTGACCAATACCACTTGATTTAATTGATCCCCCATATACCGTTCTTGGGACTCAATGAAGTACATCTATTCACTATTCAGTCGGCTAACCCTATGCATGAAAGTAAAACTCATGTTTTGTATTTCTAATACTGTTCTACCCGGCAATATTCAGTAGGCCTATGCCGACCCTTACGCTGTTAATGGTGGTTTTCTTGACCTGAGCCGCTACTTCTTTATCAAGTTGTCCACAAGAGGCCAAAGGCATCCCATTAAAGATTTCCTTATCTCAGAAACATCCAATGTGGTACGCTAACTTAGGTCTCTAGATTGCAGATTGGTAATCAGCAACGTAAGGTTGCCATTTTTTTAAAACGAACACGGGGACACTTTGAAAACGTTAATTGTTTATTGTTTAATCCTCTGAGCAATTACATGCTATGGGATAATGTTAAGCATTAACATACATTAATACATACATAACATGTTAGGCAATACATACATTAATTCAATGAAAGGAAATAGATTATAAGATACAAAATACATTATAAGATACTATATAGTATGCAATTTCACAAATATACCAATTATACAATAATATTGTTTCTATTTGGTTTTACAGATTCTCTCTCTCTTTTTTTTTTTTTTTTTTAATTAGGCTTTCTAGAAAAGTTTTAAGTGTTGTGGTAGTTTGTTGAATAAATTTACTCCACTGTATTTAGCTCCTTTCTGAAATTGTGCTGTGTTATGAGTAGGAATAGAGAGATTATTTCTGAATCTGGTTTTGTGCTCATGATTTGTTCCATTTGTTTGAAATTCGTTTAGGTGAGCTTTGACATGTATCAGTAACTCATGTTATGGAAGTAATTTTTGACAGGAACGGATAGCTTGGTTAAACTCCACTTCCTACGATATGTAGCATTTTTTCTTCAAAATGAAAACCAAGTAACTAATAGGCATATTGGAAACAACTTGATTTTAAATCTAGACAGACGGTATATTCCTATTTCTCCTTGAAATTAGAAAATCGTTGTTCATAAAATACCACAGAATGTGACTTAGCCTGCTAACTTCATTTTTCGATTTCTTTTTTTAATTTTGCAGACTGCAGAATAATCAACATTGCACTTCATTTTACGTCTGCTTGGTAAAGTAACACAGGATAGATGATATATTATATCGATAGCCGAAGAACTCACATATCTTTACCTCTTGAACAGTTTGAAAGGTTATGGAATTCAAGAACAAACTCTTCAACTTCAAAGATAACACAAGGGTCGTTGGGTTTCAGCATTATTTTTTTTTAATTTTAAGGCTAAGGAAGATGTGTAAAGTTTTAAGTGGAGATTATTTTTAATCCAGGAACGCCTGGTAACCTTACAGTAACGCTAACCAATTAGACCAAGGACGCGGTCCATCTCATTAAAAGTAAAACGAAATTATGGTTTCGAATTACATACAGTTTATTTAGATTTTTAAAAGGTTGGTTAGATTATATTAAAGTCCCTGTAAGAAGTTTTTAAGGACATTCATTTAAAAAATGGTTTCCAGTATCTGTATAATTAAATGAAATACAGTACATGATTGTATTATTGGCAGAGTATAATAGAGCAATGCTGTCCGCAGTGCTTGAGTTCTGAGCACGTTGCCTTATTAACTCCTTAACAAAAACTCCTAGATGTTATTATTGACAACAATCTAAATTGGGAAGAACATAGAATATATCGTTAAAAATAGTTAGGAAACAATTGTAAACAATACGCAACAAGAATCGCTCGAATTATGACCTACTCATTCTTTAGGCAATTGCAGATCGCATTAAAAATTTTTAACATTTCCATTATTATATCTTCTTAAGCTTTCGCCACCTGTAGTCTACTTAAAAATTTATATCACTGTAACTCATAGCAGTTGCACAGTCATAATACTAGACATAAACAGCCCTTTATGAACGATGTCCACAGTATATGGGTTTAAAAAAAGTACAACAAATTTTCAGAAGAATCAAAATATTAATAACAATCCATTCAAAAAATAAATAAAAACCACTAAGAAAAGGATACTACTCATTATCTGAATTTTTACAAGTTGAACATTTCAATACTATAATTAGAATCTTATCTTTCCATACCGCACGTATGCTTTTCATTTTCTTGTCATTTATTTGGTCTCTTTTTCTCTTGTCTTACATATTTTGAAAAGCCACCAATATACCAGCCTTACCGACTAATTAATGTAAACGTTATGTGATAATCTAATACTCTGCTTTAGACCCATGGTTTAGACTTTAACCAGGCTGAAATCACGTTTTTCTCAGGCCCAAACTCCTCATTTAATTTTGTTAAATTTGAGCGATGAGTGTTAGAGCGAAATTAGTGAGCATTTTTCGCCGTTTTTTTATAGAATTTCTTACTAGTTTTTTTATGCGCAAAGATTAAATGAAATTAGAATGAACTCTGTAATGCTACAAAATATATTCAATGTTTAAGATAGAAGTTATACGAATTAGAAATCCTTAAAATAATAAAAATGGCAGAACGGCCATTCTAGTAAGAAATTCTATAAATTTTAAAAATTCTATCAGTACATCCTTTCTCAATGATGAACTAAACTTCGAACATTCGGTTACCCGAGTCAACTTAAACAATACAAAATTGTTAATCGTCTGTCTGTATAGATCATCCAACTGGTCTCTTCCCATCTTTTTCGAAAAATAGAATCCCTGCTCTCAATATTGTACAAGCACAATTTCCCAATTATAATCTGTGGTGATTTCAACTAAAACTTTCTATCAAATTCTCACAATATTGCAGACCTATGTAATCTTTTTCTCACATCTTCACCCAATCATAAATAGTGCCACTAAAATAACATCTACTTCTCAAACTTGTTAGATCAGTTCATTATAAATACAAATAATTTCGATTTCAGTATCCTTACGGTTATGCTGACCACATGACTGAATCTTACCAATGAAGTCAATAGATGGAGATAGATGATTCAGCGGTCGGGCGGTAGGTCTTGTCCCGACCAAGGATATAGTGCCATGAAATTCGAAACTTTAAAAAAATGGTCGAAGAATGTAGGAAATATGAAAATCAAGAGGTGCCGGAACTCATAATTTAAACAATGCTCAGAATCGAATCCCTTAATAGCTTTGTTTCAACAATTATATGTAACTTATCATCTGCATTATACTTAAGTATCGCAACGACCTTCTCTTTGAATGGAACATTTTATAAATACAGATTTATGTTCTTGTTCTACACTGTCAAGATGCAGTAATGAACTAGAGACGTGAAACAAGCAGTAATAAGCGTTATTTCCGGATCGATATATGCAATAACCGATGTTTATCTTCATGTCGACCTTAGTGTGAATTATTTATATACTAGGAAAGTATTACTGCAATTTATGTCCACATTAAAATTGCTACATGATTAGTTAATCTCAACTTTGAGGTGAAATTAATTATTTCAAAGGGCAAGCACAACAAAGAATTTTGTATTTAGACAGGAATTATGTGATATTCAAGGTAATGTTTGACCTAACATTTCTCCTTGAAGCGACTATTCCACGCATAGCAATAGGGGCCTGATTTCCTTTCTGATACAAAATGGTTGATTTCGAAATTAATTCCCTTCTATTTTGGTGGATATTTCGCGAATTATTTTATGCTACATTTATCGTAATACTCAAAATTTATCTAAGGAATGCTATAGAAGTATTATTCATTCTTTGCTGTATATAATCCATAGGTATCGATAACCGAGATATCTTCTCGGCAGTCAGGGAGTCTCGTCAGAGAAGTAGAAAAGCTACTGAGAGAATTAAAGGTGAATTAAAACACTAACAGTAATGATTTTAAATAACATTTTCGGCAAAATTTCTCAATGAACGTCATGTATGCTTATTTCGTGCTTATTCACATATTTCATACTGTCTGTCTGTCTGTCTGTCTGGAAGCCTATAGCTCCCTATGTAAATCTTACCTTCACTGGGATTCGAACCATTCAATCTAGGATTCGAAACTCAGTCCACTGACGACCTCGGCCATTTCTCATACATATTTCATACAATCCGACAAAATTCGGGACATTTTGTGTATTTAATTATGTAAATAGTTGTATTTTAAGTATTTATAAAGTTAAACAAAACTAAAAAAAAGTATATTTTCGAAATTTCGCACTTATATCTGTTACCATAAACTACGTTCCCTATAGACAGCTAATGAATCGGGTCTTTAGAAACCCAAGACACGAAATACAAAGTTTTAGGGGAAGGCAAAAACTGTTGAAACGAAATGCATCACTTAAAAATTAGATTTTTTAAATTGGGAAATGGGAAAAACATAACGAATATTTCTGTATACAAAAGAACATTTTTCAAATAGAATCTGACTCAATAGTCATGTTAGAAAATGTTTGACATCGGAGTTTCTCAAGAACATGTTGAAATTATTAAATAATTTTAGGAAATAATTTTTCTTAAAGAAATACATATTGGGTTTTCAAAACTGCTATTCAGAAGCTGACTTCATACTTTTTGCTTCGTGTGAACAAATTCTCTTCCAGTTTCCTTGAAGTAGTCTATTAAAACCGACGGATGTATAAGAATTTTTATTTCCTTATTCGTTTCAAGATGGTGACCGTTTTAACTAATGAAGAGCAGATCTTATGCTCTTTTTGGATGTGAGGTCCACTGCTCACAGAACTACTGGCTGACCGAGCAAACGAGGTCCTGTTTTAGCTCGACCGTTCGGCATTTCGCCTGTTTATAATAAATTTGTTTGTTACGCAGTCCGACTAAACGCTTTGTTTGATTTTCTTCTAAATTAGCGTAAATTTTTCGTGAAATCGCGAAAAATGACAATTACCAGTTCTTTATTTTTTATATATCCTGCCTTTACCCAGCTGGTTTTCTTTGTTTTCCGTTTACTTGTATATTACATTGTTTAATACCATATGCTTACGTTAGAGTGTCCATTGGTCCCGTTTTTCCGGGACAGTCCCATTTTGTGACAAAATGTCCCGCTGTCACGCTACATTAATAAAAGTTACTACGGTGAAGGTCTTGCTCATTTTCAAAACATACTTTAATGTGCTGACTTTATGATAAATTATAAAAAAACGCACTTCTTGATAGGATACATAAAAGTGAAATATACAGTGACAAAGAGGCATCTATTTCTGTGGAATAAATTAACTACACCAGTCTGCAGATGAAATTTAAGAAGTCCTTTGGAATTATTTGTGTGCATGAGCCAAAGGTAAATTGTAAACATTCCCTAGATTATATGAACTACATTTTTGTCCTCTTTTTACCTTAATTGTCCCAGGCTTTTTACAAACAAAATTAAAATGTCCCACTTTTATACAAATATTATATGGACACCCTACCTTACGTCCATTTTTAATGCTCTCTGAATTGAGCTTATATTGCTCATTTTTGTTTCAGTTGGAGGACATTCACACGAAGATAGTGAACCTGAATGCCAAGGGAATTCACTGGGAAGACATTTGCTTCAGGTAATTCATATAAATTAATTATATACTGATTGGAACTATCAATCTCTCTAGACAGAATTCTGTCTTGTTTGTTTATTTGTTTGTTTCTTTTTGCCTTCAGTAGCTGTGCTTATTCTGTGCTTCCGAGGATACTGTTTGTCATTGACCTGAAGGAGAGGTTATGCATGAACTGTAGTTTTGGTTATAAATGTGAACTGGAGGAGTTCATATTTCTACCTCTGATTAGTAATGTCTAACAATTTGTAGTTTGGGACGTAAATATCAGTGTGGGAATTAAGGCTCCCAAGGGCGATCTAAAATTCAGAGGAAACATTAGTGTTATCAGCGTTCAGATGTCTAGGCTGGTCTCAAGACTTCTGCAGTGACATCTAAATAGGACTCAAGAGTTTGGGGTGTAAATCAGCAGGTGGTTAGCATTTCAAAACCTGATCTTGCCTTTGTCTCCGAAACGGGGTTATCTTTTTATTAAATATTAAAATAAGGTATTAAAATACAGTAATTTTGATTTATTCATGGGATTCCACAAACGTATCACTCTTAGGCCTATCTTTTTTCATAGAATTTTTCCTATTTCTATGTAAAATGTTTCAAGTCTACGATGCTTTAGAAACTGTAAGCAAAAATTATTTTTTCCCAAAGTAACCATTATTGTCCAGAGCGTTAAAACATTTATAAAAACTATACCAAACTAAACTCCGTGGCTCATCCATGGAGGGGCAGGGCCTACCATCCGACCGCTTCAGTTGGCAGATGCCAGGACTGGGTTTGGGCATGTTGTCATTATGCCGATTTTTAATGATGGTTTCCGTGACCGGAGCCGCTACTTCTTAATAAGTAGCTCCTCGGTTTGTATCACGAGGCTGAGTGCATCCCGTTCCAGGCCTCCTCACTTCGGAAAACTAACCCGATCAGTGACGCTAACCAGGAGACCACCCAGGCGGTCTGTCGAATCATTTAGAGTGTCTTAACATTCCCATAGAAATTTGATGTAATTTTCCATATAGATGAGCTTTTGCGTCAGTTAATATTATTTTTATATTCCATTTTAATAGTGGGCTGTGGTATCTTATTAAGTTTTAATAGAACGGTATATAAGTATTATATTTTGTTTTATATATCATTCAGTCAGATAATACTTTTATTAGTAATAAAAAGCAACAATGGAAGAACTCTAGAAATGAGGTAAGTATATTTAGCTACTTTACACATTATCCTTGATTCTCATACTTACGATAAAAGTCAAGAACAATTTGAGGCAAATCCTTAGCTGCCTTGTGTATAGGCCACCTTTGCCCCCAGGATTCTCCTGGTACTCATTTCTACTGGGAGAAATCGATCCCCGAGTCATAATGAAAACAGAAAGATTAGGCCAGTTGAAAAGTACAATGCCTTCATCGAGGATCAAAACGTGACCGTTCTGAGAAAGGGATTTAGAGTCCATGTTTTTGTCTACGGCTAATAATACAGCATAAGGTAAAATTCATAAAAACTTTTGTAAAAGAAAATGATAATACTGTATATTAACTTAAATCAGGATTCCTCGGGGACCTCTTCCATCGCCCCATGACAGGCTGGCGCACAGCCAATGAGCGTCTACTGTACAACCCCCGCCTAATTTTAATAGAATGGATTGATTTGAGTCCCATTCTACCTCTTCCATGAAATCGTATTACCGAAAGCTTCCGTTTTATCTCTTGACGGCTTAATTCGCTGGAACAAGGAAACTGGCGATCCCAAGCGAAGTGTTGCTTTTGTTTTGTTTTTTGAAACATGTCAAGGCTATCAACGTATTGACGTCAGGGACCATTCGCCTTTGGAAACAAGAATTCACAAATTATTCTCGCCCGAATTTTTTTTAACGCGGACATCAACCTTCTATACGAAGAAAAAACTGGTTTGTGACAACGTCAATGTAATTCCTAATAAACCTGCGAAGTGACCTTTCTGTTTTCCAGATAAAAAAGATGTGGTAAACACCAGATTAGTTAGCGCATGGACCATAACCAACATCAACATTGCAAGTGTGGAGTCATTGAAAAAGGAACCATCAAGCAACCACAGAATAACGTTCAATACGATTATTCAAGAATAAATTAGCTATTTAATTCAATTTAATTTATATAACTTATATACGTACATAATTATATACAGTATACACATACGTGTACCCATACACAGCCACCGAATGAGAAGGTCGAGATGGGTTAGTCGTGTACTTCCACTTTCGAGAGATCATGGGTTCATATGGCTGGGCTGGCAAATCTGTTTGTGTTACATTTCCGAGGCTTTCCATCCGCATTGGTGACTGCGGAATTTGAATTAAATAATTAACACTGAGCTCAAAAGTAGTGTATTATACATAGTCCGTGTCCTGTGCATGATATCGGAATCGTCTTAAGTGCTGGAATTTAAAAATATATATTTTATTTATTATTCCTTACTTACTTACTTACTTATTTACTTACTTACTTATTCAGTGGCAATAGACCATTGCTAAGCAAGCTAAAGGAATATTATCTATCTAATTGAACGCGGAGGTTCATTGCCGCGCTCAAATGAGCCCGCCTTTCAACGCTATTGTGTGCTAACTCCAACCGTCCCTCATAAGTCCTACTTCTCTTAAAGCTATTCCAGTATTCTGTCTACGTCTAGATCTTCCAAGTGGCAATTTCTCTTCGGTTCTCCCAGTCATTTTTTTTAGATATGTCTTTCCTCCTCCATGCACGCAACATGTCCAGCCCATTTCATCCTCCGTGATTTAATTACCCTTACCATGAAGAGTGTTCTTAAAGTAAGTACCGATAATTTAAAAACATTATTTTCCAAATAGGCTACTTTATCATTCATTACCTTACTCCTTACACTACTTCTCCAATTAGTCACCGCCGTTATTCAGGCACTTGTCACGGGAAACCGCCTTTTGTATGCCTTCGTCAAAGAATGATGCCGCCTGAGATGAAAACCAAGTCTGTACTATCATATTATTTATGATAAATTTCGGAGTTGTCTAATGAAGCTATAATATGAAAAATCCACCTTATACCCCCTTAATATATTCCATCGTTGGCCAAAAAAGTTCAATAATGTTGTTTAGTGAAGATATTAAACAGTCTAGGCCCAAAATGCCTTAGACCTTATGACTTTTGTAGCAATGCTTTGATCATTGGTTTCATAATTGAATACCTCCCTGGACCATGAAAATCGTAACCATCAAAACAGTAATTTTACAGGAGAGGGAGAGAGAAATTGTTTAAAACTAAACTAAAAACTAAACTCCGTGGCGCTAGATCCCTGAAGGGACAACGCCTACCACCCAGCCGCTGCGTCATCTAACATAGGCAGATGGAAGGACTCGGGGGCATGTGGTCAGCATGCCGACACCCACGGCCGTTAATGGTGGTTTCCATGACCGGAGCCGCTACTTGTCTATCAAGTAGCTCCTCAATTTGAATCACGAGGCTGAGTGCACCCCGTTCCAGACCTCCCTACCTCAGAAAAATCCGAGGAGGTATCGGGATCGAACCCGGACTGACGGATTTGTAGTCAGCGACGCTAACCACAAAACCAAGCCGGCGGTCAGAAAAAAATAAAATAAAAAAATTATATCGAATTGCTAAAGCTTAGATCTTATCGGTACATATTGATATTTCAGGATTACTATATGGCATTCATCTGTGCCAATGGGATAATGTTGTATCATCATAACTTAAAATTAAGTATTACACTTTCTAATTCTTAGTATCACGTATCTAGTTGAAAAACTCATTTATCATGTACTAGTATATACATTCTTGTATAAAGGAAAATATTTAGGTTGTTTCTCCCTTATTCCACTTACCTCAGCCCAAGGCTGTTTTCCTGCTTTTACAATGCCTTTTCTTGTTGTATATTCCTTCCCAATCTGCTTTAGATGCTTTCTTTTTGTTTTCCTTTTATTTTCATTTGTTTTAAGTCTATGGCATTTATTTAACAACTTAATTATCCAGTATGATGATTCAGTGATGATCCAGGACAAGTACTGACACCCATTGTGAATATTGTTACATCCTTTTTGCACAAAGCTTAATTTACAGTGCAGAATAGTGGTGTCGCATCCCATTTCCACCAAAATCTTGATTTCTAAAATGTGTCGGTTACACCCTTATTCCAAGGGGGGTATTCAATTATTATAATGTTTATGATAAATTTGTAATAAGGGATAGTCGTAAATTAGTTTAATGCTCAAAAAGCCAAATTCCATGTGTATAAGATAAGATGGATAGTAATTTTCTTTTCTTTAAACACATCGAAATATATTTAAATTATATTGTTTGACGGGGTCATCTTAAAGGATAAAATTTAAGATACAGAATTTTTTTTAGCCTTTAAAGTTGTGTTCTTTTTTTCTTGTAGAATTCCTGTTGTGGATTTCAACTTTAAGAGGCGTCGACGAGAGGCTGCTGTAGCAGGAGATATGATAGCCGATGATTTTGACTTTGCAAAGGAGTTTGAGTTTGATCCTGGCACTATTCTGGGCAAGGACATGTACTGCCGGATCATAAACAACCTGGATACAGCCTGTATGGAAAACAATATTCTAGAGCTGTGGAAATTTGATGACAACAAGATAAACAAATTAAATGAGAATAAAATTATAAAAGCTTTAAACAGAACAACTATCAGGTACGTATGGTATTAGTAATAATAATAAATTACATAAAGCAGATCAGCTACCGCTGTTAGATATTTATTATGAATGGGGCAAGTCGGTATTTCTTCCAACAGTAAGTTATTTTCAATTGACTTAAATCTCACGGAACTTTGAAACTTAAAGCTCCAAAACAACCATCACTTTGACTCCCTACTTCAAGCAGGGTACCATTAAATATATTTTTATAAGCGGGAAAAGCATGTGAATGAAAATGCCACCTTAAGTAATCCTAAAGATGAAACAATTTTTGAGAAATTCACTTTCCATCCTTTAATGTGTCATAAATTCCTCAAAAAGTTCAAAGAACTGCAGATCACGTTGGCTCCTATCAATAAATAAAATATAAAAATCTCATAAGATCACACATAACAGACAAAATTCCACCAATTAAAACTTCAGGCATTTATGAAATTGACTGTAATGCTAATTGAAAAGGTTATGACATTGGTGTCTCAGATTTTTCACACATTGTAGTAATGTGAATTTTTAAGTTATGGAAAGTGAGATGGCCATGTGTGAAGGTACTGCAATACAATTGGTGGTTTAGCTGTAGCAATGGATGAAATGTTGGATGGAGGTATTGAATTAAAATATTCTGAAAAGCACATATTTAATGGCAGTAAAAGAGATATATATATTTTAAATCCTACATAATATTTTAGAATTTTCATCTTAAGTGACAACAATGAATTAAATAAATATTTATATTTGGAAAGCAAACCATTCTTTATCTGCAATACTTCGTTAAACATGAGATAAATAAACACTTGCTTAAACTTCATTCGAGTTTCATGACGAAATATTGAAAAACATGCGAGTCATTCACCTGTGAGCTTTGCGCTTAAGTTTCAAAATCGCATGTGATGTTGCCAAGTGAAGCTTGTCCAGGAGTTGCTTCCATTTGCATCAGACCACATTGTCACGTGATTGTAGTAGTTCAACTAATGCACATCACATTCATGGTATCTAGTGTATTGCACTCGGGAATATCATGGCAATGTGAATATATTTTAATTTGTTACAAGTTCATCTTTGTAGATTCCATTATGAAACTTTACAGAATGCATAATATGCACTACTACTACTCCTTTTAAAAGTTTGAAACAAATAAAGAAGTCCATTTTATTGTTATCATTTTAAATATCTTTTTCACATGAACTTTGTGCTCAAGAATTTAAAAAATAGTATTTTTTCTTTGCATTCACATTAAAAAAAAATATATTTTGAACTATGGTGAGGTAAAAAAAAAATTAATACAAAAAGGGTTAATACAAATAGCCAAATACCCCATGCAAAAAAATACTAATACTTCTGAGGCTCTAAAGATTTGTTTATAATATAATTATAGAACCTAGTATAATGAAAATCTATCAAAATGAAAAGAAGAAAGAAAGAGAAGAAAAAATAAAATAAAATTGTTAAACAAGAGGGTTGTTGACCTACTGTTCTGCATGGAATGATCCATATGTATACGTTGTATTCAGATGATGGTATAAATGAAATCGGGAGAGTAATTAACGAATTATAGAACTGCAAACATTTTCACCAGTTTAATTGTAATATTAGGTATATATTAAGGAAATTCTATTAATGTTATTAATAATTTCAAATGTTTGTCTAATAAATTTTGACTCACTGTCACTGTTCATGTCTTACAGCCCTGTGTTTGGACATCCCAGTAACTATGTACGACTGCTAGGAGACATAAAGAGAAATGAGACTGGCCACATCGTGGGGGCTTCTGCTTTACTTTCGCTCTTCATGGTGCATGTTGACTTCTTGGCTGTCAACTTCGATGAGAGTGGCAATGAAGCAGGAACAGCTGACTGGGTGAGAAATCAGATTATTTACACTCTAAGGTGTCTTTTTCAAATGGATTGAATCAGCTATTTTTCTGAACACCATGCAGCGGTGCTGAATATTTAGAGCAAGCAACACAAGCCGTGTTTCCCAGAAAATAAATAAATTCATTTTTAAAATATAGTAGAACCCGATAGTCCAAATCCCACTAAGCTGAAAGTCTTGATACTGTAATCTCAACATGTCTAATTGAATAAAAATAAAATTAAAAAAAATTTTTGAAAACAGGATACCAGTAATAATAATTAGTAATTACAATTTCTCAGGTAATCCCCATGGGTAAGATATACACACTCCAAGCCTTGAGCACTATGATACCATGCTAAGGTGCACTGTAAGGGTGTAAGAAATATAAGAATGAAATAATCCAATTTACTTATATTAATATACATCCATCAGATGGCACCAACCAATGAGACCTCACAGTGAAAGGCAACTGATGCAAATTGAGAGTATTAAAAACATTGGCATCCACAGATCTGAAATGCCACTTCAAGCAGACCCATGTAGTGTTTAAGTTAATCGCTACTTACTAACAAGGGAATAGTTGGGTTGTCATGTTGAAACCTACCTTCAAATTTAGCGTATCGGTAGATCTTCATTGCAGATAGACACATGCAAAACATTAGCTGCTCATTTAATTGAAAATCTTGTGAATTTGATATATTGAGTAGCCTCACACAGCTGTTGTCGGCCGCGGTAGCGTGCCCACCTCTAAGTCCAAAGGTCATGGAATCAAACCTGGCTGCGGTTGACAAATTTTTCAGGACGTAAAAGTACTGGGCATGGAGTTCCTACCTATCACATGCCATCTCCTCGGCTGTCACAGTTTTGCAAAGCAAAATTCTCGCTTGTGTGTACCTTTCCCTTTCCTTGTCAGTCACTATGGGAGGGAATAATGTTATAATAATGAATAATACTCTCTTCTGATATACCTGCTTCTATTCCTGTAGGTCTTGTGAAGTAATTAGTACCTATTTAAGTGTTTAGGATTAGCAGAGTGAATCTCATTTGCTATTCAATTGCATTTATTTACTTTGGCCTATAATGACAGTATGTAGTATGTTAGTCCTAAAGAGTTTATTCTGGGCAAGAAATGTCAACATTGAGAACAAGTTGATTGAAGCACTATGCATGCAAAAAACGAATCCTTGTTTTAACCAAGCAAACTGAGTGGTCACACTTCTATAACAGCCACACATGCTAACAATCATGCCATAACCAATCCCTCTATGTCTAAAAACATTAAATAGTTTCTGAATGTGGAAATGTTAAGTAGTGGTTTTTATCTAAAAACGAACTAATGAATCTCATTCAACGAATAACAAGGTAGCTTCTCCCTCTAACCACACTTCCTGCTGTCATCATTGATCCCATCATGCGGGCTACTCAAGCAAGCTGTATAAGTGCCTGCTGTTGTTTCTTTATGCAACAATACAAACACTTTTTCACCCACTTTAAGTTAACATGAGCATCTAATTTTTAGCATGTGTCTATCTGTAATGAAGACCTACTGATACGCAAAATTTGAGGATAGGTTCTGACATGACACCTCATACGGTTCCCTTTTAAGTATAGTCCTACATTTGATTTGCATGGCTTTAGTCAGCTCTCGGTAAGTTCAGAGAAATAAAAAGAAGTGCATTCTGGGCCTAAGAAGAATGATATTTGTAGATGAAACACAAAAATGTCGCACAACTTTTGTGAATATGTTAAGTTTACTCAGTATTCCTAAAATTCTAATTTTAAACTTTGTAGAGGAAAATTTGCCCTGGCAGGTACAAAACCTCGAATTTTTGCGTGGATACACTGTTGCCAAAACCAATCAGTTTCCCAAGACTATACCCACTCCCATTCGAAATATTCCTCTAGACCTCTAGGCATACCAAGCTGAAAACATGGGTTTTATTCCTGTCCAGAATATTTTCCTTTACAGAATTTAACATAGAATTATAGTAGAGGTTGGCCATATATAAACTTTTAAAATGGAGGCGCATCCATTTCTGTAACATGTGTTGTACTTTTTACAACATCGGTGTATTTAAGGTATTAGATCAGGGTTATGTTAATGTAATAAGGAATAATGTATTTTATGTTTTCTTATACCTACACTTTATAGCAGTAACATTAAGGAAAGTTATACATAGTTCGGTAAGTTTTATTGCACAAGTACTTTTTTCCTTGATAATTCAGGTCAGGCAAGAAATTTTAAAACATACAGTTGGAAGGTCACAATACATGCTACTGCTTGTGTGTGACTTTTGAACAACATAGAGATGTGTATCATGACAGAAAAAAAGACTAAATAAGAAACATGTAAGTTATCATTCATTACAAATGGTTTATTCCTGTAATTACAACATGTAAACCACATTCACAAATCATCGTTTCAGGAAATATCCTATGTTTACTGGTAATATGACAAAACTTACAAAATCAAAATAATAATAATAATAATAATAATAATAATATTAACAACAACAACAGCCATGAAGGGCAAAGGCCTCCTACTAGAGGGTAGCTTTCAGTTCGCTAGCATGGTGAGCTATTCCACGATAGGGTTGTATAATAGATTTGTTCGTTTTGGGTTGTCTCAGTTCGACATTAATGTCTTGATTTTGGATTTTTACATTTCTCATTATACAGTAGAGTTACACCTTGCACATAGCCTGTTTGGCATTGACTTGTTTGCCTATATATTGCACACTACTACTTACAAAATACAATTGGTTTTCATAGACCATGTTATTTCTACAAGAAATATGTATATATTTTTTTAATTGTAAAATTGCTATTTCTCTTCTGTTTCTTCGTGGTTTATTCTTCTTCTTCCTTTTTTCTTTTCCTCCTGCTGTTCATCCTTGCCTGTTCACTTTTTCATACAATTTCTTTACTCTCCAATGCAATTGGTGTGTCAAGAGTCTAGCCATCTGACATCTGTGCTTAGCTTTAATCAGACAATAGAAGTACAATTTGAATTATGTTAATGTGAATGTGCCTCACCTGAATAACTTAATTTGTTGCTGTTTATTCAGACGTGCTTGCTGATGAATATTCAGAGATTATGTATATTTAAATATTTAAATTCATATGAGTAACCCATTTCATGCTTTTTGTCATTCACATATAACCTAAGACCAGCAATTCAATGAAGGAGTTAATGTTGAAGTATATAGTATCCCAAGGCCAAAAAAAAAAAGTTTGGACTTATAATGCTATTGTTTTTCAACCTTGAATGTATTTAAATGTAAACTATGATTAATCTTGTACAGGCTGATTTTCATTCCCTTCAATGGCAATAATCGTCTGTTGCCAATGCAACTCATATAGGCAACCAGCATTGGCTGATAATGATGTTAACTAGATATGCATGTAATTAGTAATGCTAAATCTCCAATGGGGTAAGGTTAAAATATAGTTCACGATCTGGTGATATCAGGAATACCACTGCTGTTAAACTTTTTAAATACACCTTGTCCAGGGAAAACCTAGTGAAAAATATTAATTATATCTCAGAAACTAATAAGTTTATTGGAAAGGTGAAGTCAGACTGAAAAATTCAATTCCATAGCCGAGATTTGAACCTGGATATTAGGATCTCCACGCCGCTGCTCTTATCAACTGAGCTACCATGGCAACATGCTGATACAACATTAAATTTTCCAGCTGACTAACATGTTTCAGAGTAAGTTTAATAATAGGTTTATTGTTTCACAGTTTTCACACTGAAAAAGACAAACTCAAAAAGTTTTGTTTACTCTCTATTCAATCTCAATATGAGCGCTATTTGTGGCACTGGTTGCATCCAGATGAAAATCAACCTCCTTCCATATGCATGATAGTCTCAAGTGCTATCGCTTCAATGATTCGGCATTGTAAATTTGCCAAGTCTGCCACAGGAGCATGATAATACACTCAATCCTTGACATCTACAAAAAGAATTATAGTGGGCTCAAGTCCAGCAATCTTGGTGGCCTTGGCACAGGTCCGCTTTGGGCGATCCAGGAGTCAAGAAACTTCTTGTCGAGAGAGATGCATATGATGTTGGAATAGTGAGGAAGGGCTCTGCCCTGTCGGAAAATGGTTTCTGACGGTAACTGCAGAACGGCATACTTCTTCAGCACATCAGACAGGTGGTACCATTAACTGTAGGCTTGTCAAAGAAAAAAGCCTCAATGGAACCCCTCCTCACTACTACAACATCGTATACACCTCTCTTGATGAGAAGTTTCATGACTCCTGAATCAGCCAAGGCAGACCTACACTATGACCACGAAGAATATTGGACTTGATCCCAATAGTAGACTTATTCTTTTTTGCTGGGATTTGGCAAGGATCATCATTAACTGTATTAGCTGTTTTCTAATGGTCTATATGAGATTTATTTGGTGTATGATGGTCATACCTGTACTTCTGTTAATTTCCATCAGAGAGCATTTATGTCCTTATAAAATCTTACCCTTCTTCTTCAGAGTGCAAAACTTTTACACGCTCTCCTGTAAAAAATTTTTTTTTTTAGTTGTGGCCGTATTATTCTCAGTGTGCGATTGTAACTGTAAGAGACTTGTCAGATTTACAGAGATGAATTATTGAAGGGATAACACAGAGATGCGATCACGGTTATTGTAGAAGGTTGATTTTTGTCTGGATGTTACTCGCACTACAGAACATAGGGTGGGTTTGAGTTTCTCTTTTTGAGTGTGAAAACAGCGAAACAATAAATGTATTAGTTTCTGGGATATAATTAAATATTTTTCACTAGGTTCTCCCCGGACATAGTGTGTTTTGTTAATTGTTTGTTCATATTATTTAGATGATTTTGCCTGTAGGGCAAAACAAAAGATCTAAATTATTAAATCTTGAACAATTTTGGCCTGTCTTTTTACTCCTCATGCATTGCTAGGTAAGTTAATAGGCTACAAATAAATAAATATGTCAAAGAAATTGAGATGTTGAAGATATTACAGGAAAACTAGCATAACATAATTTCAAGCATCAGCAGTTTAAATAAACATTTTATCAATATCACCAGTTGTCATTATGGATATTAAGGATGAGCTCTACTGTAAGTTTAGGGATTAACTGTAAGTTCATGTATAGAATGTAGGAATAAAATTAACAATGTCCTGAATAAATTATTCTGTATCTGGTATCTGGTACCCTATGATCCCCAGGTGGGGCGAAGGGGCCTCCAATGGAGGTTTCATTACCTATACTAATTTTGATATGCTTATTTTCCGAGAGAGGGTAGAGGGACAGGTGGTAAGCCCATCGCCTCGCGAATAAATTATTAATACAAATGAATTTGTCTATACAGAGAATTAAAAACAAGTGTAGGTAACATATTTCATTACTAATTACTTATCGTTATTAGTACACATCAGTGGCAGATGCGGAGGGGTGGATCGAGAAAATATATCCCCCCCCCCAAAAATATATATATATATATTTTATATCTGTGTTCGGTAGTATTTAAATTCCTTATTTCTCATCAGTTGAGAAGAGAGCATAATGGACTCTAGAATGCAGAAATCATTAGTCCTTAATCAACTGTGACCAGTTGGAATTTTTACAGCCAGTTGCTCTTAGATCCATCCTAACATTATCATCCCATCTTCTTCTCAGTTTCCCTAATGAACATTTTCCTCCATTAAAATTGTGATAAATGCCCCTCTCCACTCCCATTCAAGCAACATGGCCAGCTCATATTAACTACCTGTATTTAATTCATCTCCATTCCCCTTGAAACTCCATTCTTTTGATCCAGATAATTTTCCTTAAATCTTTGTTTTCAGATACTTTTAACTTGTGTTCTTCCTGCAATGTAATTGGCCATGTTTTATATTCAAACAAAACTTCTGGTAAGATTACTTCTGGTAAGATTTTATAAGCTCTTATAAATATAAGTGAACTTTATTTTTCTTTCTATCTCCTCAAATCCCTCCGCGAAAGAAAATTCTTCATCCGCCACTGGTACGCATTGCTTCATTGTGACAGTCATAAATTTAATTTTTCGCTATGCAGGTTAGCGTGCCTCTCTAGAGTTTCGCTTTATTTTGCAAATTGCCGTCCTCCATGCTCCTATGTTGAATATCACTGTAATAATGCGGTTAGAAATAAAGAAATGCTGTTTTATTTCAATTGTGATTGTATTAACTAACGGTACACACAACACAACTCGGTGCACAGTGAGTGAAGGAACAGCAATCATGTTACTGTGCAGCAGTAGGCCTATTTAAGTTCACCTTCCATAACCTAAACCTCTGCTTTATTCTTTCCTCTTACATTGTTGTATTCTAAAGCAAATATTTCAGGGTATTGAAGACAAACTGGACTCTTGTAAGAGATTCCACTGGCTGTTACAGAGTTCAATGTTATATTTAAAATAATTTTAAAATTCACATTGTTTTAGTTCGCTCATAATAGCTACAACACCTGAAATTGTCTAAAATTAAACAGCATTTATTAAAAATGTACATTATACAAAAGGAAATTCGATTTTCTGGTTTGTAAGATTTTTAAAATTCTGAGGTTTTGTTTCTAACAACAGAGGAATAAAAACTTAACCATGGAGCCAAAATTAATTTCTCTTAGTGAAATAATAATAATAATAATAATAATAATAATAATAATAATAATAATAATAGTTTATTTAACCTGGAGAATGTTAAGACCGTAAGGTCTTTTCTTCCACTTCACCAGGGACTAATAGTGAATCCTAAATGGTCTTAATAAATTTTACTTGTAATCAAAAAAGTACTTTCCATTGCTTTCAAACAGAAGTGTCAGTTTTAAGGTAAGACTACTCACCTTTGTGAGGTTGTTGGGCTTACCACCTGTCCCACTGCTCTCTCTCGGAAAATAAGCATAAAAATTTAGTATAGGCACCGAAACCTTCACTTGGAGGACCTATGCCCCCTATAGGATGAATAGAATAGATTCCCCTTTAATCACCGGTGATATCTATTTATCTATTTGTCTTGCAAACCCTCTTTAACCTGGTAACTGGGGGTCCATTGCAAACATCATTACAGTGGAATGTCTAGGAAATAAAGTAGCTGTTTCATTTTTACAGAATATCTGTGAGTATACTATACATACTTTTCTTCTTTTTTTGCAGGCTACAAAACCAGTGCTGACATGGGAAGAGAAATTCATAGAACTGATGGAAAATGTAACCCAAAATGCAAAGGATATGAAAGTGTATTATGAGAGTGGTAGGAGGTAGGTTGTCAAATATATTGTTCGTATATATATTAAATTTTTTACGTAGTTTTAACGTAGCTTTCATGTGTGTAACTGCCCTGTGTGATTTATTTGATTAGATATGTAACATGAGATCCTAGTTTTGCAATTCCAAATATCTGCTAAGAAAATAAAATTTTTGAACATGTTTGTATTTTTGCTCAAATTTAGAGCTTAACTTTGGAAGTCATTACATTTTCTTAAGAGGATATATATACCTTCAAAGATGAAAAGTGATTTTTTTTTAATTTTTATTATGTAATATAATAACATATTTTTTAAAGTGCAATTGCAATTTCACAAATCTGGAAGGTTATTGCTCATCTTCTCAGAACTGTAATTTTCAAAACTTTTTAAATGATAACTTTAACAGTTTCAAAATTAATTACATGAAATTTTGCATTGTGTTTCTTTAAGAAATGAGCACCTGGGCCTGGCATGCCAGTGGTCCCGAGTTCAAATTGTGGGAGAGGCAATCTTGTCATTTGTGGCAAACAAAACTCCTTTTCCCTCTTCTCATTCCGTTAACAAACAATCTCCACTTTATCCCACATTTCCATTTTCTTCATCATCATACTGTCTAAATATCTAGCTCTGAGTAGAATGGAGATTGATCATATTATATTTTTGTACTGAAAACTCAGAGAGTAACTAGATTGAGTGGAGGAAGTGGTATACTATCCCAAGATTTCCATATCATACCTCAGTTTCAAAAAAAGTATAACCTACCCTTACAAAATAATTATTATGTGATAAGCAGGAAATTGTTCTGTACACTGGGCAGTGTTTTTATTAATTTCCTCTGTGGAAACCGACCATGCTTTACAAATGATTGCAAGCAGGAGTGCAAAAGTCACAAACATCTTGTACTGTTGATTGACAGAACTTTATTTATTTTAATAAAGATATTTTAAAAGTAGTTAAGACCTATTTAAATAATATAAAAGTTACATTATTTGGTTACTGAAAAATATTTTTAAAACATCGGATCTAGCAGTATAGTAACTAAGATGGCAACAAAGGCAATGACAAGTTACTGGTCACATTCTTCAATATATGCAATGGCTGCCAGTGAAAGCATACCAGTGGATGAATGGTCATAAAAAGCAATTACTGGTATATTGTGATGCAAACAAATAATAGGGCCTATTCTTTGCTACAAAGGAAATTTAACAATTTTTTTAAGATCCACTGATTTTCAGTGGCGGTATGCTATTATTTTGACCATTGAAACTAAAGCTGGTATTCCAATGAGCCTTTGAAACCAGTGTTGTATTCCATACTGGTGCATACCGTCTCAGTTCCCTCACTAACTAGATCAGTGATTAAGTAATACTATAATTAAATTGTGAGATGACTTCTATTACAAACATTTCTACCTTTATAAACAATTTTGCATTCTATGTTGATTCAATTCAAATTCATTGAGTAAATTTTGTATTTTGGGTGTAGTTTCGCAGATATCAGCGCAGCAGCTATGTTTCAAGATGTGGACAAGCTGATAATTGGGATCATGTTGATGTTCATATTCATACAGCTAGTAGTCTCGAAATTCAACATGGTGGAGTGCAGGGTAAGTAGGGGTCTTGCTTCATGATAGCTGTGACAAAGGTATCTTCTTGTTTCCTACTCAATTTTCTTTACTATTCATCACCATGAATCAAAATCCTCGGAAGTAGGATGACCGAACAGTGGCATAGTGAAGGGGAGCAAAGGGGGTTCCTGCCCCAGGCGGCACTCTGCTAAGAGCAGCAAAATCCCTATCATTGAATTAATATTAAGGAGACAAAAGGAGATCTAACACTGCAAAGACATATTTCTTGTCGTTCATCAAAACAACTTTCCAAAACAGCTTGGATTTGAAAATTTTGTTCCTTGTCGATGTATGCCTTAGATGGCAGATCAGCAAGTGTCAACTTTCCAAACAGAGTATAAGTTCAAGCTCACTTGATTTATTAAAGTATATTATGCAATTTTAATTAGAAGCTACCCTGCCAAATATAACACACCTAATATTGCTTCAAATATTCCTCACAGTTGCCATAAGCAATGAGAGAAGCTTCTCTAAACTTAGGTTAGATAAAAATTATTTTTGATCGACAATGAGTACACTAAGATTGACTAATCTGGCTATTTTGGCTATTGAGCAGGAAATGACTGATGCATTTGATATTGATAGTGCTACTATAGATTTTGCTATGAGAAAATGTAGGAAAATAAAATTTTAGATTAAGAAAGAAGTTTTATTTTTATTTCTAATATAAGATAATTTATAATTATTTTTGTCTTTAATTCTTTTCAATAAAAGTTCAAATAAACTATTACCTATTTTCATTTTAAAATATACGTAATTATTTTAATTTTGAAAGTTGAGACTAAATATGAATTTTTTCTGTGAAAAAAAGTTTATCATATTGCAACAGTCGATAGTTTTTTAGTAATATTTATTATAATTTTCGATTAGCAATAAATTTTCTTGAAGTAACAGTAGTATTTGTAGATAATATTTTATTAATATTAGAATTCAAAATGTTTTTGTAATTAAATTGTTTTCTAGTTTATAAGAATTTTAAATTTTGAAGAAAAAATATCTTTGCAACTTAATATTTTCCTCTTTCCAGAAAATTTTATCTTTATAATAATATCATATTTTGTGGGGTGGAGGGGCAGCATTTATGGCTTCTGCTCCGGGAGGCAGAAACATACGATATGCCACTGTAACCAGATGAAAGCACATAAAAAAAGAGAACAAATGGGATTAAAAAAGAGGACAAATTAGGAAGAAGAAGGACACGTAATATCCATGCATTTTCAATTAAAAATAAAATATAGATCATTCTATTGGAATTTAAAAATTATTACTAGTGCATTTATAATATGAATGCATAAACAGACTATGGAGCCCCTAAGGGTTCCGGGAGGATAAAGCATGCCTGTAGACATTCGACACGTAAAGATGGTAAGGTTGTCAGCCTTACGCATCAGTCACCTTTACCCCCAGGATTATTCCTGGTACTCATTTTTGTTTGAGGCTGAGTTGACCCCATCTTCCATAGTGCCACCAGAAGGATTAGGCCAATGGAAAATTCCTAAACCTCAACAGGAATCGAATCAGTGACCTTCCACTTTGTAGCTCTGTGCTGAGCCTTACCCCAGTTGAAATGGTGATGACATTTTTATTATTATTATTAGTAAGTTCAGTATTTAATTTTCGGTTATCCACGGTGTAGAATCCAGTAAGAGGATTTTTACAAACAGTTTCTTTCCTTGATCTTACATCTATGCGTTCTCTATATGTTTTTGCTATTTTACTGTAAATATATGCATAAAGGGTTAATTTTTTCATTGATTTCTCTAGTAAGAATCTGAGGTACATTTTTATGAGGGGTAAAATAATTTCAAGAAATAAAAAGTAAAAAAATGTCTTCTTTTCAATTTTTTTTTAATGAATCGTAAGCACACACATTTGTAATCTACACAATGGTTCAAATCCCAGGTAGCAGACTTCTCCAACAAAGGTATTCAAACGTTGGTCCCATGGAATGAAAAATGTCTTAATTCTGGTGGCAAATATGTTGAAAAATAGCTGAACACTTGTTGTATCTATTGCAATAAACATTTCCATGAAATTGAGTTTTTTTCTGTAAACAGCCCCAGGGAAACTTACTTTATGGATGCACCTTGTATATTGTATATCTCATCATTTGATGAAAACAACCTCTTCATGATTGCAAAAATTTCATAACCTTAAATTAATTTTCACCTTTACTCATGGTCATTTTATGACTGGTGACTGCTTTAGGCAGGTTTAACTGTATATTAAAACATAGTAATGCCAATTTTTGTTTACACAATATAAAAAGTATATGGCCCCTTATAGCACATACTTTTTCCCTCACCCATGTTATTCCTTGCTCCTGATCTCCTGCCATGTATAGAAGAATGAGAATGTTGCCAATAATTAATTAGTTTTGTTCTTGTTTGCTTAGTTACTCTTGGGAGCCATTGGATTGCTGTGCATTGGGATGGCATTTGTTGTGGCATGTGGAATCTGCTCTCTGCTAGGTATCTCGTATGGTCCTGTGCATACAGCGCTGCCATTCCTACTCATGGGAATTGGTATCGATGATATGTTTGTGATAATGGCTTGCTGGAAGAATCTCAACCAAAATAACAATCAACTCACCCTGCCGGAGAAGATGGGACAGACTTTGCAGCATGCTGGCGCCTCCATTACCATCACCACTGTCACAGATGTTGCTGCATTTCTTGTTGGTTCCCTGACGGTGAGTCTGAATTTAGGGAAGGAATCATAATAAAGTTGCTAATATTCAGGAATGTAAGACCAGGACTGATAGTTCATTTTAATACCATATTCTGAAATAACTTTGTACACACAATCTGATACAGTACTATCATTTTCATTGTCATGTTCATTATGCTACGTTCACACTGAGGAATTTGTTGCAGACACAAATCCTTCATACAAATCCCAGATAAATGTCCATGATATTTGTATCTGGATACTTATCATACGTACATGTTCCTTGCACAAGTATCCCATTTGAGTGGTTACACAATGAGGGATTTGTTGTCAGGCACAAGTATGGCTTGAGATGCATTAAATTTTGCTTCTTTCTGCTTTAAAAATATTGATGATTCACCCAGAACAAGTTATAACCGATAAACACTCAATTTGCAGAAGAAAATTACAATATTATACTGTACTAATGCTGATTAAATCTTCCAAGCTGTACAGTCATGGTCTTACGTTAGTCATCCCTTAAAAAGCAGGGATTTGTATTTATCTAGGCAAATGCCCAGTATTTTTCTTTCCAAATTTTATGTAAGAGTGGTTTATTAAGCAATGATATTTAAGTTTTACAGCTATGCTCGGTCGTACAATTTTTTTTATTTTTGCGAATTCACACTTCTTTAACTTTCTTGTTGTTTCATGAGCCCAGAGCCTCGGAGTTAAACTGCCCGGTAGGTCATACAGCAACAATGAATAAGGTGGGGTCCGTGCAGTCAGTAGTAGGAAGGAATGGGTCTGTTTAATCTCACAATATAACAGTGTTATCTATATAAAAATTGTATATTATTATCATGCTTAAACTGATTATAAAAGGCGGTAGAAGTGCTAACCCTCCATTACCACACATTTGTGGCACCTTTGTAGAAAATTTTCATGATGACCTACACAAATCCTGCCTAGGCCTATTTCAATTATTTTGCAGTTCTCCTATGTGAGTGGGAAACACATAGTGAAATGGCAATAAATTGTCAATAAACATTCAAATATACTTTACTAATAAGTTTTTTTTACCCTTGAACATGTTTTGAGCATTAAATCATTATCATCAGCTGATCCCGACTGCTAAGTGTAGTGTTGTCCCCTGGTGTGGTGGATGAATGCACCTTGGGATGAAGTTTTCTTCTGCTAGGATGTTGAAATTAATCACTTTTTTATTTATTTATTGTTTACAAACAAACAGTGGTCATTTACTCTTCAAGTGAGGTGCATACTGCAACCTCTCTTAAAACATTTTAATTAGTGGTTTTTATGTAACAATAACCAATTAATACCAATTTATACGTGTACTAGCCAGAAATGGGGTATGCCGTGGTGTTGCAGTTGAGGCACTGCGCTACAAACTAGCCAGAAATACTAATAAATGTGAACGCTACTGAATAACACAGTCAGGGAATTTTTCATTTCTGGATGTCAAAGTACAGCAAACTCCTGATTATCCGTGTTGACAGGGACCATGACATGCATGAATATTTAAAAAAAAACATGGATAATCGAACTGGGTGCGAGATTTTGAATTTCCTGCACTCATTTTCGAAATTCCTGCATTTCGTCGACATATTGTGTATATATGATGAAATTAACTGTGGGACTTTCAAAATCTGAGGAAATAAATTACAGGAAATGATGTGCATAAAATTCAAAATTAAGTGCAGGAAATTCAAATTTCCATGATTTCCATGCAAACTGGATAATCCGCCCACAGATAATCGGGAGTTTGCTGCATTGTGATAAATTGTACTGCCTACTTCTTTGCTCAAGTTAATTAATTTTCATGCATTAATGCAATTTAAGCACAGTGGATATTTTTAGAGTCTGGTTTCATTATTTTGTTGTGCTTTACCTAAAAATATTTTGTTTCTTCTCTTGTTTTCAGATTCTGCCGTCCCTGCAATCATTTTGTTTGTATGCTGCTGCTGGTCTCCTCATGACATATCTTTTCCAGATAACTTTTTTCGTTGCCTGCTTTGTACTGGATGAGAGGAGGATTGAGAAAAATCGTAACTGCATTTTGTTCTGTTACAAACATAATAATTACAAACCTAATACATGCTGTGATCGAGGATATGCCAGATTGGCTGTTCATTTTCTTTATTCGAAAATCATATTTACAAAACCTGGAAAGGTAAGTATTTCTATTTGGATATGTGGACTAAAATTATTTATTCAGGTAACTAGTTATTGCTGCAGTCTTTGATTTCATTATTATTTAGTTCTTTTTTTGGACTGAGTCAGTTCTGCTCATATCATGGGTGAAAATTTAACTCATTTAACTTACTCTACATAAACTTTTTTCAATTTGTGAACAATCTTTTCCCTTTTTAAACCCTGAAGTTAAGCTGATATCCCATGGTTAAGTTTTTTAGTTCAAAAAGTGCATAGGTAGAGGGAGGAGGCTTCATAGACCCTTGTTCCACAAATAACTCAATTTTTACAAAAATGTAATATACCCTTGTTCATGGTTAAGCTTCAGATATTGGCTCTGGTCAAGAAATTGATCATTAACGGCCAAGAGAATTGGCTTGCTGATCCCCTATTTCACCACATTTGGGTACCAATGAGGTGTATGCCATGGCACAGTTGGTTGAGGCGCTGTGCTACAAACCAGAAGGTCATGGGTTCAATCCCCATTGAAGTCACTAGAATTTTTCAATCCACCTAATCCTTCTGATGGGACTATGACCACGGGTCAATTCAGTACCAGTAGCGATCCTTGGGCTACAAGCAGCTGCAAGGCTGACAACTTGACTACATTCACATGCTAGATATCTAAAGATCTGGGAGCCTCAACCTCCTGGAACCATGGCGTCCACTATGCTTCACCAGTACTGGTACCAACAAAATCATAAAATTGCAGCAGATGTCACAGTGGTGGAAAGGCAGGCAAGAGATGATAATATCATCTAGTTTGCTTTTATGAAATACAATATATTAATATTATTATGTAGCTGAGGCAGTTAACAGAAACAAAACATAATTTTATGGAAATGATTATTGCAACAGATACAATAAGTGTTCAGCTATTTTTCAACATATTCATCACAGGAATTGAGACACTTTTCATTCCATGGGACCAACATTTGAAAACCTGTGTCAGAGAAGTCTGCCGCCTGGGATTTGAACCATTGTGTGGCAATCATGTCCACCTCTTTGTCATTCTCTGTCATTTATTGAAGTGTGGGAAAAGATGGAAATCAATAGGAGTGAGATCCGGGCTGTAGGGTGGATTTTTAAACACCTCCCAGCAAGTCTCCTGCAGAAGTTTGACTGGGAAGTGTTTAAACATTCACCCTACAGCCCGGACCTCGCTCCCAGTGATTTCTATATTTTCCTACACCTCAAGAAATGACAGAGAATGATAGACAGGTGGAGATGGTTATCACACAGGAGTTCAAATCCCAGGCGGCACACTTCTCCGAAATAGGTATTCAAATGTTTGTCCCACGGAATTAAATATGTCTCAATTCCAGTGGCAAATATGTTAAAAAATAGCTTAATTTTATAAGCTGTAAACAGATGAAAAGCAAAAATTAAGCTAAGCGGCTCAGAGCCATGGAAACTGTAAGTGAAAATAAAATAATTAATAAATATATGTGTTTAAATTTGTTTATAGTACTTATTCAAGTGAAACTTTAAAAACTTGCCTGAAAATGGTAAAAAACTAAAATAAACCTATTTAAATATATTTAAAAACTAAAACAGGGTTTATAAAAACCTATAAATCCGGATCCTGTTGATCAATAACTGCTTTTCCATATTATTTGTATCTCTAGTCATATCAGTATTAGTTAATTCCATGAATCAAGTAGAGGGGTGGGAGATTTGTAGGGTAAAATAAGTAGGTATAGTTAATGAGCCCAGCTCATACTGCCCACTGATAGCACTAGTAATGCAAGTTACTAATGCTACAAGAAAGCAATCATTCTCTGGGCTGATACTAATTGCTTTGTGCTAATACTGTAATAATTATTATAATAATTATTAATTATTCTATTTTCTTTTTAAGTTTTGTTCTCCTCAAGATGAGATGTAATGAAGTTTCCTGTATTATTTTTCTAGATTATGGTTATCATGCTTACTATTGGGTTTGCTGGAATGGGTATCAGAGGAAACATGTTCTTAAGACAAAAATTTGATCCAAACTGGTTTTTGGCTGAAGATACACATTTGTACAAGTTCAATATGGAGCGAGCCAAGTTCTTCCCAGACATGGGACAAAATGCTGCAATTTACTTTGGAAAACTTAACTACAGCACAGAACTTCCAAATATTTACAGACTGGTCTCACAGTTTAGACAAGAACATGACATTCTTAAAGATTTAGAAGAATGGCATAGTGGATTCCGTTACTATGTCAACATGACCATTCAGAAAGGTGAGAAAATGTATCCTTGAATTATGTTATGGAGTAGTGAAGACATTTGCACTATTGAAAATATGTAACAAGTATTAGTAGAGAAGAATGATAATTGTCATGAAAGACCCTTGAATTGAGAACATTGAGCATGGTTATATTGATAAGTTTTATAATTATATTATATTATGAGGGTAACAAATGGTATTGGAATAATTATTTCCTTCTATATATATAGGCCTATATATATATATATATATATATATATTTATATTTATATATTTATATTTATATATATCACCACCCCAAAACAAAATTAATGGAATCATAAGTATAGAGATAACCACTCCACCAGAGAAAATAATTTAACACAAATTAAGATACTGAAAATTACAATAAATTATCTACTTTTATATACCAGTGAAAATTATGAATTTATATGTGTAATGTTTAAAAAGCTAACTTTCTTGACTTTGATTTTGCAAACTGTAATACAAACTGATCCACATCAAGGGTCTTTGTTAAGTCTTTGTCATAGCTCAATAGCACAAGCTCCGTCTTCCAGGCATAGAATTGTAAGACCCTTGAAAGGAGAAGTAATTCTTCTAAGGGAAAAAAGTTCATTATTTATTTATTTCTCCTTTGGATTAACTTCAAAATGGATAAATATGTTTTACATACACAACATCACCATATTTACAGTGCTTTCACTGTACGACTTGGCCGGCAATCGCGCGGGCCGACTATCTGTGACTCATGCATCAAGCGCCCAAGTGATGCCTCGTTGTCTCACCGCTGAAGTCTAGCATGTGATCTGATTGCGTTCACACGTGAATAATTATTACAGCAGTGTTTGTTTTTTTTATGGTTAAAGTAGTTTTTAGTTTTGCTTGAAGTGTTTTAAAAATGCCACGACATAATTATACATTAGAACTACTGCGTGTGAATAGCAATTTCCTCAAAAGGTGCCGTAGATGTAATGATGCAGAAGGACGGCATTTCCAACATCTCCTGTGATAAGGTAAGTTAGTATTTTTATTTTATATTTTCATATTTTATTGTGATTACAATTACGGAAATATATACGATTCGCCGGGAGTACCGTGATATGTCACGCGCCTGGCCCCGCATGCGGTTTATCTGTGATGGTGGAGCGGCCCATGCGATTGCCGGCCAAGTCGTACAGTGAAAGCACTGTACAATTTGACTACTATAGATCAATATTAAAAGAAGTTCCAATAAATGGGAGGTGAAAACAATCTTGCTGTTCTTTCTAGTAGAAATTATTTATGGATAAGGAAGAAAAATTAACAAGCAGATAACATTGATAGTGGTCCAATCATATGCACATGTTTATTATAATATTCTTCCTTTTTTTTTTCAGATATAGCAACAGAAATGTTAAGTGACGAAGAATTTGGTATGTCTATCTCAAATTTCCTATTCAATCCAAGTGGTTCTAAGTACCAGAAGTTATTCCGATTTGACGGTGAGCTCAAATGTGGGGAACCTGCACCTCAAGTGAGGGTGAGTATCTCCACCTTGTTTTCATTTACCATTTTATACTTCTTTTTCTGTTGGAGATATATTGATGTTTCGCCAGAACAATTGTATAAGTTATCTGTTGATATTACGAGAGAATAGGAGAACCTTTGACATTAGGACTTAATATTTTTTTCTAATTCAGATTTATTGTCTTATCTTGAAACTAGTTTTTTTTTTTTTTTTTTAATGTTTTAGAAGTATATTTTCAGTTTTCTTTTGTACATTAATTTTGTATGTTTGAGTGAAATTGCATTTGAATAATTTGAAATCTTGTCACAGATTGTAATCAAAGAATTTCAGCATGACAAATTTGAAACTGCTACCAATATCCAATAAATTATGAGAAGTAATGTGTAATTCCACTTACATAGGCCTATATATATTTTTGTTTTATCTTTTACTCTGCAATAATTGAAGTTGACATGAGCTCTGATGTAGGTTATTTTGAATTTAACTCAGCTGTAGTAAACAACTCTAATAAAAACATCTTCTTTACTTAAGAACTTTTAAGAAACCTATCCTAGATAATTTAAAGAATGTTTAGCTAAGAATTTTTTCTTGGTTCCTACATTTGGATAAAGCAACTTATAACGTATGTGTGTGATCTAAATTTTAGAAAAGAGACCTCATTCAGATATTGATCTAGCAATGATAGTATTTATACAACCATATTATTTCATATAGATGGTAATATTAATATTTACTTCCTCCTGCAGGTTTCTAGCTTTGAATTCAAGTTCAGATTGTTTGATGGACCAGAAGAATCTCTGCCTGCAATGAATAAAGTGAAAAGATTGCTCCGGGAATCAAACTTCACTACAGGAGACAAATTCTCTACAGTCTGGGGAAAAGTTTTGGCCAACTGGGTTACAGATGAGGTAAGATTTATTGTCTTGACAACTTGAATTACAAATGAATTACAGTAGCGTCTCAATGATTCAAGGTGGATGGGACCGGCACTAATTCAAACTATAAAAGAATTTCAGAATTATGAAACTGCACTAAAAAGTGTTTGTGCAAGAAAAAACATACTTACGTTGAACATTATCATTCACATAACACAAGAACAGCCATTAACATAGACCTGTCCTATCATAGGCTTACCAGAGTCTTAATAGTACTTCACATCAAAGCATAAAATATCTATATAATAAGCTCCCAAAGCATGAAAGAATTAAATAACCAGATGTTTAAAAAAAAGCAGTCAAAAACATTAAACAACTAGAACTACCTTTCATTATAAATGAATATCTAGATTTGACCATAGCATAAGCAAAAGCTGAACAGATCATCACATTGCACATTTAGTTTATTTTTCATAACAGCTTGTGACTGTTATATTTTGCAACTTTTATTGTGCCTTTTTGCATGTATTTATATTATTATCACTATTATTGTAATGAGATAAGCCTAATTTCATTCATACTTTCGTGCAAAATTATAAGAATGTTGTAAATACTTCTAGTTTAGTCATAAGCCATTTTTAACTTTTTAGTAATTATAAGTTCTTGTAATGTAGACTGTATCTTTATAACTAACTGCTACATTAATATGTAGTCTTAAGTTATTGTTGTCTATACAGTGTTTAATTTTGTTTAGTTTTTAAGTACCTAGAATAAAATTTGACATAACCAGTATCGTGTATTTGATTTACAGGATAAAATAAACTATTACTATTATTATTAACACTACAGCACAGTAGTTTAGAAAATAAAAACAAACATATTGCCTTACATTACAAGAAATTGTCACGTGTCATTTGAAAATAAAGTATAAAAACCACTTAAGTTAAACATTGTAGAGCCTCACAGTATTTTCAGTGGGATTTCTTACAGAGAGGTGATACCATAAATGGAATGATACTGTATGGTTGGTGTTTTTACACTCAACTTCACATACCTGATTTTTTCAAGAATCATAGTTTCAATCACTACCGTGAACATCCTCAGCTTGCGTCTGACTGTTCTGAATTACTGTTGCTGGTACTGATGAAATTGGAGGGGGTGTGTGTTTGATAATGTCTGTGGTGGGTAGAAATTTAGAATGAGGCTGCTCTCTATATGTGTGTCAAAGTTCATTCATTTGTTATTTTCTCTAAAAATAAAAATCAATAAAACCATTATCCCGCCAGTTGTATAATATAGATGTAAGACATGGCCCCTTACTCTACAGGAAGAAAATAATATGAAAGTGTTTGAAAACAGGGTGCTTAGGAAATTATTTGGATCCAAGAGAGGTGGAAATGGGGACTAGAGAAAATTGCATAATAATGAGCTTCATAACCTGTACTCTTCATCGAATATAGTGAGGGCAATTAAATTACGGAGAATGAAATGGACTGAACATGTTGCGTGTATGGAGGAGGAAACAAATATCTCAAAAATAATGACTGGTAGACCTGAAGGGAAGAGACCACTTAGAAGATCTAGATGTAGGTGGAAAGATAATATTAGAATAGATTGAAGGAAAATAGGATTTTGCGAGGGATGATTAGATAGAGTTTGCAGAGAATAGGGTTGAATGGCGGGCACATGTAAGCATGGCAATGAACCTCCAGGTTTCATAAAGTAGATCATATTCCTTTACCTTGCTTAGGAATTGTCTATTGCCATTTAGTTAGTAAATCATTAAGAATGATAATAAGAGTTGTGTGTTTGATTTTGCAGGTTATTGATACAGAACTGTACCGTAACTTGGCACTGGCATGTTTCTGTGTCATGGTGTGCACAGCTGTACTAATAATAAATGTCGCTGCCTGCTTCTTTGTGTTCCTGTGTGTGTTCCTCACTGTGGTGAGTATATTTTGTATATAACTCAACAACAATCCACAAAAAGTATGTTTTTCTCATGAATGTGATGCTTATGCAATTCACAGAAGGTTAATGGGCTGAATGCATAGACCTATAGGTTGAGTTAGAAAAAAGAACAATTATTATTAAAATTGAAAATTAATACAATAATGTTATTTTCATAATGTGGATACAACCTGCCCAAACATTCTAAATATGCGAAATATTATTAATAATTATTAATGGATGGAACAGTGAACTTTATAAAAACAAAGCTTACAGAGAATATGCACTCAAGACATCAGTTCTGGAGTAATAGAACCAGAACACTATTTTTGAAAAAAGAATTCACAGAAAGGAACGACATTAATTGTTTCTGAAAATTAGATTTTGAAAAATGATTGGGAATAATTTAATTATTAACAATTTTTTTTTCAGTTGAATGTGGGTGGTTTTATGTACTTCTGGGGACTTACCATTGATACCGCATCGTGCATTGGACTGCAGTTGGCTACTGGACTCTGTGTGGACTATGCAGCTCATGTGTGTCACACATTCCTCACACGTACTGGCACGAACCAGCAACGAGTGATGGACACCATGACTGACATCGGGCCTGCAGTCATCAGCGGAGGCTTCTCCACATTCCTTGCACTCAGTATGCTTGCTACATCCAAGTCATACATCTTCACTTCATTCTTTAAGGTAAGCAATAGAAAATTCTCAACTCTTTGTGAAAATTTGAATTGAAAAACATATTTTACTAGGGATTCTTTTTACTAGTGGGAAATGTGAAACTTAACATTGCAAGCCAGTGGTTAGTAAGCTTGCATAACACTCTTCATGTGTAATATAAATATTGTGATGATCCATTCAGATTTTACTTAACTGTAATGAAATAAAACTTTGTTAAAATGCTCCCAGTTAATGCGCTTTACTGTCAAATAGACACTTTTTTCTCAATCCCTTGAATTCCCCTATATGAACCTTTATTAAATTCCCCTGCTAAAAGGCTCTCGTTTAAGACTTAACTGTAAAACCCATAGTTTTCGTAGCTTTTAGGAAAAAAAACTTAGCTTTAGTCAAAAAATACTCTGGTTTAGATATTCATTGACTGCCTGCATGGTCTTGTGATTATCATTACTGGCTATGGATCCCCAGGCCCGGATTCAATCCCAGGTACCTCCTGATATTTTTCTGTGGTTGGGAGGTCTGGAACGGGGTGCACTCAGTCTCATGATACAAACTGAGGGGCTACTTGATTGGGAAGTAGCGGCTACGGTTACAGAAACCATCATTAACAGCTATGGGTGTCGGAATGTGGTATGCTGACCACACCTGCCACATGCCCCCAATTCTGCCATCTACCTATGGTAGATGATGCACCAGTCGGATGGTAGGCCTAGTCCCTTCAGGGATGTAGCACCATGGAGTTTAGTTTAGCTTAGACACTCATTAGTCTGAGACATGCCGTAATAAAGCTTTTCTAGGAAACAGAGAAGGTAAGCTATCTCTCGGTAGCCCTTTGGATTGATTTGTTAAGGTATATAGCAAGTGTAATTCAGGGGATGCATAACCTTGACAATGCAGTTTTAACCTTGAAATTGTCTCCCCTTAGGTGCAGGAGGACAATGGAAAGCACACACTTTGCATCCCAATACAATAGAATGATATGACGAGCTACTGTAAAGTGTTTACACCTAAAAACAGTATTTTTATTCTCACTTCCACCAACAATAAAATAGATAGTCAGGATGTAGATAACCTAAGTGAAAATAGTGACTGGTTGTTAAGTCTTAAGTATTAAGTGTACAGTGTATGAAAGAAATTATTGTGAGTTTTACAGTGTTATGGCAGGAAGGAAGAAAAATACACTTGCATTGGTTAGAAAATGAATTTCATTAATCAGTATGACCAAAATAAAACTTCATCGCAAATACAATTTTGTCTGATCTTTACTGGGTAATAACGTAATATATCTTGCTTTTATGCTTTTCTCAATAGTATGCAGTAGCCTAGAATATATAGTACAATTTGAAGTTTATTTTATGTAACTAATGAGTGGGAATCAAGAATGAAGTGGTAATGTTATACTTCTGAACACAAATACTTCACTAGGAAGGTATTTTACCTTAGAACATATGTTTCAATACAATCGTCTCATCGACTGCCGAGTATTGTGCCTCTCTGGTGATGAATGGATGTTTCTGGTGATGAGGTTGTCTTCTGCTGAGATGTCAAAATTAATCTATTTTCCTCTGTTTTTTTCCGGATAGAGAATTAATATACAAACACAGAGTTAAAAGTTTATAAAAAATTGTTCATCTAGAAAAACAGAGAAAACTTAATTAATTTTGACTTCCCAGCAAAACATAACCTTATTACTAGGTACAGCCATCCACCATCCACTACCAGAGGGACAGCACAACACCTAGCAGTCGAGGTCAGCTGACAATGAGAAGATTGTCTTGAAACGAATGTTCTGAGGTTAGCCTATGATAAGACAACTATATGTCATTGGGAGTTCTTGTGTTATGCAAATTCGTTTTAAACGTGTTTTTATGTTGTTAGGAATAGACAAAACATATTACCCTTTCCACGTATTTCTTGTTCTGTTTATCATAACTGAAAGTTTTATTTACTTGTTTTGCAGATATTTCTTCTCGTTGTTCTCTTCGGTCAGTTCCACGGAGTCCTATTCTTGCCAGTAATGCTAAGTCTCGTGGGACCAAAGTCATACGAAACAGCACATAAGACTGAAACAAAAACTCAGACGGTTAAAATGTACAACCTCTGTGATGCAGAGCCACCAAAACAGGACGTCTCTGATCCTAGTTGATGGTAAGTTTTACACCAGAAGAGAAGTTCTCTCATAGGATCTAGTGATGACTTAATGATAAATAACCACCTCTTGCTCATGGCATGAATAAAAGATTAGTTGATCGATTGACTCAAGGCATGATGCATTAGAGATTTTACTTCAGGTTTATTGAAGAGTTGTCGTTATGTTGGAACTAGAGGAAGAACTGATGAGTTCTGATTACAGGCATTTGAATTTTCATATTCAATGATAAGGCTGAAGTCAGTGTGGCTGAAAGGTTTTCATGTTTAATGACAAGACTGAAGCCAGTGTAGCCAAATCGGTAAAGCAACTGTCTAAGAACTGGATGGCCTGGGTTTGCAATGGCAAGGGGTGGTCTCTTTCTGTTGAGTTCGCAATAAGGTACTGTTTCATATTTGGCTGGTAACCAATCACAATGTTAGTATCTTTTACTGAGGGTTTTCCTCACCCTGTAACTACATAACGGTGGGTAAATTTCAGGGTGTGTGGCTCCTTTTCCCTCTCATCTATCAACACTTCCTAATTCTCCTTCCTCGGCTGCAATATTAGATTCATCCACTAAAGCCTTATTTTGCATACTTGATACATAAATACCTATTACCATATGTACTGGCATTAGAGGGCACACTATTTTTTTAGACAGCCATTAATATTTGTGAAATAATAATTTTATTATGTACTGTGCTGTCACTTTGGAAGATTTCCAGCTGTCCATGAACTGTCCTGCCATCTAGTAGGCCTATACACTTGCACAGACAGATTATTGATTTTCTGGTGCATGGCTGCCAATATAAGGGATGAAGTGGACAACGCTTTTCAGCCATATGACTATTTTGTGACCACCATAAGAAATTTAACATTTAAAAATGGGTAATGAGTTTTAACATTTTCAATTTTTTATCAAACTGAGTATATTTAATAATAACATGCAATTATTCTTAACCAAAAGAGTATTCATGTGAGTGAAATTATAGTTGGTGACAATGGAGTGTCACAAAGATTTATAGCATTAGTGTGATAATGTTCAACTTTCACTTCGTGTCTCTTATGTTAGAAGTTCTACTTTTAATTCAAGCTGTCTAAAAACTATCCTACACAATACTGACCTTTGTTCATCCAATATTGCATTTTCTGGTGGTGTTATTGTTTGAGTGTGAGTTTCCTCTCAAAATACCTAAAAGGAAGTGTAGGGTTTCTACAAGTAAGTTACATCTTGAGCAAACCTTAACTCCTGCGATGGATATCATCCCCAGGAAATATCTGTGAACTTTGCATTTTGGTTTTTAACATTTGTACTTGATAAATTATTTAAAATGTCTAATTTCATGTTTATTAACATTATTAATATATTTCAATGTTTTTAAACTCCATACAGTATCTGTGATATATCCATTTCTTCACAGATTCCATTGGGCATGTCCTCATTTATTCTCCAAAGTCCTCATTTTCCAATCCCTACTGCCCTCTGTTCTGGACACCCTACTCATGTCGATGTGATGTCACCATTTGAACTGCAGGCTACAGTCCTCAGGCTGAGAAAAGGATGGGATTTATTAACAGATTTTGCAATGCAGTGTTTCATCTCATAGTTTGACTTTTTTTTTTCCTTTCAGATACTGAGCTGAAGATACTGTTGCCCTTCTTGCCTCTATTTTAAAGGATATGGATCTTGCCGTATTTTATTGTATTAGTTTCTTGATGGGACAAATTCTTGTGATAAAGGACAGAGAGATGTGCTTCCCATCTATAAACTGATGTTCAAATCATTTCTAGCTTTGTGTTTAATTCTTAAAAGCTCTAAGAAGAGAATCGAGGTCAGAAACTACTTTTAACCTGAATCTTAGCACTTAGTTATTTTTAAGAGTATTTATATATGACAAAAATTCATCTAGTAATGACTCTAAAAAGGGAAATCAGCTTGAAGAGTCATAAAACCATAGAATTTTGTATCACGTGGAGAGGCAATGGACTATTAAGATGGAGTATGTAACACCCGGAACATGATCATTTTACTATTAGAAAATGTTATGATCTGTAGGTAATTTTTAGTTATTGTATGGTTGTTGCAAGGTATGGATTTGATGTCAGATGTATGATCTCCTGATTCTCTTTGAACCTCTAGCATTTCAACGATGAGATTATTTACAATGAATCTGCAAGTATGTGTGTGTATGACTCCTAAGATGACTACTTGAATTACGTTCTATACAGGAGGATCTGTTTCTCCTAGTCTTCTAGTCTGTCAATCTCTGTTAATGTCTGATGGAACGAGTGAACTTTTTTAATGAGTTTTATGTTTACATGTCATGCTGAAGAGTCAATCCGAATTATTAATATCATCAGCATTTCTGGGTATCTACCATCTTACACTGAAATTCACTGCCACCATTTGGGCCATCTTCCCACTGCTCGGTTTATTATCATGTAGATAGAGGCCAGTAGACTGTACTTGTCCTACTGTTAAATAATCCGTTTTATCTTCTGACTATCTGCACTGATTGGTGCAAGTGATTAGAATCATGATGAAATATTTTCAAGGGGGTACCTGTACCACTCAAGAAGAGTACACTATATGTTTTCTTTTTCCTCAGCTGCAGAAAGTCTACAAGTAAGAAAGCCCATAAATTCTGATGTTTCCTAGCCTATGTTGTTACAAATTATTAGGCTAGATATTAAAAATGATCATTGGAAAATGTGTAGTACTTTTCTCTTTTTATGATAATTCACAAAAATATCACTACAATAAAATCTCGTTCACCGGTTCATTTGGATCACTTTTTATTTATATAAAAAAAAATTTTAATTTTTTTCTGTTTTGGTTTTGGTCTGTACTGAAGATCATCATCTCATGTCACAAACAGTCACAGTATCTACCTTTAATTCACCCTGCAGAATTTCTCTAAACATTTGCAGCAATTCCTGGTTGTGCAAATGTTGATATTAATGATATTAATGTCTAGCTACAATGGTGGTTACATATGATGAAATTATCACTATGTGTTCATCAGTTGTAGGTAACAAGAGTGATGGTGGAACAAAGAACGAAAAAGGCTAAACTAAAGGTTTTAAAATATCTGCTGAACAAGCTGTAGGCTACGCAATACATCATAAATGAAACCTCCCCCAATAACATTAAAAGTCTTGAATCTAAGAAGTGTTCCAGAATTTGATTTACAGTTGAGTCCAGCTAATCTGGACTACATGGGACCGGACCCTGTCCAGATCACTGAAAGTCTGAATTAAACAGATTAGCCTTAAATTGCATGTATTGTACTGTAACACAAGTTTTACATGGGTAAAACTATTTTCCAATGATCATTTTATCATAAGTAAGTTTATAATTTTCCTACTAATTAATTTTAGTTTTAATACTACTCTATACGTAGACCTAAGTTTTAACCTACAAACTGATGTAGGATTAACAAAAAAAAATCACTGTGATTAAAATTAATATTTTTTTATTGTTTAGTACCAAAAAAATCACAGTACATTTCTATTAAAATAATTTAAAAAAGAAAGAAACATTAAAATCTGAACAGGACTATAAAATAAAACTGCAGTATTGTTCTGAAAACAAGATTAACGTTTCTTAGACTCACTGGAAAAAGTCCATAATGTTCTTTGTCTGCACTTTTCAATGCAACCAACTGAGGATGTTGAAAATTAGTAAATCCTGTTTTTTTTTTTCATCCCATCCAGATTAATTGGATGTCCAGACAAGCAAGACCCAAATTAGCAGGATTTTACTGTATAATGTAAATAAATGGCAAGTTGCGAGAAATAGGCCTACAGCATTTAATTTGCCTTATTGCCTTAATTTATGGAATATCCAGATTTTTGATAATCCGGATGACTTCTGGTCCCAATTAGTCTGGATAATAGAAGTTACACTGTATTTTGAAATTATTTTATTATCCTGCTTTTTAGAGTCATGGCTACAAAAAGTACTATAATCCTTAAACTGCATAAAATATAAATCTTTTTATAGCATATTTATTTTCTAGCATAGCATTTTTATATAACCTTTCATAAAACTATATTTTTAAAAAATAGAAAAATACTGAATAAAGACGTACTATAATGTGTATAATTAAGTTGCATGCTAAATTTTATTATCTAGTATTGTGAAAACTCTATGAGTTATAAGGGAAAAGGATTTTAAAAATCTAAAGTTGTGAAATACAAGCAACAAACATCAAGTTAACAGGCTAGCTAAGGTCACTCTGTACATTTAATGTGAGGTAATAATTCCAGTTGCATTAAGTTATAGATATCAGAGAAATTCTTAACATTCACTTAAAGAGAATATTGCAATCTATGTGAAAAGAATTAAATTTAAAAATAAATTGCATACCTCAAAGGTATAGGTTCCCCTCAAGAACCAACCCATCCATTTTCCATTGTTCCAGATCCTGGGAATCTTTTGGCCATTCTCCATGTTGTTGTTCTCTGGATATCTGGTTACTTCAGAAAATAATTCGGATTGCAGTTAATCCTGAAACCCAACCTGTACAATACTTATGTGTATTTAACGTCAGATAGTCCTTTGTGGGCTGACTTTGGATGTAAATTAGGTATGTTCCAATCATATAATATTTTTACTATGAAAATATTTCTTTATCACTTCAATATATCTCATTAGTGAGCAGTGCATGACTTTAAACTAAATGTTCTGAGATTTTCCTTCTGTTAATGTTGTAGTATATTCTTTCAGCCTTGTGTCAGATCAATCAAATTAATTTTTCTCCACCATTAATTTATAGCCAATACTTCTTGATGAGAATGAAATGACTTGTATTATTGATGGGCCAGTTAATTTCAAGGCTGTGATCTTAAGCTGAGGCCGCACAGAGTGCTACACTATGTTCACTATGTATGCTATATATGTTTTGTTTGCTATGTAAACTATATCCAGTGACCACACTGGAAGCTATGTACAAGACTCTTCAGTCTTCTCCTCAATGTTGAAGATGTCATTAAAAAAGGAACAGATGTATTTTTCTAAGAGATGAAAGATATCTGTATTTTACTATCAAACTCTGTAAAGTTATTTTGCTATTATAAGCAGGATAGTGCAAAGGAATTATTTTAAGAAAGAAATTGGTTTTTGCTGAGGTGACCAAAGTAGAACTGATATCGTATGTTTCTATCAGAAATTAGCAGTGAAGGAAGTGTGAAAATACCATAGGTGGTATCCTATCCCAAGACTTTTCCTGTCATACTTTATTTTGAAAAAAGCATGGGCTGCATATAATGTGATATGCAGGAAATTGTCCTATATCTTACACTCAATAATGCATCAAGTTTAAGTAAAACATTTCAATTTTCAGTTAAAGAACATAAATGTATGAGAGTTATTATTAAGCTGCATAGATAATTATTAATGTTCACTGTCTTATTACTGTAAATAATATTAATTACGATGCAAACAGATAATTGGGCCTGCTCTTTGCTACAAATGAAGGTTAGCAATTTTTTTAAGATCCACTGATTTTCAGTGGGGGTATGCTATTTGACAAATTGAAACCAGTGCCCGTATGCCATTGCCATTCACATACTGTCTCACTTCCCTCACTGGGAATTAGTACTGAGAAGGAAAGTGTCAAAAAGCCTTTGAATTCAAATTATATTGAAATTTTGGTTGGTTGGTTAAGTTATTTGCATCACACAGTAGCCTACAGTGTTTTCAATACTGGTATAAGGCCTACAGTCAAGTTTAATACATATTATTACCAACAATTATTTATTAATATTTTATATATAAAATTCTTATATGTTAAACATGCTCCATTTTTATAACCTTACAGGCTACATTATTAACACTATAAATTTGTATATTTTACATTTGCATTTTTTGATGTTTTAAGAAAGCCACATATAATGTATAAGATGCTTTTTTTTAATGCAAGGCTGTGAAATAGAAATGAGAATCCTGGATGACAAGCCTGTGATGGCTTGCAACTGCACAACCTTGTTGTCATTTTCAGAAAGTAGCTGCTTCACAATTGTCCAGTCCATCCAGTAACCACCAGTTCACTATCATTTGTACATAATTGAGGACCCAATTTCAGTGCCGCTCGTTAAATGCAGGTAGTTAATTTCTTTTGTGCTGAATTTAAATTATCTTATATGTTATCATAATTTCAATGTATGAGAATCCATACATTTTAATACAATCAAAAACATGCATTCAAAATAAAATCATGGAAAAGTCTGCAATTTTAATTACTTGGGAAGTGACATAAGTTTCAGTGTAGGCAGAGACATAGAAAATAAAATAAATTTCAGCAAATATGTGGAACTATATCTAAAACATTCGGGTTCGATTCCCAATGAGGTCATTGGAGTTTTTCATCTAATCCTTCTGGTGGCACTATGGCCCTGGGGTCGACTCAGCCTCGAACAGAAATGAGTACCAGGAGCAATCCTGGTAGTAAAGGCTGACAACCTTACCACCTTCATGTGCCGAATGTCCAAAATCTGGGAGCCTCAACCTCCTGGAACCCTCTGGGCCTCCATGGTCTGTATAGGGAACACTTTACTTTACTTATATCTAAAACATTACAAAATAAGCTAAGAACAGACACTAAAATAAAATTTTATAACATTTTATAAAACAATTGCAATCCCCATTCTTAAGTACGGCAGCAAATTGTGGATAGTTAAACAGAGTAACCAAAGCAAATTATAAGCTGCAGAAATGAGAGAGATCTCATACGAAATGAAAATACACGTACTGAGGTCAACTTATATAATATCAGCAAAAAAAGATTAAAATAGGAAGAGATGGAAGTAACTGTGAAGATGGAACAGGCAACCCTGCCTAACCCCTGAAGTACAGAAGAAAAGAGAATCCACTGATATTACTTTATATCTTTACTATTACTTTATATCTTACAATTAAATGCCCCTTATTACATCATCTCATGTAACAAAGGCCTTTATTTTATGTACTTAACCTGAGTGTAGATATCGCATACATTAGAACTACTAAAATTAAAAATTAAACTTTGTGGCACTGCATTCCTAAAGAGACTAGGCCTACCATCCGACTGCTGCATCATCTACCATTGCAGGATTGGTGGGGGCATGTGGTCAACATGCCTACACCCATGGCCATTAATGATGGTTTCCATTACCGCAGCCACTACTTCATAATCAAGTAGCTCCTCAGTTTGTATCACGAGGCTGAGTGCACCTCGTTCCAGACCTCCCTACCTCATAAAAATCTGAGGGATCAAACCTGGGCCTGTGGATCTATAGCCTGTGACTCTAACTATGAGAAAACACAGGTGGTCACCAGCATGATTAAGTGTACCATAAATACAAGAAATGTCACATCGTTCATTATGGCTGTGAAACAGACTTTTCTGTAAATGCCACTATATCTTCAAGAAAAATCATTCATAATGTTAATAACTGGAAGTCCTAATATAATTCAGTTTTACTTAGAACATTGTTGAAAATGAACTGAGTACTAGAGTAGAACCTTGAAAATCCAAACTACAGTAATTGGTGGCTCGGATTATTACTTCCTCTGGATTATCAAATAAAAACAGTCCATTTTCTTTTGCAATATCGTTGATATAATTTCTTGTTGGATATATCTCTTATTATTTTCAGTAACAAGAGTGGGGCCCAATTTCTTATTTACTTTGCTATCTGTACATATTGTAATGTTATTGAATTTCTGGTTCTACTGTACTTTTATTGGTTTACTTGAGATAATTTTGCTAAATAGCCTAGACGCCAGCAAAAAATAAATAAATCACTCAGTATTATGCATCTAGCATGACAAGTAAGGTGTAGTGTTATTGTGACTATAGCGTTTCTTGCAAATCCCTTTGTATTACATAATTTAACACCTAGGAAGCAGACAGGTGTAGATGCACTGTTATTCCTTCTAGAGATTAATAACTAAGTTAATTAGTTCTGCATAGAAAAATTTAGTTACTTTGAAGTCTGTCTATCAGAATTTTAGAAGAGTATATAACTAAAAAGTAGACAAAAATTTATAATAAAAATTTCAACCATAATTGATACTTAGGACTTAGTCTCATTGTTTATTTTAAGGTAAGAAAATTAAAATTTTAATGCTACTTTTTAATTTTTTATTATTTCATGTTTTGCCAAGTTTTTTTTTTTTTTTTTTTTTTTTTTTTTATTTATTTTTTCTTTTTAATTTTTTTTTTTTTAAAGAATAGGCAAACATTTTGCTTTTTGTTTTCTCCTTTACTTCCTTCAACTTTACCAGTACCATTTAAAATTTCCACTTTGTCAGTCTTCCATTTGATTTTTAGAAATATTATTCAGTTTTTAATAAAGTATGTTGAAATAAGAATTATTTAATCTGTATTACCTCCTTTGAAAGTCAAATGTGCTAATAGGTAAATAAATTATCTTCCTCTACTTCTTACCTGTTACCTGTTACCTATAAGATTGTTGAGAAATGAGGAGAAATATTCATTTTTACCATAATTGTTTCCTTAGGTGTGGTGTTATTCAATTAGTGTATTAAGAGTGGTGCTGCAAGTTTTAATGGCAAAATAACAGCTCATAATAATAATAATTAAAAAAATCATAGAACTTAACACAGTGAAGTTATCATACAATAAATCTTATATATTACAAACTCAAGGACCCACTAAACATTTCTCAGTGTCACAACAGTACATTGATTATTTATTCTTTGTCATTTTATCATCATGGCTTGGCTCTATCTATTGCAAAACTTAGAACAAATGCACAATATCATCAAACCATTTTAAATTTATTCATTTACCATAACAAGCATGTGTTCAGCTGGTCTAAACAAATCTTATCTTATCATGTTTCTTGATAATTTCAGTAATGGACTGTTGTCCATTATTCAGAGTTACCAGACTGTAAACCTTACCAAACAACATTTTAGCATGCTCTTTATTTCAACAAATTATTATTATTTTCAAATGAATCTTTCAAACTGTTACAATAAAAATAATAAAACACTTGCAATTAATTGTGGATATTAGTTACTCAGAGTAAGGTCAATACCGTAATCTTTTTTTGTACTTTTCATAGCTATTAATTTTCTTTAGGAGCTCCTGATTTTTCTTTCCTTAGTTTCTCCTATAAAAGGAAAATTTATTTAGCTTAACACTGTAATTTCTTTGTATATTTGTTGTAAGTTAAAAACAATCGAACTACACTCAGTGTAAAACTTTTAGGAAATAAACAGATTGAAACAATATTACTTTTGACACGATGCCAACTCAATCCATGGCAGTAACAAATTATCTTAAGAAATATCAAATATCTCTGATAGAAAAATCGACACACTTGGTGCAAGTATCTTCTGATGGAAGAAACACAGAACAACATGTGAAATTATACTTGTATAAGTGATAATTACTTTAAAAAAATACAAAAAAACTGGATATTAGGTGTCCCATAAAATTGGGATGCTGGGACAGTATGCTCAAAACCAGAACTGTCCCGTAAATCCCTGGTCATCCTGACTTTATTCCTACCCACTAAAATGATGACTGATTAGGATGGCTTTTGACCAAATAATAATAATAGACAACGAAACCTAAATAACTATGTATGACTATTACATGTGATGTATTATGTAATTTGTTCTAAGATGTAAAAGAAAGATATGGATTTATAAGAGAAAACAATACAGTATGAAATGCAATGACTCTTGATGTTTATCTTATGATATCCCACAAATGAATAGAATAGATTTATTAGTCCCACGGAACATATTCATGTTTTGGGACTCGTCAAAATGGTTACAATCAGAATATAACAGAATGTTACAACAATTTGGCATAGTAATATACAGACTTTACAAAGTGTACAGGCCTATGATAAAGTTAGTTTGCCTGTTTAATTTACTACATGAAATGTAGTTGCTGTTATTATTATTATAATCATTATTGCCATTATTATTATTATTTTTTTATTATTAATATATTTATTATTATTGTTATTATTATTATTATTATTATTATTATTATTATTATTATTATTATTATTATTATTATTATTATTATTTTATGCCAGTACTGCTGGTCTACAGGATTGCTAAATAAATAAATTATTATTATTATCAACATCATCGTCATCATCATGTCATCATGTCATTATTATAACAACTATAATTGTTATTGTGTTGTGTTTTGTATTGCAGTCTATGTTTGCTGTGTTTCTGTCTATATAACTGTATATGCATTTTGTGATTATAATTTAGTTTTAAGTAAGTTAAAGTTGTGGGTTACTTAATATTCCTTTCCACAGTTACTTAGTCTACTAATTGCATGCTTCTACAATTCTGTCTTAATCTTCTGTTGGTCACAATGGCTATTGTTAGTCAGCCGAGCACATCTGTTTAAGAGACACTAGGCATATTAATTACTCTCTTTCGACTGAAAATTCAACCAAGTAAAAAAAAATGTCTTATTGATGTTTTGGACATTATTTCACATTTGGAATGTTAATTCATTTCATGCAATATAAAACTAAAAATAAATAGCTTATACATCTTAACGTTTCTTTATGGCTGTGAATTTCGAGATTAATAATTTCCAATTGCAAAACAATTTTAACATATATCACAGATGCAAAGTCAAGATTCAAGATTTATTATGTTTTTGAACTGCATCAAAATGTAGTTAATATAGACTGATATGATTTACAGAAAATTGAAATATGACAGTGTAAAGTACGGTACAATATGAGTGATTAGAAGTAAAAAAAACAAGACAATTCAAAATACAATATCAATATTAACTTCTAAAAACTCATTAATAGAATAAAATGGATTTAAAGCAAGTCAGTCTCTCAAAACAACCTTAAACCTGTTAGATTTAACTGACTGTGCAGTTTTTGGTAATCTATTAAACAATGTAACCTATATTATTACCTGTATTCAGGGCCGTAGCAAGATCCTTCTGCGCCCTTGGTGAGTTTGACAAATCTGCGCCCTCCAATACTGGGGAGTCTGAACAGTTTTTTTTTTTAATTTCTGTAAAATTGTTTATTATTTTAATAATAACTGTTATTATCAAAGAAAACCAAAACCTCAATTTGAAAATGAACTAAGTGTTGGAATTTCAAGGTACTAAAACCTCATTTTCAGACGAACTACTTAAAAAAGAATTAAATAATAAAATCTAGTATCAAAAGTAAATTACATAATCGGACTGAGGCCTACTAAAATGTTTAACACATTAATATAAGTAAAAGTGTTTTTTTTCTTTCTTTCTTTCAAATAGTTGAACCACTTTCATCTCAATAATTACGTACATTTTAATTTTTATTGCCGTTATATCTTTCCATACTGTTAATGATTTATGTTATCATACTCGGTCAATAAAAAACGTGTTAATTAAAGAACATAGCATGACTGTTTTTTGTTTGTAGACAATCGGCATAATACTACAGATACCGTAGTTCACGTGCAGTAATTTTTAATAACCTGAAACATTTCTTCCATTAACGTGGATTTTGTATTGCTTGATAAATTGCACCAGTTTAAAAAAGGCAGGATTTTTCATGGTTAATTTTTCGCCCTCTTTGTACCTTGGCGGGGGCCCATCACGCCACCGCCTAGCTACGGCCCTGCCTGTATTAACCTATATTATTACACCATTTCTTTGTTTTAGTTAATCTTGCAGTTTGATTAACTATAAGGTAGTTTATTCCTAGTTGTTTGGCCCTCATTATCATCTTCATCCCCATCCTCGCCTTGTTCTGAGAGAGTGTGTGTGTGAATGGTGTGTCTCGTCCTATGTCTCGGAGGTGGCCCCGGCATTGGGCTCATCACTCATCCGGGGAGGCCCTCCATGTCCTTGTCTGGTCAAAAAAGTATGTATGTGATCCAAAGATAATCCCTCTCCCGACAGGTCGCGGCCCTGTAAGGCCCGGGTGGCTTGGGTCGCTTAAATCCTAAAAGGGAGAGGTGAAACTACAATTAAGAAAGAAAGAAAGAAAGAAAGATTAGACTTATTATTTACCAAACAGTTGTAGATATAATGATTAATTAAAGTGAGAATTTTAAAATTAACTATAAACTTTGTATATTATCACAATGGCAGTCCATATTATAATCTATAATTATTTTCGGTGAAGTTAAACAATGAGATGCACAGTACTGATATCTCCCAAATACTTCTCATAATACCACCCAGGCTGATGGTAGGGAATATTCAAATCTATGTATAAGAAATACTTAGAATATGGAGGGCGCCCTAGTGTATGATTAGCACAATGCAGGACCTTCTCTTAAGAAATATGTACAGGAGACCTACATGTTATGACATGGCAATAAGAAGCAATAAGTAAGTTCCAGTCCAGATTCATTATTTTTCAATACACATCTTTGTGAATGGCAAAATCCTGGGTAGCCTACCGTGGTTGGTCAGGAAATGAAAAAAAAAATTAATCAGCTCTCTCTCTAATGGCTATCATACTCGGCTTCAGTTTGTTATTCCCACTATTAGTTCTAGCTATCACGCTAGGCATTACTTTATAATTAGCTAGTGATAAGAGCCAGCTGGTTGCAGTCTATTTCCATAGTTATCATTGGCATATTAAATTGCTTTAATTTGCATTACTAATGTGGGCACTTAACTGTGAAGACTGAAGATTAAAACAAAACATTGCAAAAAAAAAAAAAAAAAATCTACTCACCATTTTTCTGAAGAAGGTGATTTGGAACAGTGACACTGAGCAACGAAGCCGAAGGCCAAAGCTATTTGATGCAAAGGTCAAACGGCTAGGCCTATCCCTTGTGTGATGTAGCACTGGGCAGTAATGATTATGGTTATGAATAGGGCCCAGAAATTTATGAAAAATCATATTTTTAATAATCCACTCTATTACATGCTAGCTTTAAACATTGTACAAGACAAGAAAGAAATAACAGAAAATTGCATATTGTCTCATATTTTGTTAGTGTCACAATAATACACCATAATTGTTTCATATTAAAAATCTACACTGTTTTTTTCGTTTGTCACTTTTTTGACAGCATATTTCTGAAAGATTTTTTAACAGCCACGTACCAATATCAGGCTATCTGTATCTGTATCTGGTACCCTATGACCCCCAGGCGGGGCGAAGGGGCCTCCAAGTGGAGGTTTCATTACCTACACTAATTGTGATATGCTTATTTTAATATCAGGCTAGAGAACCTGAAATTCCATTTTTAATCAAGTGACGACAAATGGAATGATTCAGGTGACAATTTAGGGAGGCACCAAAATTATTTCTTGCCTAGGGCTTCAAAATACATGGAAAACATTTATATAAATTTCTCTCTCAATCCTTCCCACATTGAAATTTTAGAAGTAACATACTGTTGTTGTTATTATTAATATTATTTATTTATTTATTTATTTAGTCCAACTGATCATACTTAATGATAATGGACATATGAAATTGCACACAAATACACAGCATATATAAAAAATTGTAAAAAGTAAATAAATTAAGCTAAACTATTTACAATCCTGTTGAGAGAAAAAAAGAAATGCAGATTTTATACACGCTGTAAGGTGAAAAGAAACACTGATATTTCCACGTTACACATGTATATGATGTAACTTATTTCGTCCATATTATAATCTATAATTATTTTCGGTGAAGTTAAATAATGAGATGCACAGTACTGATATCTCCCAAATACTTCTCATAATACCACCCAGGCTAATGGTAGGGAATATTCAAATCTATGTATAAGAAATACTTAGAATATGGAGGGCGCCCTAGTGTATGATTAGCACAATGCAGGACCTTCTCTTAAGAAATATGTACAGAAGACCTACATGTTATGACATGGCAATAAGAAGCAATAAGTAAGTTCCAGTCCAGATTCATTCTTTTTCAATACACATCTTTGTGAATGGCAAAATCCTGGGTAGCCTACCCTGGTTGGTCAGGAAATGAAAAAAAAAAAAAAAAATGAATAAGCTCTCTCTCCAATGGCTATCATACTCGGCTTCAGTTTGTTATTCCCACTATTAGTTCTAGCTATCAAGCTAGGCATTACTTTATAATTAGCTAGTGATAAGAGCCAGCTGGTTGCAGTCTATTTCCATAGGTATCATTGGCATATTAAATTGCTTTAATTTGCATTACTAATGTGGGCACTTAACTGTGAAGACTGAAGATAAAAACAAAACATTGCAAAAAAAAAAAAATCTACTCACCATTTTTCTGAAGAAGGTGATTTGGAACATTGACACTGAGCAACGAAGCCGAAGGCCAAAGCTATTTGATGCAAAGGTCAAACGGCTAGGCCTATCCCTTGTGTGATGTAGCACTGGGCAATAATGATTATGGTTATGAATAGGGCCCAGAAATTTATGAAAAATCATATTTTTAATAATCCACTCTATTACATGCTAGCTTTAAACATTGTACAAGACAAGAAAGAAATAACAGAAAATTGCATATTGTCTCATATTTTGTTAGTGTCACAATAATACACCATAATTGTTTCATATTAAAAATCTACACTGTTTTTTTCGTTTGTCACTTTTTTGACAGCATATTTATGAAAGATTTTTTAACGGCCACGTACCAATATCAGGCTATCTGTATCTGTATCTGGTACCCTATGACCCCCAGGCGGGGCGAAGGGGCCTCCAAGTGGAGGTTTCATTACCTACACTAATTGTGATATGCTTATTTTAATATCAGGCTAGAGAACCTGAAATTCCATTTTTAATCAAGTGACGACAAATGGAATGATTCAGGTGACAATTTAGGGAGGCACCAAAATTATTTCTTGCCTAGGGCTTCAAAATACATGGAAAACATTTATATAAATTTCTCTCTCAATCCTTCCCACATTGAAATTTTAGAAGTAACTTACTGTTGTTGATATTATTAATATTATTTATTTATTTATTTATTTAGTCCAACTGATCATACTTAATGATAATGGACATATGAAATTGCACACAAATACAAAGCATATATAAAAAATTGTAAAAAGTAAATAAATTAAGCTAAACTATTTACAATCCTGTTGAGAGAAAAAAAGAAATGCAGATTTTATACACGCTGTAAGGTGAAAAGAAACACTGATATTTCCACGTTACACATGTATATGATGTAACTTATTTAGACAAATTATTTATCTTTTAATAAGCATATGACTATTAAAAAAATTAAATAAAAACCAGGTAATATAAACAATGGAACATACTAAATCAATAAAATTTTATTGATGTGACTATTTGTGAAGTTGTAAAAGTAACTTACAGTTCCTGGGAATAGCCAATAATAATTCATATAATTTATAATTATGCCAAAAAAGGGGGGAAATTATATTCCCTGGTAGGAACAAATATTGCTGACATCTAAAGGAACCTGTTTTATCTGCTAAAGCGGTGTTTCTCAAAAGTTCCTCAAATATTAGTGTTCCGTGAGGCATGCGTTAATGTTCCGTGTTGATCTTGGTGGCATTAGTTTACAATTGCAATCCCTTCTTATAACTGACATCTAATTTTTATCAGAAACCAACTAAAACATGACATGTAACAGCTATATTGTCATGCCTGTTTATTAAAAAATCTGCATCCATTGTTGCAACAACTTCCATCAACAGATTGCTGTTCCCATTTTACTGTTCTCAACAATAAGTATAAAATAATGCTGTGCTTCTTCCATTTTTGAGAACATAACTGTGTGAAATGGATTTTCATACTATATTTCAATGCTAACATAATACAGGAATAGATTTAATGCTGCATCTGACATGAGAATGCAGTTGTCACACATTACTCCCAGGTTCAAGAAAATATTATGTGATAGTAAACGGTGACATTCAATTTTCAGATTCCAATTTTATTGTTGTATCATCAGCATGAGTTTGCAATTTGATTGGTGATTGCTTTTTAAAAAATTAAATTGAATCACTTATGAAAGCAACAGAGCTCTGGGCTTGGAGGTCGTAATAAAACAGCTTTCATTAAGTAAACAACTTGATTTTGTTTTTAAAATGGTCACGTTTAATTTAAGCTAGGCTATCGCAAAGAAATTTATGGCTTTTACTGTGAGTATGGGGGGTACGCCGTAGAGTAGTGGTTGAGGCGCTGTGCTACAAACTGGAAGGCCGCGGGTTCGATCCCCAATGAGGTCATTGGAATTTTTCAATTGGCCTAATCCTTCTGGTGGCACTATGACCCTGGGGTCGACTCAGCCTCTAACAGAAATGAGTACCAGGAGCAATCCTGGGGGTAAAGGCGGCCGGTGCGTAAGGCTGACAACCTTACCACCTTCATGTGCCGATGTCTAAAAATCTGGGAGCCTCAACCTCTTTGAACCCTCTGGGCCTCCATGGCCTGTAATAGGGAACACTTTATTTTACTGTGAGTATAAGTGTTCCATAATATATATTCTCTTAAAGGATGACAGAAGTGTTAATTTAGGAATTTTGGTGCAATTTTTATTTATTTTAGTGCCAAAAAATTTATCTACCATTTGTGCTTGTGTTGTCCTAGGACGAGGCCTTGAGTAGAATTTTTCCCTCATTTTTCACGAGTCCCTTCATGTTCTTTCAATATTATATAGTGTACTTTCTCCCCTCCCTTAACTTTGTGGATTTAGTTCGGGAGGAACCCATCAGGGAGTCTATGGGCACCTCCTGATTTTTTTGTTTTTAAAAATTAAGTCTGCAAATTTCATTTTAACGTATTTTTGTTTGTTTACAAACAAAATAGCTTTTTAAAACATACTGTTCCAAAATAATACCATTTTTTTAAAAAAAGCATTAAAATGAAATCTGAAAAATTTATTTTAAAACAGAACAGTTAATACGTACTGTTAGTCTAATATAAAATGTCATAATGGTAATAAAACACTTTATTCAAAGAACACCAGTACTAAACGAGAAACACATTTTAATTTAGTGATTTTTTTTTTCCATTTCCCTGGCTATGTCTCTGTCCCTCACAAGCATTGGTGTAAGTCCTTTGGAAGAATAAAAACTAAAAAGAAACAATAAAATAGCCCGGCATTTACTTTATAAGGAGTATGCCTATACACTACAGAATTTCAAACTACTGTGTTCATGGATGTATTTAAGGGAGATGAAGGGTCCACCCAAAATATGAAGATTAGTCTTTATTTCGCCCTCAAATAAAAATATATGTCGCAGACAAATTGTGAATAAGATTTTTTAAAAATGTTGAGGCTTTTTTTTACAAAATGCCAGCAAATTATTAATGAAATATCCATTCTACAATTTGGCTGGTTACCCTTCATGTATATTTAAAAATGCCGGAATGGAGTCAGTCTGATTGTGGTGATGTCATTGTGGCTGTTCCATAGATCGATCGTGGACCACTGGAACCTCAAAATATTTTCGGAGAAGTGGTGGGTGGAATGCAGAAATGGAGTGTGCCAAGTGGTATCGGTATCACTAAATGTTGGATTACATACACTGAATTAATCAGGGCAGACCTTCAAGATATAGAAAGTAACAATCAAGTCATTTTCTACTGGATCCGAGGACACACAGGTCACTATGGGAATGAAAGAGCCGACTTTCTTACAAAAATAGACTCAAAGTCCCAAACAACAATAGCATATGACAAGCTGCCTCTCTCGATCTTCCCGAACGTACCTACCAGACAAAAAACAACCCTAAATCCAACATTCATACTCACGCAATTCCTTTCAAACACGGAAAATTCTTACAGTACCTGCATTAGGATTGGGAAAACACCATCACCGAAATGCCCATGTTCTGAAGACAACCAAACAGCCATACATCTTCTACTCCACTGCAAACTACAGGATAAACATAGACCACCTTATATGGAAGATTCCAACATAGTTCTGCAAAAAGTGATCTCATCTCCACGAACAATCAAGTATATATATGAAATCTACAAGACACTACCTTAAAAATTTAAAATGATTAGTTTGTGTAATTCCCTAGAACACTAACTCAGACAACATGTAATATTTTGTAAATACTATGTATTCTTTTGGACTAAATACCCTGCGATATACCCTCAGGGTAAAACGCAGGTTGTAAATATGAAGCTAATTAAAAAAAAAAAACACTGAATTACAAATTTGTACCATATCTCTCCATTTACTGGAGGTGTAGTTGTGAAGTGTATTACATTGCTTGTATTAGAAGTATATTACTATAAGACAATCTAATTTTATTCAAAGTGTCATTTCAGTGTAACTTGCATAACTAAATTGAGACATAATAATAGCTTTCAATTAATTTTATCCATGAAACTTTATTCTGCAAAATTTGCCACAATCTGGCTGGCTCTATGCCAGTTTTTTTACTTCCTCTGCCCATACTATAGGTAGAAGGAGTATTTTTTGACCCCCAAATTCTAAGTTTAGTTTTTAACATAAATACATGTTTTGAGGTTCCTAAAAGTAAAACTACTATTTCTGGAAACATCTTTGTGTATGTTTGTATCTCTGTGAACAATCTAGCTCTAGAACGGAAAATCATATGAAAACAATTTTTATTTTATTTTGGTAAGGTACCTTCTGAGGATGTGACACGAAGAGTGGTGACGACTTTCTCTTATTTTTTTAAAGAAATGCCTGAAGGGTAGCCAGTCAATTTACAGAACTAAAGTTTTAAATAGAGCTACATTTTTTTAATAAGCCTGGGACCGCCTGCGTGGTCTTGTGGTTAGCGTTGCTGACTACAGATCCGTAGGCCCGGGTTCCATCCCTGGTAACTCCTCGGATTTTTCTGAGGTAGTGAGGTCTGGAACGGGGTGCACTCAGCCTTGTGATTCAAATTGTGGAGCTACTTGATAGAGAAGTAGCGGCTCCGGTCTTGGAAACCACCATTAACGGCCGTGGGTGTCGGCATGCTGACCACATGCCCCCATTCCTGCCATCTGCCTATGGTAGATGAGGCAGCGGTCGGGTAGTAGGCCTTGTCCCTTCAGGGATGTGGCGCCATGAAGTTTAGTTTAGTTTTTTTTTTTTTAGTTTAGTTAAGGGTAAGCCTGGAGGGTAACCAGACAAATGGCAGAATGGATGTTTCATTAATAATTTGCCGACAATTTGTAAAAAGCCTGTGCATTTTGTAGAAAGACTGAATGTACAATATTAACCTGCGCCTGATGTGTTGTACCATTTATTTCAGATTTGGATTTCCTGAGCATTATTTTTATAATCACCTCGATCGACAAATTGTTGCGAGTCGAAGTCAGCATGGAAAGTGATAGTGAGATATCAAGCACGGCTATAGCCTAGAGACCGCACGTCGAGCGTGTGATGTGACGCATAAGCAAAACTTCACCGCCGACGGCGACAGCGAGAGCAGCTGTTAAAGTGTTAATCCACGTGAGGACTCGAGCGGGAATGGACGGAAATCGTGGTAACAGGTCAGTGTGCACTGTACTCCACTTTCCCCTAAGAAGTGGATTTCTGTACATAGTGATTTCAATAAGGTCTGTACCAAAGTAATTCAATCTAATATGTAATATTTGAGCTCGTGTTTCCGTGTTGATCGAACGCCACCTATTAAAAAGAAAGTATTCAATTGTGATATCAATTGAAAGTGGCCTTGCTCAGTTTGCCGTATCAACTCGGAAAAAGAGAGCATCGTTGCAATATAACACATCGATATTGTTATCCCGCTCTACTTGATTCATGTGTTTATAACATCATGGCATGCAGAGATCTGTGCATAGGCGTCCGCAGAAATTTTGTCAAGGCGGGCAAATGAAGAAATTACTGCCACCCAGGGCCGTAGCTAGGCGGTGGCGAGATGGGCCCCCGCCAAGGGCGCAAAATTAACCATGAAAAACCCCGCCTTTTTTAGACTGGTGCAATTTATCAAGGAATAAAAATTCCAGGTTAATGGGAGAAATCTTTCAGGTTATTAAAAATTACTGCACGTGAACTATCTGTAGTATTATGCAGAGGCGTAACGAGGGGGGTTTTGGGGGGTTTGAACCCCCCCCCATTGATTAAAAAAAAGGAAAATTGTAAAATTTATTTCATTCTTGTGATATATCACCTTTTTTAAAAAATCTGCTTATAAATTACTTAATATGAGTTTAAAGCGTGGGAAGCTTAAAACTCGTTATTGTGCATCTTAATTTTTAAAATTTTCCGGGGAAGACCCCCGAACCCCCCTCTCCCTGGGGGGAATTCCATACCCCCCAGACCCCCCGGATGTTATATAACCCCCCATAAGGTCGGCCTGGTTACGCCTATGGTATTATGCCGATTGTCTACAAACAAAAAGCAGCCATGCAACGTTCTTTAATTAGCACGTGTTTTATTGACAGGGTTTAATATAAATCATGAACAGTATGGAATGATATAACAATAAAAATTAAAATGTACGTTATTATTCAGATGAAAGTGGTTCAACTATTCGAAAAAATACTTTTACCTATATTAATGTGTTAAACATTTTAGTAGGCCTCAGGCCTATTATATAATTTACTTTTGATACTAGATTTTATTAATTAATTATTTTTTAAGTAGTTCAGTCGTCTGAAAATAAGGTTTTAGTACCTTGAAAGTCCAACACTTAGTTCATTTTCAAATTGAGGTTTAGGTTTTCTTTGATAATAACAGTGTTTTTATATTAAAAATATTAAACAATTTTACAGAAATTAAAAAAAAATTGTTCAGACCTCCCAGTATTGGAGGGCGCAGATTTGTCAAACTCGCCAAGGGCGCAGAAGGACCTCGCTACGGCCCTGCTGCCACCATCACCCATCACTATGCTACTGCTTCTGCAACCACTTTATTATTATTATTATTATTATTATTATTATTATTATTATTATTATTGTTATTGTAACTGTTATTACTATAATTTTTAAATATTTATTACTAATATTATCATCATCAGCGTCATCTTCATCATCCACATTCTCGATTTACTGTAGCTGGACCTATGTCTATGAATACAAAGAAAAATGTGACGTAGAACACTCACATTACATTTTTACCCCTTTTAATTTCATAGGTACTATTCATATAAAATACGATACTTCCAGTGCTTTAACTTAATTGCAATCAAACGTTTGTTTGGCTGGAAAATTTTCAAGTTTGGGGAAGTAATTATTCATTCATACCCATATCTAAGGTAGTCAGCTGTTAAGTTACAATTCGTTTTTGGCCAAACATCTCCAACTATACTAAGTGGAAACTTAAACCTCACTTATAAAAGTTTACTTTATAGATATATTTGTAAACAAAATTTTCAGAGGGGGCAACAACCCTACCCTGCCCCCCCCCTTCCGGACGGCCATGGATCTGTGTGATTTCTTTTTTTACATAGGTGGACACTGGACAGAATGCATTCCTCTAAATGAGAAAACATTGAATGATTTGGACAAAACTCACTATGGTTTTTTTTTTGGGGGGGGGGGGAACTCGAATTTGCAGTTTTTCCCCCCTCGTGTTGCACTTTAATCGTGAAATGCCCCTCGAAGCAAAGGTTTTAAGCTTTTTAATCAATCGTTTGAATTGTTTGTGCATGATCTGGGTAAGGTTCGTGAATCTGTGGTTCGTTTAAATCGTTTCATCTCTTATCTGTATGCCCATATGGCAGCATAAGATTCATTATATATATATACGTTTAAGCATTTATATTATCTACATAAAAATATAGTTAAGAATAAAATTATTTATCCGTGCAATTTATGTAAAAACGATAGCAGTGTTAATAGTGATAAAGTTTTAATTACTTTTCTGTTAAATAAATTATTTAAATAAAATATTCAGCAGTTGAGTAAGTAATCGCGGCCGAAGCCGCGTGCACCTAGTAATCTTCAATATTGCAATAAGCTTATAAGGACTCGACGTATTTTTACTTTCTTGCTTATAAGCCTATGTACAGCGCACGCCGCTTATTGTGATCACTTCAGGATGCAGCTAATCTAATAATGTTAACCGATTGATAACAGTAGCCGAAGGAATTAAATGAAGGTGATTTATTCATGCATAAGACAATACACTACAAAACCGATTTAAAAGCTATTTATTCACAAAATAATACATAAATACGTATACGTAATACGTAATATTCATAAAATAATACGAGATTAGACTGCAAGCAACTATTTTTCAATCAGTAACAAAGTTTTTAATTGCTTTTATTTTTCTTTAGGAGTCCAATACCCAGTACTCCATACTCAGTTACGAGCTACGAGAGTTCTTGGAAGGCTATACTGATCTTTAGTGAAACCGCGTAGCAAAATATCTAACGCCTGTCTGTTCAAGTATTTTAATTTTACACTCGCCATCACTGCATGTCAACACTGTTATCTTCGCAAATAAAAACCAACAGCTAAACTGAGGGGTGAAACATGCTATTTTGCTTAAAAGAGAGTTAGGTAATGCCACCCCTTCGAGCTGGTCATCCTGTGAGCTGGGAACAGTATTGCTGCCTCCAGCACAACACAATGCAGTTGAGTTAGAAACGAAACCCTTAAAAACTAAATTGTGAATAACGTACAGTACTTGGAAATAAAGCCGCAAAAAGGAAACTGTGATAACATAAACCGAATCTTTGATAACAATAAACAGCATTTGATTAATGTATCAATATTAATCCGTACGGGACTTCATAAAAGGGATAACATTACCCAACTGATAACATTATCCGAGATTACATTAAGCGGCGTTCACTGTAGTCGTTTGGAGAAACTTTTGCGTTTGTGACAAATTTGAAATCGAGGTAACACAGAGAAAATATGAAACCGAAAATGACCCTAGCACCATACCAAAAGGGTTATCAAAAGTACACAAAATACTCCCCACCCTAAACCCCTCCTTCCCAGGCGGGTCACGTTAGAGAGTTGGTGGGAGGAGCCTAGTGCGCTACCTAAAACATCTGTCTCTTCTGAAAGAATTTCATCTTTTGTGTGCTCGTTCAAATTATGGTGGTCAACATTTCCATTCGTAATAGTTAGCAGCATGTTCTTCAAGGAATATGTTCTTGTTTCAATTCTGAAAATTTGTATCCTTAGTTTTATAGCCTACTTCCTTCTGTCAGGGACTTTCCAAGTATTCAGCCTTCTGTGCCTTTTACGTCCTGTGCCCATATGGGAAGATATGACTTAGATGCTTTAGCACATGCTTTAGAACATCTTGAACAATACACAAATACCTAAATTGAGTCAAAAGCTGGAACGGTCATTGCTAATGTAACGTCAAGGTTCACATACATCTTTCCCAACGTTGCTATAGTTTAGAAGTATTTACTTGGTTGATAATTTTCTTTAGTGACTTAGAAACTACTACCTGAGATCTCAGTTCTTTAAAGTTAGACAGTTTCTGAATTAGAGGACAGATGTCATAATCATTACAAAACTAGTTTAGTTTAGTTGAGTGTGTTATGTTCATAAATATGTTTAATATTAATAAATATATTGATGAACATTAATAGCTTAATATCATTGTGCCTTTCAAATTATTATTATTGTCGATTTTTATCCTTCTATTGACTCAATAAATCTAACACTAGTAAATTCGTAATGTTATAGGTATTAAGAAAATATGTATTAATTATCAGTGATTTTATTAATAAAATTGAACAATACAACCTAAAATGAATATAATAACTTAAATGTTTTTCCTGAAATGAAAATAAAAATAAAGAAATAATAATTGAAAAAATAAAACAAAATTAAAAATCGTATCTATGAATTAAATCATTATGTGAGGTTATTTTGTGTCAGTATACACGAGAGCATTATAGAAGAAAAATTCCTCCAACACTGGGACTCGAACCCCGGACCTTCGGCTATTTGTGCCACTGCTGTACTAACTGAGTTAGCCAAAGTTCAATTGACAGTGCCAGTGCCGGAGGAATTTTTCTCGTATAATATTCTCATGAAGTGTCCAACAGAGACAATAATCTGTGGTTCATGAATGCATATATAGTACTACAGGGCCTACATGTTTTTTTTTTTTACTTTCTTTTTTATTTATTTCATATTTATTTATCCTGATTGACCACAGTTATGCGGTATAGGATACATTATAACTTAAGCGATTAAGGGACAACGGTACAGGAATAATAACAGAAATACATACAACACAAACAATACAAAGAAAACAACCTGAGGAATTCATCCCCTAATCAGACATGGTAAACGTTAATCTCAGTATTGTTTACTTGGGCATTTAATTTGTAGGTATACTAACTATTGTTGGTAAAAATATGAACCTCCTCAAACGGACTCTTCTAGGCAAAAAAAAATTGCATTTGTTGCATGTGTCAAGTTTTTTAAAAACGCTTCTTGATGTTCTTCAGCACATGTAGCCTATAGCTTAGTCCAGTGTCATGTTTACTTTATAACTAATATGAATTGTTTGTTTCAGTGTAGGGACAGAAGTGGTCTTGACTGTTAATGGGCAAAAATACACAGGTATGGCTATGTTGAAAAAATCACTTTCATTTCTTCCACTGCAACTTCCCACAGCCATTAATCACATTTTTTTTTCATTCATTTTATTGGCTCTGCAGTTGTCCTCACCAAATTTAAATGAAAATAAGTCATTAGAGGTCTATTTGGTGTATTAGACTTCTTTCCAAAGTATAAAAAGAATTCTACATAAAAGATCTATACAAGGATTATGACATAAATCTATGTTGAACTGCAGTATGTTCTGTGTTTTGTCCATGTGATGGCGAACTGAAAGGTCAATCAATCAAGCAGCATCTTCAGGGAAAACGGACACAACTACTTCACAAGCAACCCAAGTTCGCACCACCACAACCGGAAGAAAATTAAGTACATACCGTATGACAGGAGATGTTGGAATTTTTGTCCTACATCCACACATTTCTGGAATATTCTTAAGAAATTTATGTTCATAGGGATCAGTTTATCTTCCAAACTCGAGTTAATTTCTCACCTGAGAGAGAAAGTTGAGTCTTGTGTATTTAAGGGTTGATATAATTCTGTTAGTATTAAGGGTTGTGTACAGCAAAGATAACTCAGCCTATTTTTTCTCTACTTACGGGTACACATGTAATGCCTATAAATGCCTATTACATGATTTTGAAACTAATATTGCATTGCATTAGAACAGTTGAAATCTACTGTAACCAAAATGTTATGAATGCATTGTACTATCACTTATAAAAGTTTCACTTCATAGTCTCTTAGGTTTCTGGTGATCTAAAACTTGACTACGGTGTGGTTAGCTTTTCCTGGACTTGCATTATACACCTTGAGTTAAAGCAGGCAGCCCCATTAACACCCGCAACCTTTCCTTAAACTGTCGATCAATATCTTTCATTAAACAGCTAACATGTTTGAATGTCAAGCTGCATATAGCTTGAAAGGAGCACATATAAATACTGTATTACTGTATTTATTTAGATAGACTCTTGATTAAATAAAAATAGTGCCTACTTAATTGACTGTTTTCAAGATTTATAGTGCTTTTTGCCTACCTATTTTTAATTGTCTTTGTTCCTAACATTAGTTTCTAGTTATTATGCAAACCACAATATGTAATATCTTTGGAAGATGTGAACTCAGTTCTTAATGTGAAGTACCATATATAAAGTACACCATGCATTCATTAATGTACTTGAAATTCACACACTTAGATCCTTAGAACTGAATAGGCTTTGAAGTAAAATTTTATTTTAATACAATATGGAAATTGACAATACTGAATGTTTTTCCAGTAAGTGAAGATGTTCCAATTGGCACAAGTCTTAATTCCTTCCTGCGAGATTATTGCAGTCTCAAGGGAACTAAGTATATGTGTTATGAGGGAGGATGCGGATCATGTATCGTAACAGTGAATTCACAAAATGTATTCACAAAGAAGCTGAACACATATGCAGTTAACTCGGTGAGTTACTTTCTATTTATATACTGTTTATATAAGACTGTTCTGTGTCTGAAACTCCCAGATGTGTTACATTGTCGTGTAAATAGTACACAATACTTGTTCTTATTGTAAACCATATTTTCTATCGAGGTTTACTTTACACCAAGTTCTAGGATGTTTTTCATTAGAGACATCAGAATTTGTGAAACTATTTTAAATTTTTACAAGCATTTAGTTTATTACGTTTTCAAACTATTGTTTATGAAAGTAGCACTCAACAAAATAAATATTTTGTTATATATGTGTGGAGGATGTTTATCCCATATCAGTATTGAACACGGCAACTTTTAATTCGATACCATTCTTAATCTTTGCTGCAGTAAGAATGCTGCCAGCTAGTAGCCAGCAGTTCAATGTTGTTCATTGTTTTCACTGTAACAGACACAGGTGGGAATCTAGTTATTTTTCGATCCTGAACTACTTCTTGAAAAATTTACTTCATTCTAAACCTCACAAGCGATATCCAGTCATGGAAAAATGGAAAGGAATTCACATCCTTTTCACATGACAACCAGAGCCAAATATCCTGGTTCAGTTCCTAGCTATAGCATTGAATTTTTCAATCTGACTCTACCTTTCCACCAGCTACATCAGATCAGGCATAACAGACAGAGAAGATCATCCACAGTTGGGTCACTATCCAAGTAAAACCAGTAAAGAGGAAGCTGAAGAAAGGTTTTTGTCATTTTTCAGACTCCTATAGTCTAGCGTGGGTGGCTGACTGGCAAGATCGCAGAATGTTCATCGCCGCACGATTCCAAACTTTCAAACTTACATCACTTGAGAACTGTTTGTGTTATCAATGTCAGATGGGATAAAAATTTCAATCACAGAATAGTAAACATTTAAAATTTACCATTGTCTCATGCACACAAGTTATCCCAAATTATTTAAATTACCTCCTAAATTTTGTCTGCAGGCTGGTATAGATAATTTATTCTTCAGAAATAGCTGCTTCATTGTCACTGACTTTTAACTTCTATGTATTTGATCACGAAATGAATTTTCTTCGATACGTTATCATAAAAAAATGTCAGTATATGATACCCCATTCAGTGTATTTTGACTATGAGCAAGGCAACTCCTATCATTGTAATGTAAAATACACTGACCAATCAGAATCACAAAAAAGCAGGACATTTTGGCATCCCATTAAAACTTTCAGGATAGCAGGACATCTGTCCTGGAAAAAATGGGATGAATGGACACTATAACTTACATGTCTGTGGTGTTTTTTTTTTATCCTTGTCTCTATGTTCATAAGCTTAATTTCTAACATAGAGATTGAAGGATTTGTATCTTTCACAGCACTGAAATTCAGGCCCCCTTCACTTTTCTGACAGTTCGAACAGTGAAAAAATCTATTCAAGCTCCTTCCATTGTATTTCACTAGTTTCTTCTTATAATTTTCTTTTATCATGAGAGTTACAAGTTTATCGATAGATATGCAACTGCACAGTGGAGCGAATTTATCTGATGAAACTCATAAACTTGAGTTGGATTTATTAAGACTATTCCATGAATAAAAATGTAATGGATTATACAAATAATAATTAGATAGATATACAAGCATTCATGAGCCACAGATTATTGTCTCTGTTGGACACTACATGAGAATATTATAGGAGAAAAATTCCTCCGGCACTGGGACTTGAACCCAGGACCTTTGGCTATTCGCGCCAATGCTCTACCAACTGAGCTAAGCCAGAGCTCAATTCACAGCGCCAGATGGAACTTCTCTCCTATGACTGATTGCCCTAATGGTCTACCTCACAGACAGACAAGTTATGTCATATGCAGTACTGTGAGGCACACTAAGTAGTGATTTTTGTGACCGGGCTCCCACTGTTATTGTACAGTTGACATTCAAGATAGATATACAAGCATTCATGAGCCACAGATTATTGTCTCTGTTGGACACTACATGAGAATATTATAGGAGAAAAATTCCTCCGGCACTGGGACTTGAACCCAGGACCTTTGGCTATTCGCGCCAATGCTCTACCAACTGAGCTAAGCCGGAGCTCAATTCACAGCGCCAGATGGAACTTCTCTCCTATGACTGATTGCCCTAATGGTCTACCTCACAGACAGACAAGTTATGTCATATGCAGTACTGTGAGGCACACTAAGTAGTGATTTTTGTGACCGGGCTCCCACTGTTATTGTACAGTTGACATTCAAGATAGATATACAAGCATTCATGAGCCACAGATTATTGTCTCTGTTGGACACTACATGAGAATATTATAGGAGAAAAATTCCTCCGGCACTGGGACTTGAACCCAGGACCTTTGGCTATTCGCGCCAATGCTCTACCAACTGAGCTAAGCCGGAGCTCAATTCACAGCGCCAGATGGAACTTCTCTCCTATGACTGATTGCCCTAATGGTCTACCTCACAGACAGACAAGTTATGTCATATGCAGTACTGTGAGGCACACTAAGTAGTGATTTTTGTGACCGGGCTCCCACTGTTATTGTACAGTTGACATTCAAGATAGATATACAAGCATTCATGAGCCACAGATTATTGTCTCTGTTGGACACTACATGAGAATATTATAGGAGAAAAATTCCTCCGGCACTGGGACTTGAACCCAGGACCTTTGGCTATTCGCGCCAATGCTCTACCAACTGAGCTAAGCCGGAGCTCAATTCACAGCGCCAGATGGAACTTCTCTCCTATGACTGATTGCCCTAATGGTCTACCTCACAGACAGACAAGTTATGTCATATGCAGTACTGTGAGGCACACTAAGTAGTGATTTTTGTGACCGGGCTCCCACTGTTATTGTACAGTTGACATTCAAGATAGATATACAAGCATTCATGAGCCACAGATTATTGTCTCTGTTGGACACTACATGAGAATATTATAGGAGAAAAAAAATCACTACTTAGTGTGCCTCACAGTACTGCATATGACATAACTTGTCTGTCTGTGAGGTAGACCATTAGGGCAATCAGTCATAGGAGAGAAGTTCCATCTGGCGCTGTGAATTGAGCTCCGGCTTAGCTCAGTTGGTAGAGCATTGGCGCGAATAGCCAAAGGTCCTGGGTTCAAGTCCCAGTGCCGGAGGAATTTTTCTCCTATAATATTCTCATGTAGTGTCCAACAGAGACAATAATCTGTGGCTCATGAATGCTTGTATATCTATCTTGAATGTCAACTGTACAATAACAGTGGGAGCCCGGTCACAAAAATCACTACTTAGTGTGCCTCACAGTACTGCATATGACATAACTTGTCTGTCTGTGAGGTAGACCATTAGGGCAATCAGTCATAGGAGAGAAGTTCCATCTGGCGCTGTGAATTGAGCTCCGGCTTAGCTCAGTTGGTAGAGCATTGGCGCGAATAGCCAAAGGTCCTGGGTTCAAGTCCCAGTGCCGGAGGAATTTTTCTCCTATAATATTCTCATGTAGTGTCCAACAGAGACAATAATCTGTGGCTCATGAATGCTTGTATATCTATCTTGAATGTCAACTGTACAATAACAGTGGGAGCCCGGTCACAAAAATCACTACTTAGTGTGCCTCACAGTACTGCATATGACATAACTTGTCTGTCTGTGAGGTAGACCATTAGGGCAATCAGTCATAGGAGAGAAGTTCCATCTGGCGCTGTGAATTGAGCTCCGGCTTAGCTCAGTTGGTAGAGCATTGGCGCGAATAGCCAAAGGTCCTGGGTTCAAGTCCCAGTGCCGGAGGAATTTTTCTCCTATAATATTCTCATGTAGTGTCCAACAGAGACAATAATCTGTGGCTCATGAATGCTTGTATATCTATCTTGAATGTCAACTGTACAATAACAGTGGGAGCCCGGTCACAAAAATCACTACTTAGTGTGCCTCACAGTACTGCATATGACATAACTTGTCTGTCTGTGAGGTAGACCATTAGGGCAATCAGTCATAGGAGAGAAGTTCCATCTGGCGCTGTGAATTGAGCTCCGGCTTAGCTCAGTTGGTAGAGCATTGGCGCGAATAGCCAAAGGTCCTGGGTTCAAGTCCCAGTGCCGGAGGAATTTTTCTCCTATAATATTCTCAAATAATAATTACTTTCTTATGTACAAACAAAACTTCCAGCTGGAGATCACGGCATGGTATGAATCAACCATTCATGAATCGATTTGAGTTAACAGGTTGTAACCGATACTATCAGTGGTGCATATGAGACATAGTTAACCTAATTCAGGTAAGCTAACAACACAACAGAATAAAAGCACACGAACTGGCTTGCACCAAATGGAAATTGTGTTTTCAATCAATGTACATTTATATTATTTCAATTTCCGAACAAGTTATGTTGTATAAAATAATGAGTTTTTATTCTGTTCACTTGTTAGTCACTGCACACATTTCCAGTAAAGAGCTGATGTTGTATCAGATAAAATCACATCCTTGTATTAATACCAAGCATTTTATAAGATAAATGATCATGATTGGTCTTTGTCCGAGGAATTGCTAAATGTTACTGGCCAATTTCAAACACAAGGCCGTAAGAATGGAATAGTCCCTTTAGAACATTGTCACATACTTCCATGCTGATTTGTCACACTGAAGGGCCATGACTGGTAACCTTAAGATATGCATTTGTGATTTTTTTATTTGCCCAGATCATTTTCTATTATAATACTCTAACATACCATTTCAGTGTCTTGTGTCTGTACACGCTTGCCAAGGCTGGTCAGTAACAACTGTGGAAGGACTTGGAAACAAGAAGAGTGGCTATCACAAAGTGCAATCAAGACTAGCACATCTGAACGGCACGCAATGTGGTTACTGTTCCCCAGGAATGGTGATGAACATGTACAGGTATGTAGAGTATGTATGAGTACTCAAGAATCAGAAATGAAAATTATTTGGTTGCCGTATTCAACTAAATTCCCTAATTTCTCTCTCTCTCCTTTTTTTCCCCCCCCCCCCTCTCACTGTTTCACCTCCCACCTGATTTAATAAGTTAATATGTTAGTACCTTCACACTATATACTCTCCCTTCAGGATAGCCAGTCTCCCTTTTATTCTGCATGATGATCCAAGAAATGTATTCTAAAATGGAGTTCACTGGTATGGGTTCACAGTGGTCCTGGGATGTACTCAGCCTCCAACAGAAATCGGGGGTAATCCAGCCATTGCTGGTTGTCTAAAACTCTATTTGCATATATGTTTATTTATTTTTTTATTCATTCCAGTCTTATGCAGGGGAAGAATGATATTAAGATGAAAGAAGTGGAAAATGCATTTGGAGGAAATATTTGCCGATGCACTGGGTATCGGCCGATCCTGGAAGCCTTCAAGTCTTTATGTTCTGATGCTCCACCAGAGGTTCTCAACAAAGTGCATGACATTGAGGTGATTATTTGCAGTGTACTCCAGAAGTACTATTATGTTTTACCTATTATTATTTCCTCAATTGGTCCTCATACCAAAGTACAGTTTTTACACCTCCATTCTGATGCCCACTACTGTTCTTGAGTAAAAATCTGCTGAACACTTTAATGGCCACGGAGTTTAGAGTACAGTATCTTATGTTTCGAAAGTCGTAATGAATTATAATAAGTACTGTATTATAATATTTCTTCCATCTATATATGGCAGAAAATTTATATTTATTTTTTACTTTTATTTGAAATTGTTGTTCAGAAATTAAATTTACGTAGTGCTATCGAAAAAATCACTATCCCTAGGGAAATTTAATATATTTACAAATCATAATATTCAACCCACTTATTCTCAGACAAATTCACTGTTTGGCATACTTTTTGTTCCATACAAAAGGTTTAATAATTGTATAAACTGTTTCAGAAATATAAATGTTATTCTCAAAATGATTAATCTAACAACCTGTCTTCAATGTTTGTGATTTTTGCCTGTAATTTATTACTTAAAATATGAATGCTAGAATTTTTTGGGGGTAGGGTGGGGTTAGCAATTTCATCAGAATTAGCTTCACTGATTTTGCTAATCCTTCCCTTAAAACTTCTCAGTAACTGTGTTATGTACTTCAGTTTGTAAGTATATTATTCTTATTTACTTCAACAAGTTTTTCCCATTAACCCCAAATGTGTTCTGTTGAGTTTGTGTTTATTTTTCATGGGTTTCTCATATAAGCCCATGAACCCTTTGCCAGGAACTGTTCACATGGGGTTAATATCTGTATAGAGTGTAGTTTTCATTTTTCTGTGTTGCATGCTAGAAAATATATTATATTTAAGAACTTTCTCATGGATCCTAATAAAATGTAGACTAATTTAACTTTGTATACCTTATTTACTTGTTTATAAACTTCACATTTGTTACTAAATTTTGTTGTAAAAAACAAGGACATGGGGTATCATAAGGAGTATTCAGCAATATATAAGATGGAGATATATTCCAACTGCCATTGTGTCACGAACCCTGGCTCATTCAGGTGGTAGAGCATTAGTACAAGAAGCACAGTTTTGAGTCCAGTGAGGAATTTTTCTCCCAACTATTCTTATGTAATGTCAGATGTATAATAATCTGTGGAGACACGATAATATTTATCGAGAAACATTGTGTAATGTTATACAAAGAGATTATTTTTGCGATGGGCTGAGAACGCACGGTCCGTGCGACAGCCTAAAAGCAAGTCATCGGCTGGTAAAAGCTCATGTACATAACCCCTCAATTCAAGTGCATGGATTTCTGAATTAGACCTACAGTTAGAATAATCACAAAAATAATGTCTCTGTGTATATAATATAAACAATTCACAATGTTATGTGGTCAATTCATTCAAATTCGAGTGATCTTCATCTTTGGGAAATAAGAAGATTCAAATGGAACAATTGCAAGGTTACAATTGTTCTATTTTATTGAGGAACCACTCAGTAGTGAACTTGAATATTTTAAAGTTTAACATATAATGTAGGAGCATTCCAATCTCACTTTGATTCTTTTAGCAAATTATTAATTTAAGTGGATTGGCAATGATGTTATCTCATAGTTCATACAATTTGGAGTACATGTGGGAGAGAGAGACAAATTCATTAATGGATCCTAATTGATGAAAATATGTTCTATTTTATTGAGGAACCACTCAGTAGTAAACTTGAATATTTTAAAGTTTAACATAGAATGTTAACATTTTGCATTGTTTCCCAATAAATTTAGTCAAACTAATTGTGAACTCCATTTATTTAATCATATTAGTATGGGGATGCTCACCCACATATAAAATACTATTTAAGGTACAGAAAAAATAACAATAGAAGGAATCCTGCAAAGACATTCTTGTAGACCGATTTTCAAAAGCTACATCTTACCACTCCCTTGCATATACATATATGATTCTGTATTATTTACAAAGAAAAATTTACACAATAATGAAAAATGAATGAAAACGTTCATTGCCATGACACAAGGTAAAAACATAATATGCGTGTAATAGAAGCCAATACTAAAATTTTGCAGAATGGCACAAAATATTCAGGACCAAAATTATACAATAAGCTCCCAGTTCAGGTAAAAGAATCAATAAACTTGTACCACTTAAGAAACACCTACTGTCATACTTACTTGACCACTGTTATTATTCAATTGAAGTTTATAAATCGTGAAATACCACTAATCCTTTATGGCTCTTAGCTTGTTGATTCCATACTTGAATATATTGCATTATTGAAAAAGTTCACCATATAACTTTAAGAACAGGATTTAGATTATATAGTTGGGTTATCATTATGACTATTGACACTACTAATTGATTTATTATTGTATTTTTACTAATTTGACTTGTCGTATATAATCACACAAATTGTGCTTTGTGTGATTTCTTGGATTATAAAATCTATTCTTGTTCTATTCTGTACACATTTCAGGATTTGTACAAAGTAAAGATGTGCAAAAAGACAGGGGAGAAATGCAGTGGAGACTGTGCTCATATTCATGGGACTGGAGAGGAATGCCTTGAAGAGGAATTCATTCACATTAGTGTAGATGGAGAAGAAATTATTCAGCATGAAAGATTATCTCCCCTTCATCTCAATCTGAAGGGAGGGACACAGTGGATCAAAGCAACGAAACTGAAGGATATATTTGATATTTTTGACAAAATTGGTGATGATACGTATATGCTGATTGCTGGCAACACTGCACAAGGTGAGTGCAGTGCTCATACATGGGATGGAGCATAAGTCAAGGCAACTATTTTTTTCTCAAAGTAAGGCGATGGAATCATGAGATGTAATATGTCACAGGAGAGTTTGTTGTCTCTATTATATGGACACATCCTTGGAAATACTGTATTTTCTTCTAAAAATGACAGACTCTACAACTCTTATGCACTGAGTGTGAGACACATGCATTTGAGGTCTGTCTCATACTCTCATGCATTTTATCGTTTAAAAACATTAAGATTTTATTTGGGATTTCACTTCGTTTAATTCCTTTTTAGTTTTCGTAGTCCCTGAATATCATGATTTTAGTATTGATATCGCAAGATAAGTTCATGACAGATGGTAGGAACGTCTACCAGCTTACAGGAAACCCGTATGTACTGGATTTCATTGGTTCTCATCTCGTTGGTTTCCGTTGTTTCATGGCAGAATGAAGCATGTGAATTCTTGCTTGTCTTCAGATTCAGAAAAGGAGGACGATCCTTCTCCAGGAGGAACTTCTCCAAAAATAGATACTAATCCCAGATCTTTCATGGGAGCTGCTGATTATAAAACATGCTTCAACGTTGCCTGGCAAGTAAAGTATCCAATATAGGTGAGGCAGATATCAAGAGGCTTGTCAAGTCTGATGCTCATAAAAAGTTTCTGTAGTATAAGTCAGCCTAAGATTGTTGTTTCACTCATTTTCCTTGAATCTCACTCTTCCTGCTCAGTGGTCTCACCCGACAACCATGGGGACCCTTGGCAACTCTGAAATTGTGTGTAAGAATTATGAGAACACTGCAGTTAAACATTACTCAGTATTTCACATGGAATTTGGAATTTTCAGTGATGGTTGCAAAGATAAAATCTCTTTACATAAATGAAAACGTGTGTAATGGGTTTCATCCTACAGACATTCAGAAACTGTAATTTCATTACAATGAATGTGCACATTGTCAGTTCCCAGACAAATTATACTGTGGATATAATGTCATGTAGCAGACTGACAGTGTGCGCATACGCATGTCATATTGTGAATAAAGTTTCTGATTGTCTGTAGGAACATACCTATTTTATAAATAGGCTACATTATTTAGGATGCTAGATGATTACACATTACACAAGCTGGGAAAATTATAATTTTACCATTAAGTGAATTTTACCGATATAGCAGTAGAATTTAAAAATCTAATTGTAAATAATGGCCCAACAGTGTGGTTCTGAAACAGAAATGATATTCGGTCACAACGCTAACACTTAGCAACACCACCGCTAGAACAAGTTGTGTGCAACCTATAACATGATTGTACAGCACTGCATAAAGCACAACAAATAACCTTAACCAAAATTAAAAATTAAATTTTGACCAAACCTACTATAACACGTAAATCATATTTTGAACAGCATGGCTTATGCACACAACCCGCTTGGAACGCATACTTGGTAAAGACTGAGGTTGTCTCCATAAGAAGGATTTTAATAACTCATAATTCAAGACACAATTTCATATATGAACTAGTGTTATTCTGTGCAGATTGCAATACTATAGCTTCCATCAGACAATCATTCTTAGACTAACACTTATGTAACATCACAAATTTCACTTCTTAAAACATAAATTGCATTTTGAGGGGCTTTGCTTATGTCCATGACCTGCTTTGAACGCATGCTTGGTAAAGACTGAGGTTGTCTCCATAAGAAGGATTTCGATTGTCTGTTTGCCCCGAACATACAACATAACTTTGTAACGGTGCCTTCTGATTGGTTGAATCAGGGGTCAGCTCTATCAAACATGGCCCAGATTACCTTGCAGGTGGCAATAGGCTATGTAAAGACTACAGAAAGAAAATTTTAAAAGAATAACAAACTCTCCATACCATGAACACATGACTGCATGATGAAACACTAATCTCAAAACCAAAATCGTAAAAATATTAAAAATTAAACTTTGACCAAACCATCTGTGCTATTGGGATAAACTTTTTACATAGACATTCCCCTGATCATGGAGAATGTATGATGAAAATTTCAGATCTTAGGTCAAAGGGTCTCCGAGGAGTTCCATTACATACACACATTTTAGGGCGCTTTTAATTTAGTATCGATATCTGTATTCCTTTTACTATATACATGTTGAAAATGATGCTCTAACTTGTATCTAAAGGTTTACTGTAACCTCATTTTAAGTATAATTTTACCAGTAAGAAGTTTCTTGCTCTTAATGATGTCATAAGGACAATTGTAGCATTCCCTGTGGGGACTGTTATTATTATTATCCTACAATTTAAGTTACAATATATTATATGTGATTATTCCTAACCTAACAGTTAAAAAATCAGAATGGCCAGACCACAATTCAGAAAATATTGGTCCTATAGTATCTAATGCTGGATACTTTTATTTGTATTATTATATTTTTAAACAAAGCATATATTAATAAGTGAAATACAATTTCTGAATAAACTCTATTTCATTTCTTGAAATCTGTATCCACAGAAAAATTTTGAATCTGGATTCTACTGTAGCCATTAGGTTTAAGAAAAGAAAGAAATATGTTAATGACTTGTATGTTTTCGACACAGGAGTTGTGTAAAACACTTTCTGAGATGGTTATCAGATTCTGTGAGTTTTTGGCCAGAAAGGAGAAAGTAAACACAAAATCAGTTCTTCTTTTGTGAATTTTGGAATGAAGTTTGTATTATATCATGCATTTACTATTTCTTTAGTCTTTCCTGCCTTTCTGTTCCACAGGTGTGTATAGAATGAAGGAACCACCTAAGATATATATTGATGTGAAGGATGTTTTTGAGTTAGTAAGCTACTCAATTACATCTACACTGAAGCTTGGTGGAAATATGACTCTTACAGATACAATGCAACTTTTCTTTGATCTCTCAGCCAAGGCTCATAATTTCAAGTATCTTGAAATCCTAGCATCTCACATTGACTTAATTGCCAATGTTCCTGTAAGAAATGTAAGTACAAATTATCATATGTCAAGGCTTCTTGGGATCCCAGCCAGTAATAAGGTTGCTCTGCAAGCAGCAGCTGAAAACCTGGACAGCCTCAACCTTCTTACCCGTCTGGAATCCCGAGAAGCCTTGATCTACAGTAAAATTTAGTTAATTTGACGTTGGATAGTTCTGATATTGTATAATTTGAATAAATATCCATTCCCCTTAAAATTCCTGTATAAATCTGTGTTTAAAAAAAAATGTAATTGATTCAAATTTTTTAAGCTTCATTTGGATAAATCGAAGACAGAATTTGTCTCAGCTTTAATTTACAAGGATTCCAAGAATTCAAAGCTTCAATGAATTTCCCAAGAATTCTCTATTTTGCTGAAGTATCATCTTAGCCCATGGTCATTTGTATGATTATAAAGACAATTTGTTGTGAAAAAAATGAATAACTTACAAGTATAAGAAAAAATGTTATACAGATTTAAAGAAATTAGCTTTTTTTATTTAATTTTTTTTATACTTACGCCAAGGCAGAAAAAGTACTAGGCACTGGGTCACCTTGTCTGTTCCTAAAACTTTCCCTAGATAATGATCTTATGATTTTGCAACATGATCTGATCCAGTTTTCCTGTGACCCCTTTGATGGGGCATAGGGCCTCCAATTGGAAGTTTCAGTACCCATACTAATTTTGTTACACTTATTTTCCTTGAGAGGACAGAGGGATAGGTGGTAAGCCTGTCGCCCCACAGCCCTCTTTGGAAACTAAGGTATTACTTGGATGTGAAAGAGCCGGGAAATTTTGTCCAGAGGCTCTAATTTAGGCTTGGAGTTCTTTTATGTGCCGTAAATCTACGACACGGGCCCTTAAAGTCCCTCCCCGAGGATCTGTGCCCAGGATTTTTACGTCCTGAAAAATTCTTCAACCACGGACAGGTTTGATCCTGCTACCTCTACACCACAGCTGACAATCCCTGAAATAGTTTAATCCCATGAAAGCAGTGCAGCAGTTGCCTTCATGAGCAGAAAAGTTACAAGAAATATACACGGATACAGAAGACAAAATTTATCTGGCTTTATAACCAATTATACGAATTTTATAACTGACCAATTTATAACTGGCTTGCATATCCATGAGTAATTTATTCTGCTCTGACTTAAGACTATACCGTACGTTTCTGAATGTGAAGAACAAAAAAGTGATACCCCTAGCTGACACTGAAACTATTTTAGTATACTAAAAAGGTTTTGTATTCTGGTTCCTGTTTTTAAGAAATCTCTACCAAGCATGCATTGTTGAAAGTAATGTGTGAAAAAATGACAAGTTATTTACTGATAGTAATAGACAAGAGAGTTTAGTAAGAAGCTTGAAGTGAGCGGGTATGGTAGCCTGTCTTGAGAGAAGTATGGGTGCTAACCAAGCGAGTGTCATTTGATGTGTGCCCTGTGCTTGCCTAGTAGTGTTAAAATCTTTCCCCCACCAAAAGCCCAACTTGGTCTTCATTACTTTGTCAGTAGGCCCAATCCCCAGTGAGTTCATTGAGGTCTGATGCCGGATGGTTGTGTGACTTACTGGTAGCTCCACAGTTGTAATCATTGTAAACATTAACTTTTGAAATGGACACTGAATTTATTGGTATAAATTATAGAAGTTTACAAACACAGAATTTAATAATGCTGTTGGTTCCTGTAACCAGAAGTCTGTAGTCGTTGGCGCATAAAGATATTCAGGTTATTAGTAGTTGAATTTACACCTTAGAATAATAATTCATAGAGTAAGTCCCTTTACTCACTGATATAAAATGTTTAAGTTCAATGCATAGCTCACACATCTGCTCCAGTCAATTGAATAAGTTGAAGTCATGTCAAAAGTCGAGGTCTTACTAGGTCAAATGTCGAGACATAACTCCCTTGAACGTCAAGACATTACTCTCTTCTAACTAATATCAAAGTGCGCTGATAGCAAAATAAAATCCGCCTGTCATTTCTTAGAAACCAGTAAGTGATAATATTCTCAAATTAGTGATTTTCCTGTTGGCTAGCCTTAGGATATTCACTCTAAAACGTCCACTTCTCCAAAATTCCCACAGTCATCTCATTACTTGATATATTGTGATTAAACACGATTTAACATTTCTCAAGCCTTCCACACTTAAAATTTATAACGCAGTGAAACTACGTCATAACTGCAGACTAGCATCTTATGTTTCCAATTTGCAGTTGTTCTGTCAGTACCTTATTTGTACACCATACAATTCTTTACATGATGAATTTATAACTGTATTCATGGTGAACATTTTTAGTCTACTCAATTATGCATTAGTAAGAGATTTGGCTTTTCCAAGAGCAGATTTACAATAACCAGCTTATTGCTTCTTAGAAAATACCTATTTGGAGAACCCCGACAGAATAGACCCAAACCTCCCATTACTTCTCAGAATAAGCAGTGCATCTGCATACTATAAATATTTCACCCTTCTACTCTGTAAAGGATGAGTCCTTTCAGCTTAGGTGAAATTAATTTATATTCACTGCAACTTATAATGTTACTTGTGTATTACAAATTAATTTGAATGAGTTTAGCTTTATTTTAATATGAACTTACTCATGATAATACTTATGTAATTAAAGTGCTTGTATAATTAACATGATTGTATAGTTAATATGATTATATTAATATGATTATATAGTTAATATGATTAACTTACGTAACTGAACTTGACGTTAAAAAGTCACTTAGAGGTGTAACCACGAAGGCAGAAGGAATTGACTGGATAAGCATCCTTATGTTACGCAAAATAATAGACATTATACTTCCGACTATCACACATATGTTTAATGCTTCCCTCATTACCTCAGCTTTTCCTAACTTGTGGAAACAAGCATTAGTACGCCCTCTGCCTAAAATTGCATCACCCGCCCTGCCCAAAGACTACCGTCCCATAAGCATCCTTCCAATTCTGTCTAAAGCTTTGGAGCGCATAGTACATAAACAACTTACCAACTACTTGAACGACCACAAGCTTTTAAACGAATATCAATCAGGTTTTAGAACGGGACACAACACAAACACCGCATTGCTGAAAGTTACAGAAGACATACGTGAGGCAATCGACAATCGACAACTGACAATATTGACTCTGTTAGACTTCAGTAAAGCATTCGACTCTGTAGACATCGACCTGCTGTTACTCAAACTAAAATCTCTTAATTTATCAGATAGTGTTTTCCGGTAGTTTGGGTCTTACCTTTGTGGGCGCCGACAATCAGTTTTAGGTTTAATTAGCTCTGCTCGCTCTCCCTGGAGAAATTGTATGGCCGGTGTTCCGCAGGGGTCCGTTCTGGGTCCACTGTTATTCACTATCTACATAAACGACATTACACACACTATTAACCATTGTAAATTTCACCTCTTTGCAGATGACTTACAGATATACACGCACACTACTCCTGAACTGTTGGACGATAAAATCGACAAGGTGAACAACGATCTAAGTTCTCTCTCACTCTGGTCAGCCAAATATGGACTCAAACTAAATCCTGACAAGACAAAGACAATCATCATTGGTCACCATCGACTACTAAATACCATCGATCTAAATGACGTCCCTTCGGTCAAGCTAAACGATATCGCTATAAAACACACGGATTCTGTAAAAAATCTTGGAGTTTATATTGATAAGAACCTAAGCTGGAATGTTCATATTACAGAGCTATGTAAAAAAATCACTTCCATAATCTATTCGTTTATGCGCTTTTAAAATTTCCTGCCTTTGAAATTAAAAAACATTCTTGTTGACACACTTGTAATGCCACATTTCGATTACTGTGACACCCTACTTTCAGACTTAAACGTAAATCTATCACAAAGACTTCAGCGACTTCACAATGCTTGTGCGCGTTTTGTCTGTAATGTACGTCGATATGATCATATTTCACCCTCTATGGAGTTCTTGTCTTGGCTACCTCTTCAAGAACGCAGAAAGCTACATTCTCTTTCAATGCTTTACAAATTACTTCATACCAAAATTCCTCCTTACTTGGCCTATCGTTTCCACTACCTATCAGATTATCATGATCTCGGAACAAGATCCCATCAGAAAACTACCTTATCTATTCCCCCACACAATACTGTATTTTATTCTTCATCCTTCACTGTCGGGACAGCTCGTCTGTGGAATTCTTTACCTGAGAATATAAAAGGCTGCCGAACACTCAGAACGTTCAAGATGAAGTTAGTTGATCACTTGACCACCTACCATTAACATTTATATTATATACTACTTTCATGTTAAAAATGTCGCTTTTGTATTAGTTTCATTTATTTTAATTTTATTTTTCTTCTTTTTTCTACCTATTATTATTATTTTTCTCACTAATTTGTTCTACTTACAATGTTGAATTTCCATTACTAGGATATAGTTTGATATAGTCTTAATTATAGTTTTCACCAACATAATCTACATCTATATAATATAATCATGTTTCTCTTTTTACTGTCATTATTTTTATTCTTAATTAGATTATTTGGTAAGGTTTGAATGTATCCACCTCTGGTTAGTGGAAGAGAAGGCCTTAAGGCCTTAACTACACCAGAGGGAAATATAAATAAATAAATAAATAAATAAATATAGTTAATAAGCTAGCACAATTGATAATAATATTATAGAGGCCACAGGCTGTATTCCCTCAGGATTTTCACTTTATCTGATTCTTTATGGGGCATTTTTTCTCTAACAGAAATGTACTGTAAATATTCCTGAGATTAAAGGCAGCTGGTGCAGAATGCTTTCATATGCTATTTGTCTAAAAATCCAGAAACCTGAGCCTCCAGGAACACAATGGACTACCAAGGCCCATACACAAGAAGTACTTCACTTTTTACATTACTGTTTGATTGTATTCCAGGATGATAATGTTCTTGTATTTCAGATTGGAACACTTGCTGGAAATCTAATGTTAAAGCATGACCACAATGAATTCCCTTCTGATTTATTTGTAATATTAGAAACTGTTCACGCACTTGTAAACATTGGTGAGTACAAACTTCCAGCTGCCATTATCTCCTAAATTCTATTTCTTAGTGTTTATTGTCCAGTTTTACTGGACTGAAAACATTTAACGTGGAAAACATTAAGGGTTGTGTTCACCAATACAGGAAAAATTTCTCATTAGTTTGGATATCAAAATCTCAGAGCATACCGTTATCACGGATGGTAATTCTTCGTTTCACCACATCATTGATCATCTCGATCCTAAAGCTTGGATTTTGGCTACTTCTTGTCGGACCCTTAAAATTATCAAAGAGAAACCAATGTCATCTAGCGGGTGTAGACTATCGGCATGCATTCCACTGTTCTTTTCCAGCGCTGCCAGTGTTTGTGAAAAATACATATGGAATTACAAGAATTTCCCACAGTATATGTCTTGAAAACATTCCTGAAATTTAATTGGTCCTGTCATAGTAGGCACACTAATCTAATATAAAGTGTTCTCTCCTTTGCAAATAAAAAATAAAAAACTGCCTTGGTATGTTACTTATAGATTTGCACATATTGGTACAATACAAAAACTGTAAACATCCATTACGTTTACACTTGGTCACATATTTAAATCCAAGATTTCAGTTGACATTGTTACTGTCTCGGGCATCGCCTGTGTCAGCATGAATAATTATTAATTAAATATTGAAGAATATCTTAAAACATTAAAGCTGGTTTCATTATTTATATTTATTTATTTATTTCTATGTCTTTGTTGCAGCATCAAAGGGTAAAACCAAAAAAATGTGTTTATGTGAGTTCTTGGATACAGACATGAAGCACAAGGTGATAGAAAGCATCGAATTGCCTCCAAACGACCAAAATGTCTGCATCAAAACTTACAAGGTAACCAACTGGTTACTGGTATGTTTATACTTGCTGTAGATAAGAATCCAGAATATTTGAAATTAATTCATCAGTGAAAATATCAATTTAAAGTTCGATAATATGATAATACCTTAAAATTAATATCCATATATATTCACACACATACACATACACACGAGGGATATGGCATAAGTCATGGCAGCTATTATTTCTTTTGAAAATGTGGGACCTTTTAAAAATTTTGAAATATGCAAAAGAAAGGGCAGGTCATGGAACGTATGTATAATGCAGATTATGGGTTCTAGATGTACGATAGTGAAGGAAACAGACTCCCATAAATATCTATATGTGACTTCGTGCCACTCTAATGTATTGCATGAAAGCACAGATACCTAATCCATGATCCCTTCAATTTCAGTACAGATGGGCATTATTCCTCAAGCTTCCATCTGCTCCTTCTGGTATTCTCTGGCATTCTTTTTTAATATAAGAATACTGCTCACATTTTGTCATATCCATTCTGCACAGTGGGTGACTCACAACTAAGTTACCATCACTTCTATTCATATAACCATACATCATAATGCTATCAAATGACGTGTTCATATACTAGAGATGCCATACTCTCCCGTGACATAGATCTCATGGTAACATTTTCTTACTTTGAGAGAAAAAATAGTTGCCATGACTTACGCTCCATCTCTTGGATGTACATGTTAATTTGAAACTCCAAAATGTTGTGGAAGTTGGTGATATGTAACTAACCAAAATAATATCTATTCAGTAACATTCTGAGATCTGTATTGATGGGTTTGAAACTATTATTATCCTTGGAGTGTTGTAAGCGTACAGGAATATAATATTTCGTTTCGAACATGATTTATTAAAGCTAAGCGGTACAACTTTAAAAGGATTAAAGAGGGTTTAATTATATATGTTTTTCTTAAAACTTGAAACATATCATACGGATGTAGATTCAATACTAATTTTTTTCTAAGAGTTTTATAGCCAGGAAAACTTCAATGAAATTTTCAATTCCATTGTGCTTACCTTATTTACATATAATAGTTAACATTCACAGTCTTTGAGCTTGTAACATATATAGGCTATGTTTTTTATAATTTTAAATGTGGTAAGCTGTGGTGCAGTTGGTTAAGTCACAGCGCTACAAACTGGAAGGTTGTGGGTTTGATCCCCAATGAGGTCAATGGAATTTTTCCATTGGCGTAGTCCTTCTCATGGCAGTGTGCCTTGGGGTCGACTCAGCCTCTAACAGAAATGAATTCTTCATTTGATATGCAACAGAAATATCTCACACTATAAAACTTCATTCATCCATTAAAAGACTACAGTTATAGTTTGTGGAGTAAAACTATTTAAATTAAATTCTAGCTGCATTTTTTTAAACTACTTGTTTGAGGCATTTAACACTTTAGTGTGATTTTCTCATGCATTGAAAAAATACCATATTTTCAGCATTCGTGGTTGTTCAACTGTGTGAGTGTTGACAGTTGGTGGTGAATGGCTAGAGATCAAGTAAAAATTACATAAATCATAAAATTTATAGGAAGTTTATGTAGTGAAGTTAATAAATATATATTAATACTTGATACATGTCCAGGTTAGTTTGAATTAAGTGAAGTTATGTATGTTAAATCTCCATCTCAAGTATTAATATATAAATATCACATAATTTTGAAAATAAACAAGATGACTTGTTGAACGTTAACAAACACAAATGTATGTTATATCATTGGGCCTTCATGGTAACATCAGTATTCTTTTTTTCTCAGATCATGCCACGAGCTCAGAATGCACATGCTTATGTGAATGCAGGGTTTAGATTCACTTTAGAGAAGAACAATAAAGGCAAAGTTACAAAAAGACCAACTATTGTGTTTGGAGGTATCGATCCAATGATGGTAAGTCTTGGTATAATAATGACTATTCCACTCATATTCCGCGTGTTTGATATTGACCAATAAGGTTTAGCAATTCCTTGGATATAGACCAATCACAATCGTTTATCTTATAAAATGCTTGCTATTAATATGAGGAAGCTATTTTATCAATAAAATCATCTGCTCGTAATTGGACATGTAAGATCAGTGTGCAATGATTAATACATCACACACTGCCATTTAAGCATCACGAAAACAGATTATTTTATACATCGTAACTTGCTTGGAAAATGAAATAATAGAAATGTACATTGATTAAAACACATTTTGATTCGGTGCAAGCCAGTTGGTGTGCTTTTATTCTGATCTGCTGTTAGCTTACCTGAATGAAGTTAACTATGTCTTATATGCTCCATTGGTAGCACTGGTTAGACCATGGTAACTCGAATTGATCCATGGATGGTTGATTCCTAGTATGCCGTGATCTCACAGCTGAAGTTTTGTTTTTATACAACAAAGCACGAAAGTAATTATTATTTATACAATCCATTACATTTTTATTCATGGAATAGTCTTAATAAATCCAACTTGATGAGTTTCATCAGATAAATTCACTCCTGCTGTGCAGTTGCGAATCTATCGATAAACTCAACTCTCATGGGATTACCTATGATAATTACTGGGCTTGACAGTGCTTAAATACTGAGTTCAGTCTAAAGCATCATACTTTATTATGAGTATATAAGTAAAACCTCCTTTTTACACTTTTCAAGGGACTGATGCTAAAAGGTGTAAATGTCAGATAATTGTAAATTAAAGGAAAACGTAAAAGCTGTAATGCTGTATGTTGCAAATTTAATACATTAAAATAGATACAGGTATATATGTACACTTATATTATCTATTTAAAATATAGTTCAAAATATGTTGCATAAACATTTTCACATATACATGTCGTTTTGTAATATTGAGATTTCAAGGTTGATGAAAGAAACAAGTATGTACCATTCAAAAATTAATGTGGAACCTCCAGGTTAATTAGATTTAGGGATTTTACCAAATTTTTCACGTAATATTCTCCTTGTAGCATCACACATATTAAATGAATAAATAATTTATTTGGCTATTCAATAGATTTAGTAGGCTACTATTCAAAGATGAGGTGGAGAGTCCAAGCTCTTTCACCAACTCAACACATATTCCAACATGTGAATCAATGTGATGTAGAATTTCCGACTTTTCTTGTAAATAAATGCATTTGCTGTTGTTTTTCTTCAACTCCTTGATACTACCAAAAATCATGCAACACAAACACCGGCATTGCTTTAAATCATGATGAGTTATGCTATATGAATTACTACAGTATAATAAAATGCAGTAAATCGCACCCAGACAAAAGAAACAAACTTCACCTGGACTAACGCAAATAGCAACTGACACTGCGTCTAAGACACTTAGCAACATAGTGGAAAATTTATTTAAGTGAAAGCAGTTCTTCATCAAAATCAATACTGTCAATGGGGAAAATATGTAAGTGGCAGGAAATACAACTATTTAAAAGTTTTTAATGGCAGGAACGATATTTATTGTTGGTGTAGGATAAAAGATGGGACCTGCAGAAAATGATGTAAATGGCAGGAACGTAAGAAGGGGGTTTTACTGTATTATGAAACTTATGCAGTGAAGCGGCTTTAGTAAAAATTAAATCTATTATATGAGTTGACTCTGCACACTTTTCTGCTTCACTTTCATTTATTTTGGTAGGACATGTTTAAAGGATCCTCATCCTCATTTTCAACTTCATTGTCAACTGCAGAATCTTTCTCAGGAAAACCATGAAGTGCATGTGGTGGACTTTTTATGAACTTCTTTACCAGATTATCTTGCTCAGTGTATCAAAATTCATTAATGAGTTTTACATTTTTTTTTATTTTGGGAGAAAATTCATATTTAAAAAATTGAAAACACATTAATAAGATTTTAATCCAGCTTCATGTCAGGGTCTTCCTGAGAAAGATTCGGGAGTTGACAATGTAGTTGAAAGTATTGGTAAGTGAAGCAGCTAAATCAGTGGCGTATCCTGAAAATTTTGGAAAGGCATGCAACATGAAATATAAATATATATATATATATATATATATATATATATATATATCACTGTTGTATGTAACATCTGTCATAGGTTCGTTCTTTACTTCTTGAAATAGGCACAAGAGAAAGTTGAATTTGAAATCTCTTTAACATCATTAGAAATCCACGTGCTTTATTTATGGCGAATTTATCCCATTCGTCTTGATGTTCCAAAATATGGCCATGAAGCTCTTCAAGTTCGGTTCTACGATTTGCAACTTTCTGTACTAAGCGACTTGAGAAACTCCATCGTGTTGGTGCAAGTTTTGGAAATCTCTTCTTTACTATCCTGTCTAATAGGTTCGTTCTTTTCGAGGAATGTCCAGAAAATGTTACAAAACCAGTAAGGTTAGCAAAAACCACCGTACAAGATTTTATACATGACACTGCCTATGATAACAACAGATTCAGTTTGTGGGCGTAACAATGTACAGATATGGCCTGAGAAATTACTTCCCTCACCTTTGCCTGTACTCCATTTAAATGTCCCGCCATGACGGCTGCTCCATCATAGGTCTGTGCTACCACTTTTCCTTTGCAATCAAACTGTGTAAATTGCTCTATTGCAAATTTAGCAAGGGAGTCAGCTGATCTATCGGCACTAACGTCGCTAAATCCTACAAATCTTTCAAAGATTTGTCCCTTATAAACATATCTAAATATAGTTGACAGCTGTGAACAGTTGATGTAGGAAGTTTCATCTAGGAAAATAGCAACAAATGTTGCTGCTTTAATCTGACTTTTTATCTCTGTTAAGATAACACCATGAACGCTCTGTATTAAATCATTTTGTATCAGAGGAGATAATCCAGTAAATACAGTGGCAGGAGTCAAGTGTGCTTGCAGTTTGTCATCGAACTCCGCCAACAAATGAATTAACTCTACATAATTCCCTCGATTGTTGGAATCGGAACTTTCATTATGCCCTCGAAATGCGAATTCTTGTTGCCCTAAAAAGCATGTGACTGCTGTCAGTCTCTTTAACACTTTTCGGTTCTGTTTCAGAGTTTTATTTTGTTTTAGAAAACACTTGCGCGGGTTTGTTCATTTAAGAGTAAATCAATCCTGCATTTATCATTCATATAATGTCAAATCAGCTCATAGTTTGTCAATAGTTGCTAAATTACTTCCAGTCGTTTTAATGTTTAATATGTTGTGCTTCTTACTAAATTTGAAGTTTCATATATGTTTTTCTTCATACTTCACTTCTTGTAGCACTTGTTCAATATAAATGTATTAATTGTTGTGGTCGCTGGTGACCCTGGCAGTTAAAAAGCTACTTTAAATATATGAATTTTAAAAAAATCCTGCTTTTACCAAACAATCCGAAGGATATCCATGCATGGATGTGAGACTCTGATTTTCGTGGCTTGGAATTGTAGTGTGCAAATTGTTTAGATCCTAATAACTCCGATCCTTATTGATACAAGGACATTTATCCTTCCCGAGCAACAAACACAGCCAGCAGAACAGTTTACACAAAGTTACAGAGCCGTATAACCAAACTACCTTTGTATAAAATTCCGAGTTATAGGTACGCACGAAGATCTTCACTTTGTTCTCCATACGTTTTTCAAATCCCTTTCTTAACCAACTCTTAACTTATCACTGGATGAACGTGTGTGAAAAGGTTTATTAAATACACTTAATATAATATCACTTTCAGAATCACCCTTGCTTTGAATATTCAGCGGCAAAATTCACTGAAGTACACTCAACCAAGAATCTTCGCACCTTAGATGCATTGACTGGTATTGCATGCAAAGTGCCTGTATTTCACGGACCAGAGTTATGACGTCATGGTAGCAGACTAGTGGTGAGAATACCTCAGCACCTCGCCTAGGCATTTAGGAGAACTAATAAGCCATCACGCACTATCTTGCGCAGAAACACGCGCGCCGTCGCCCTCTGTTATTCGGCCTAGAAAACACTTCTTTGGAACAGAATTATTAATGGTTTTCATGCGTTATTGTTTATTCCTCTGCCATTTAAATGGTGCTATTTTTATATTATCGATGACAGTTAGTAATTTCTTTATTCTACAACGCATGCAGTGCATTCATTGCATTCATGGAGAATACGCCACTGAGCTAAATGTTTATAGTCAACTCATATAATAGATTTAATTTATCATGCTTTATGTTGGTGCTATTGGTCGTATGCTAATTTCATATCTGTATTTGAAGGAATTTCTTATATTATTTCTTGTCCAGTGTACAAGACCGATACTAAAGGTTACAAGCAATAGAATAAACCTGAATGTTTTTAATGCTCATTGGACTATAGTGGGAGAAGGTGTTATTGTCAAGGAAACAGTCTACCGGGTCAGATTATAATAGTCCATTTCACAGTGGGATTAGAATCCAACTTAGAATCTGTATTGGTGAAATAGTTTTCGAATGTGTTATTCCCTACACACAATCTAAATTCACTTCCTCCCCTAAATGATTTTCTACCTTATAATCAGTATCTGGAGCATTACTTTTCAATGGTAGACCAGAAATACTTGGCTTGTTGATAATTTTCGAAGTATTGCTTTTGCCATGAATCAATGATTGAGAAATTAAAATACTGTACAAGTAAAATATTTTGAAGATAGAAGGATAAAATCATAGAAACAGCTTGTTTCCCACTTTTTAAGTCAAATTTTGAAAACCCCGAATATAATCACGTGTAAATAATGTTTTAATATTTTCAATTTAACATTATTCTCTGTAATGCAAAACCGGCATTTGGTTTATGGATTATCTGTGCATGGTTCTTCCTTTTTTAGAGTGGAATACGGTTATAAACGGGTGAACGACTTTGAATTTCCTGCACTTAATTTCAAATTTCCCAGGTGTTATGTCACCATAGAGAATGTTACATGACTTAGCTGGAAGTGGGAAATTGAAATCAAAAGGGGGAAATTCAAAATCTCACACCCTATTAAAATAATTTTATTTCGCTCACAGAGGATTAAAATTTATATATACTATTATTGTCAATGAAAACTCCAACTATAATTAGCATTATGACAAAGTTTGTACCATTTACAGTGTACTAAAATAATATTAGATTATGCGTAGCCCATAACAACATTGCCTGAAGCTAGAATAGTAATAATAATAACATTCAGATTATCCGTGTTTTTCGATTATTAGTACATGTCAAGGTCTCAATTATCATGGATTTTTGGGAGTGAGCCAGAAATTTTTCTCGCAGAAATTGTATATCAGAATAGTGTTCAGAATCTTAGAAAGTTAGAGTCTTATCATAGCTTATGAACCAGTTACACGCTACTTTGTATTTTGAGCAGAACTTGGAACTTTCAGTGTTGACTGTGTGAAAGAAACATATTTTCTATTTAATGAAATGACATGCGAAATAGAAACAATCCAACAGTTAAAATACCAGAAATGGCTAGATCACAATATAGCAGATTCAGTTTGATTTCTTAAAAACAGCAATACCCATATTTAACGTAAAAAATTCTGTATCCTCAGAAAAACTTAAATGGGGTTCTAGTATAGAATTTTATAAGTACTGTCTCCAGTGCAGCTGTACAAAATCAGCTTCTAAAACCCTTTTTTGCATCTGCCAATGTCTTAATTGAAAGGCTCAAAGATAGGTGGATATAATTATGATACTAAAGTTCCCACAAAATACTGTACCCTCATCTTTAATAGATTGAACATGAATTTACAGGTTCATGCTACCAAATCAGAGGACTATTTAGATATGAAGAACCTTTATGATGTAAAAGTTCTTCAGACTGCCATCCAAACTCTTCAAGCAGAGCTACAACCAGACCATGTGCTGCCTGATGCATCACCAGAGTACAGGAATAAACTGGCCTGTGGGCTTTTCTACAAGGTAGGCTTGTGCATAAATAAAAATCTTGGCTAACCAATGTAAATTGCTGTTCAGGTGAAGCGGAAGAATAACCTTTCACCAATTTTCCTTGGTAAAGGCCTATTTTAGTTTTACTTATTACACTAGTTTATATGATATAATATGATATTGTCTGAGGTGGTCTCATTGTCCCAAACACTTTGACCAAATTGGTCCATTCTGCCTAGCTCATGCATCATTGGTCAGAGTCAGTCAAATAGATTGGTGATTTTAACCAGGCTAACAAGCTGCCTCGCAATCCTGTCAGATGTCGGTAGTTCCAAAGTTCCAAATGTTTGGAACCTTCTCTTGCTAAGAGCTTCACAATTGCGAATAACATTCCAAGCGGTTTCCTCTGCAAGGCCACAGAGTACAATGGCCTGTAAGTAATCCCATCTCAGTTCTTAGGTCGGATTTTTTCAGTCCTAGCCAGTGCCTGAGAGAAAGTTAACTGGCCAGCCACTAATATAGCAATAAGCCAATGTCCCTTCATGGGTGGAGTTAAGGGATGTGGAATTATTATGTTCCAAGTCAGGGCTTTATAAGCTTACAGTGAGAGTAACCAGCACAAAGAACCAGCTTTTTTGATGAAGCTGTCATGTTTCTATGTCTTACAGGTCTGATGAAGAGAGAACGACACTCATTGACTTCATACTTTTGAATGGAATATTTTGTATGTTCATATATTTAGTTGTAGCAGATAGAATTAAATGGAATATGTAAGATGAAATTGTGTGCACTGGTAGTTGTCAATGTCACATTATCAAGACTGGTGGTTGAAGAATTAGGATAAAAAATTTTAATATCAGCTTTAATGCCATAATTTGTCAAGTAAGAAATACCAAGCTGGATAAGGCAGATTTGCTGGTATTGTAACTATCATTACATGAAATTTGTATAAAAATAATTTGTACCTTATAATATATTAAATTTTAAAACATTCAACTTCACAACCCATCGAAACATATGTTCTAATTTGGTAAGTTTTTACTCCAACAGTTATGAGAAGTTGAATGTTTGAAAGTTAAATATATATCCCGATTAATTAAAACAAAATTACTGGCTTTTTTTTGCAGTTTGTTCTGAATTTATCTCCTCCTGGACTTCCAGAAAGATACATTAGTGGGGGAGCTGATATAAATCGTCCTCTTTCAAGTGGACGTCAGTCATTTCCAACAGACAAGGACGATTGGCCACTAACAAAACCAGTGCCAAAACTAGAAGCCATTGCCCAGTGTTCTGGTAAAAATCTAGCTTGTTCATTAGTTCAACTTTCCAGGTACCATATCTAACTTTTCTTTTTTCTAATTTTTAACACTAGGAGGACTAACACTATCTTTTGTGTCTTTAACCCTTTACCGTCTCTAATGCTACAGAAGGCTCAAGATTTAAACTCATGCTACTGTGTTAAGTGCTTCAGAATGCTCCTTCAACGCATGCTCTTACTCAATGGATTGAGAGACATATGAGGCTATCAGAATGAGGCTCAGATAAACAGACTGTGTTCTGCTTATGCAACAAACATTCAAGCCCATTTTCTTTATTGCTCAAATAATAATAATAATAATAAACACAGTCTTTGTCCATGTAGATTCAAGTACAAAATCCCTCCTCAGAAGTTATTTTTGTTTGAGTGAATGTGCGTATCGTAAACAGTTCCATTCAGTATGTTCTAAATAACTAGTCAGCTTTTACAGCACACGTAAATCGACAGCTGTCCCTCAGACTCAACTTAGAATGATATGCTTAGCTTTCTTTGTTTTATTAATATCTTTTTTTTTTCTTGAAGAGGTGCATTTAGACAGTTTGTCTTCAAAATTTAAATACCCAATTTTAAAAAACACGTTTATTATGGTCATGCAGGGGAATTTAAACTGCAAAAGGCAAAGAGTTAAATGATTTGCCTTACAATTTTCTTTTTTATAATCTTTATTGAAACTTTGTGGTGTACAATTCCCAGAATATAAGACATCTCCTATACCACTACCACAAGCAAATGCTACTTAAAGCACTGACACCAGTCACTTTAATGGGTTTATTACAGACATTAACAACTTCTCCCTTCAGTTGTTGTACCGTACCTAGATTTATATTCCACTTCTCCCATTCTACTCCTTTTGTGACTCTTTGGCAGATTCTTTGTTGGTAAGAATAACCTAGGAGTCAAAATTTACCCCTAATGTCCTGAATGAGGCCAAGATTTTTAGATTCTTACAGGTTCAATTCTTCTGCCTATAGCTAAATCATACCTTGCTTAGTTGATGAACAAGTGAAGAACAAAGAACTACCCTGGAATTGAACTTTGGACGTAAGCCAAGACAAAAGAAGAATGTAAACATACAGTTACAGTTTGGTGCAATCTGAGCTATAACAAGCTATTCCCTAATCATGGGTGATATTGACTTGAAAATACAAGCTATTGATTTATATATGTAGACCCAGTGCTTTTTTTCTAACAAAGAAGGTGGCGGTACTCACCGAAACTTTTAAACTGAAGCTCATGGGAGCACCCATATTTCTCCCAGAAGTAGTTTTTTCTGAGTTAATGTCCAACAATCGGGCATATCATGGACAAAATTGTTTCTCCCCTGAATTGCAGTAAAATTGCCAGTACTTGCGACATTCTCTTCAGATTAATTTTATTCAATGTTTGCAGGTTTATGAGATATTTAAAAAACATCCTCATGCTTTCCTTTGTTGCGTACCAATAAAAAATAATTTATTAATTTACTCATTTTACTTCTCTACTTGTGAACCATGTGCACACTTTGATCCTACAATTTATAAGCAACTATGAACTCGCTCAACTCTGCAGTACGAACCAAGAGTTTATGCTTTTCAAATTATATGTAAGCAATGAATGCAGTTAAATTTAAACACGCACTAACCTCTGATTAACTTTGGTGGTGAGCTACTTATTACATGTTTGTTACTACGTTAGCATTAACTGCACTTGGTGCAATACCGTTAGAATGACCTTGACCATAAAAGCTGTTTGCTGGGGGCTAGAAAAATCAACCCCCAACCCTCTTGCAGTCCAGTAGCCACGGAAATTTACTGAAACTGTCATGCTATTATGTATGTAGAAATCTAGCAAAACAGCGAAAAAACTTGATTTTAAGTAATATTGCGAGTAATATATGAATTTTATTTTTTGTAAGAAAAAAAGGTGCCGGTACTGAGTACCGTTGCGTACCGTCACAAAAAAAGCACTGTGTAGACCAAAGATAGGCAATGTAGAGCATAGGCGTAACCAGGCCGTCCATATGGGGGGTTATAACATCCGCGGGGTGTGGGGGGTATGGAATACCCCCCAGGGAGAGGGGGGTCCGGGGGTCTTCCCCCGGAAAATTTTAAAAATTAAGATGCAAAATAACGAGTTTTAAGCTTCCGGGGTCCTCCCCCGGAAAATTTTAAAAATCAAGATGCAAAATAACGAGTTTTAAGCTTCCGGGGATCCTCCCCGGAAAATTTTAAAAATTAAGACGCAAAATAACGAGTTTTAAGCTTCCCACGCTTTATACTTGTATTAGGTAATTTATGGGCAGACTAAAAAAAAATATACAATTTTCCTTTTTTTAATCAATGGGGGGGATTCAAACCCCCAAAACCCCCCCCCCCTCGGTATGCCTATGATGTAGAGTACTGTTGAAGGTGTTACAATCCAGTCAGTGATTTTGATCAAACTGTTTAGAACTAACTTAAAGATTGTTGAGATCAGAACTTGCACATGAACTTCACTTAATAGGTATATTTACCTCAGAATACCTATTAAGTGAAGTTCGTGTGTAAGTTCCGATCTCAACTACCGGTATCTTTAAGTTTAAGATCACTTCACTGTGTATCTTCCCAACTCAAATTATAATTGTTTAGAACTACTTCCCATTTGTACTTGAAATTTAGAGATCTTATTTGTCACTGTTATCTGTGCTTGCTTGTTTTTCTCATTAATAAATAAATATTATTTCTTCTTAGTGTATTGAAACGGTCCTTCTAGGTAGTCCTCCTAGTGTTCAATCTTGTTCTTATTCCTTTTTTATTTTTTGTATCTTTGTTCCCATCTCCCTTTATTTATCACATTTGTTAATTTATTTGTCTGTTTGATTTTGTCTTTTTATTGTTTGCTGCTATGTTTTTCTATCTTCTTTTTTTCCTACTATTCCTTTTCTTTGTTGCTTTGCTTTATAATTTTTTTTGTCCTCCATATTTTCTTCTGTGAGCATGGGGCTAATAGCTGAATGCTCATAATTATCTGTCATGATAGACTAGATGGTAGCATTTATTATTAAGGCTGTTGTCCATTTGTGCTACATGACCTACCAAATTACGAAAAATTCTTCACCTCTCAGTGAGATCTTGGACCTTGGGTTAAAACTTCACAGTGCTTTGTTTTTAAATGTCTAGATGTATTCTCTTGCCGAAGTATGCAAGACAAACATTTCACTTGTATCAAGAATTAGAATCTATACTTTTAAATAAATTTATGATGACTATTTAGCTCATAAATTAGTCACTAACCCAGTGTAAAGTTATGTAAAATCTCAACCAATCATCACTGCCTATCACCTTATATTTAATTATTATTTCTATCTCACCTATGTTTAATTGCTAGTGTAATGAAATATCTTTATAACTTCGACCAAAGCGATTAATCGTAAACACAATCAAAATATTGAGAGCAATATCTTCCATAGAAGAGGAACTTCCATCATCATCTAATTCATGAATTGTTCATTCAATTAGATTGGTCATATCCCCTTATTATTAAGGGGGATCTAAAAGTAAAACAGCTGATTTTCCATATGAATGTGGTTAATAGCTGCTCATAGCATGATAAACATTGTAATATATTGATTTTCCCACCATCAGCTGTCTTTACTATATGTCGTCTTTTTCCTGGACATGTCCTCATTTAGAATATAAAGTAAAGCATCCAGGCAGATTTTTTTTTTTTTAATATGGAATTGACCTCCTTTTTCTTTTTATGTTTTGTTTTCTTTGGAGACAATGCAATATTGTACTTCACAATAGTGATTGCAATGCCATTGTCGCTACGTTTTGATACTACTGCTTAGCAGAGCATAGGGTAATATACACACTTTGACTATATCTACGATTTAGAGTTACGTTGACTGTACTACAGCTTGCTTCTCTAAAAATATCTTGACTGTTTGGTGACTTCTTTAGTTTGATGTTTGTGGGTAGCTTGGTATGCACATAGTGTGAGTAACATGTTTTGTTACAGCATTTCATTAATTTCATTGTTATATAAATTTCAGTTAAAGAATATAATACCGAAAAGAAAGTGTGTGTTCAATAATCAGCTTGCAGAAAAGTACACAGCACTTAAAAAAGGACAAAATTACTCCAAGGTAGAGTGTTCTTTGTGTCCAGCTTCTTCTGCATAGTATTCATGGTACAAGAACATGACTGAAGAGGACGCTTTTGAAGTGATCTGCGAATGTCATGAGAATGAGAATCTATAATTTGACATATTTTTGTTTTGTATCAACGCCAATTTGTTTTGTACATTTTAATTTCAATATTTTTGTGCTATTTTAGGATTTAAGGTATATTAATTTCGTTGATAAAAAATTGCCTCTTTTTTCAAATTATTCATATGGCTACCCTTATTACAATATATCGATGGTCTCGCTAAGACAAATGGCAGAAGTTGATGTGTTTCATTAATATGTGTGGTTTTAGTTATTCATTACACGCTTAATTCTGTAAGTATTTGCTAAATAGTCACAATGAATATAACTCAAGGTCTGGATTCTCTCAAGATAAATTCACTATCAACTTGTCAGAACCTCTTGTTATGTCACCTATGATAATAATTTCCTGAAATGTCACACTTGTTTGTATAATATTATTTGTAAATATGAAGCCAGGGTGTTTGAAAATAGTGTAACACATGTCATGAAAATAATTGAATAAAATTGTTTCAGGAGAAGCACAGTATATAAATGATATGCCACCTTTTCCTCATGAGACCTTTGCAGCATTTGTTCTTGCTACTGTGCCACAAGGATATATTACAAATATTGATCCTTCTGAAGCCCTGGTGAGTTTTAAAAATTACCTGCTTTACATCAATCCTGATAGCTATTTAACATAACATCTAGAAGATTTCTATAAATTTATTCACTCAATTAACTTGTAAGAAACACTAAATGAACAAGTACTTATTCATAGCTGATTAGACAAATGAGAGATAAAGTATAGATATAGTGTATTTTGGTCAAACTAGATACAGTACAATAACAAAGAAACTTAAAAACCATACAACCACTAATATTGTACATCACTTTACTTTAGATATAGAAACTATTAACCCTAGGAATACACTTATGTTTGAAGAATTCTGATGATAGCCGTCTACACTAACACCAGCCTTAGAAGGGAACCTGATGTAAATAATAAAAGCGCGCGAAGTACTGGACTGAAATTGTATTACTACACCATGGGCGGAGCGAGTGCACTATTTGTATTTGACAACACGTGCTTGTGTCCTCAATTAACCGAGCAGCTTAATGCTTACATAAGTTTAAATATAAATTTGGGGGAAAATAAATGTTCTTTAATTAAGAGGTTTCCTGTTGAGTGAGTATGATTTTATAATTAAAATACGAGGGAGAATCAAATGAAAACCGCAATTAATTTTTTTCCACTGTTTTACTGCAGGAAGAATGCTTGCTTGTACATTATTTTTCCACATAGTCCCCTCCCAGTTCAATGCACTTGCGCTATTGGATAGGAAGTTCTTTGATACCGCGTGAGAAAAACTATTTTGGTTGATGCCGTAGCCACTCGTGCACCGCCTATTGGACCTCTTCATCAGACTTGAACTTCTGCCCTCCTAGGTGCTCCTTTACTGGACCAAAGATGTGGAAATCTGATTGTGACAAATCTGGCGAGTATGGCGGATGTGGGAGGCACTTGAAGCAAATGTCATTGATGGTTTTCATGGTTGCATGAGCAGAATGAGGACCGGCATTATTATGTTGAAGCAAAACACCTGCACTTAGCAATCCCCTTCACTTTGGCACCATCAGACTTCCACATCTTTGGTCATTAAAGTAGCACCTTGGTGGCATAAACTCAAGTCTGATGAAGACAGTCCAATCAGTGGTGTATGAGTGACTACAGCATCAACCAAAATAATTTTTATCATGCGGTATCAAAGCACTTCCTATCAGATGGTGTAAGAGCATTGAACTGGGAGGGGACTATGTGGAAAAATAATGTACAAGCAAGCATTCTTCCTTCAGTAAAATAGTGGAAAAAAATTAATTTCGGGTTTTCATTTGATCCTCCCTCTTACTAAAATAGTAACATAAACAGTATGGAAAGAAATAACGATAATGAAAATTAAAATATACCTTATTATTGAGATCATAACAGTGGTTCATTTCAATCCCTTTCCAGCTGACTGTCGTCCTCAGCGCCACTGCTGTCGGCAGGATTGTTTACAAAGCGGTCAACAATGGCATCGCACATAACTGTCTGATTCCCAAAATTTTCTTCCCTTATGACATGTTCATTACACTGTCGCCACTTGTCAAGATGTGTTACTTCAGTTATTGCCCTATCTACCAAGACCTTGACATCTTTGAGTTTGAAAGACTTATTATTATTCTAAATCTATCCCTTCACCTGAACCCACAGAAGCTCTGGCAATGATAGGGAGGGAGACGTTACACTGTATGACCCGACAGTCTTGACGAAAACACCAGTGAACTCGAACAGTAAATTAACAATATCTTCAATGTCTAAATCCAGATACTTTTCACAAAACTTCAAGTACACATTCAAAACAATATATTTTTCACCACTTTTCACTATTTTTCCTTAGGATGTTTCACAAATACATTCACAATTATTGTCTTCGGCTGTAATGTAATAGACAATTTGAAGACAAGCAACCAATAAACATGCAACAAGACTGTCCAAATGTATTATAACAGAAAATGGTGCATGCGCATTCATTATGTTATTATTATTTACTACATGCTTCTAAATTCAGTGTGAACTAAAATTTCATATTTTAAAAATGTTTAGTTTTTTAAGTAAAAAACTCTTTATTAATATGAACCAAAATTAATTTCTGTAACTCTACATGGAACTATGTGTGGTAATCCATGGCCGATGCACAGCTCTGCCAGCTGGCAGTACACATGCTATTTGTTTTGATCAGGTTCTCTTCTAAGGCTGGCGCTGGTATGCAAATTAACTTTTTATAATTATATAAGCTCAGATTCCTTTACTATATTTTTAGAATCATGTAATGTAATGCTTCTATTATTACTATGTAGTGGGGCATGCTGATAAGATTAATAATAAATTTGAAAAAAAAACTATCCTGCAAATAACTAGTACTTGTTAACTGCTAGAAGTATTGTACAGTCGGCCAAATAAAAAACGTCAGGCGGTATTTGATAAAGTATCACAAACGAGCATATGTGCATGTACAGGAAGACTTACGGTTAGGTTCACACCTGCCTCTTGTCTATCCATGTATTTTCTTGATTATTTAGTCAGTTTTGTTCCAAAACGACAATATATAGAAGGCTATGGCTATATGCCTCACATCCGTCATATTCTTGGTTGCAAATTCTTATAATATTAATAATGAACAAATTCGCGAGGAATATGTTTATTCAAGGAGCATTTTTTAAAGATTTTATTTTATAATACCAGTACTTGTAGTGCGAAATCAATAACTTTGGCTTAATCATATTTTCAAGCTTGGATATTACAATCTCATAAGAATTATGTAGGCTATTCTCATCTGTTCGCAATAGCATAATGGTCAAGACATTGGAATTGAACGTGTGGGGTCAGGGTTCGATCCTTAGTGGGTTCTTGTATATTTTTTATTTTTATTTGTTTATTTTTTCAAACATGGCAATGACTGGAATCAAATAATAATTACTTCTAACGAATTATAATTTTTGGTGTCGAATTTTGGACACACACAAAAGAAAGCAAGAAAGAAAGTATGATTTTACAACAAATGCGTATCTGTGGCATAACATAATAAGAAATGTACTGAAAATAGAAGATAACATAATGAAACATAATAACGAAGTAAAATAAGAATAAAGGAAAGCAAAATGAATGATGACAATATATTAAGTTGAATATCGTGTGTTGCGCTTTCCGTGTTGTTCATTTTTTCCCTCCTGTCGCATGACCTCATATGTTCCGAAAATGACCTGTATTTTATGTTTTTTATAGAAAACTTGTGAACTAATGCGTTAAAACTTTAATTTTAACTGCATACGAGTCCCGACGTGTTTTATTTGACTGACTGTACTCCTTCGAGCAACTGAAGTAATGTATGAGCAGGCATGTATTTAAGGAAAAGTAAATTGGGCATTTGCTTCAAGTGACAGGTCTTTAAAGCATGGAAAATTTCTAGAATCTTTAACATTAATTCAGAGCATATTAGATTAAATTGTGTCTCAGACTGATTGCAAAAAACATAACAGTTCCTGTGTTTCTTGCATTGGTATGAAATCATGTCTTCTGTTTTAGAAAATGCGAGGAGTTTTAAAATTTCTGAAAGCCAGTGATATCCCTGGGAAGAACACTTTCACGCCTATAAATAACTTTGACTTAATTGAGGAGGAACAGGTAAGATTGTGAAAACATTTTGATTTAGAACTTTTTCCCCAACACAGTAACAGTATACACTATAACCTGTAGATATAATTTAAACAATTTACTTAGATTTGTTTATGTAAAAGTTTTTAGTGATAATGCAGAGTGAAACAGAGATGAAACCTAGAGATTTCTACTGAGCATAGCGAACTGCCTTCACCTTCATGGGCTTCCAATAGCTGCGACAGTTTTTGGTGCCCTCTGCTCCTTCCATCTTTTCCCATAGATTCGAGTAAGAAAGTACCCAAAGCCCTCTTATATTTATACAATCTGATAGCATTTAAATTTTATATGAAAAGAACTTCAAACTTTAAGTCCCCTTAACTCCAATCTTACATTGAATATCATTAACCCTAGAGCGGGTGCACTCTGTAATGTTATGTGAGCAGGTGCACGGTGTTTTCTGTACACAGTGCGGATAAATGGCAATTTGTTACTATTCCTTCATTTTAATTTACATTACACCATTCATAGATTACAAGTAACATCTAAGCTAAAGCTTAACAGTAGCTTCATAAATGATTTATAAATGCTAACTGGTTAGAAATTGCATATTTGTCCACTTCGACCTCATGTGAATGCATGCTGCATTTCTCACAAAGAATTACGGTTGGGGAGTGATTTTTGGAAACAAAGCTCTTGATCATTTCTTTCTTTTTTTTTCTTTCTTTCTTTCTTTCTTTTTTTTTCATTTTACCCAAGACATTTAAGATGTATTTATGCATATCAGTTTTACTCCATTCTAACTGTCTGTCCCTACCAGAATATGACCTTGACTGGGCAAACGGTGTACACAAAAAAAGAAAAACATATTGTATGAAAGATGTGTTTGCAGATTCCAAAGAGATTATCTTTAATGTACCTTATGTGCCTTAAAAAGCATGTATTTCGAAAATGTATACCTTAGAGAGTGGATATTTTTAGACATTTGGCACTTGTAGGTGGAAAGGTTGTCAGCCTTATGCACTGGCTGCCTTTACCCCAAGGAATGCTCCTGGTACTCATTTCTGTTAGAGGCTGAGTTGACCCCAGAGCCAAAGTGCCACCAGAAGGATTGGCCTATTGAAAAATCCCAGTGACCTGCAAGATTGAACCTGCAACCTTCCGACCTTAACCAACTGCGCCACAGCATACCCCATGTAATTAGTTTTAGTAAATTAATATTTGGAAGTGCAAGGCTTTTGAGAAATTTTTCTGCCATTATAAGAAGTCACCATCTCTAACTATTATTTATAATTTGCAGGTGTTCTGCAGTGGAGAAGTAAAATACACAGGTCAACCAATAGGACTAATAGTGGCAGAATCTCAAGGTATTGCTTTAAGTGCAGTTTCCAAAGTGAAAGTGGAGTACAACAACACGAAGAAGCCTTTGTTAACAATTCAGCAAGTTATAGACTCAGGAGATAAGTCTCGCATAATAGTGAAAGTACCTGTAGATATAAGCAATCTGAATACAGGCCAAGCAACACATGTGATGAAAGGAAGCTTTCAGACAGGTACACAGTACCATTTCACCATGGAGACTCAGCAATGTATTTGTGTTCCTGTTGAAGATGGAATGGATATATTTCCCTCCACTCAAAATATTAATCTTGCACAGTATGGAGCTTCTCAAGCCCTGAATTTACCTGAAAACAGGTAGGTTTTGCTAATGTTCAAGAACATTTTATGTAAATTATTCTTGGTTGGATGTGTAAAGAATGGTAACTCCAAAACCCTAATTTTGTGATAAATAATTTTTAATCTCTGTCTTAACACAAAAGACACACTTTAAAAATAAATCTTCTTTTGTTGTGGATTATAATATTTGTATGTATTGTGAAATTGTGCACCTTACCATACAAAGGGGCTAAGTGGCAAAATTAAGTTTCTGAGATAATCACAGTCCTTGTAAAGAAATAGCATTGGTCCTTACCTGCAGTGCTCTCTCTCAAGCAACTTTGCAACCACACTATTATGAATTTCACTTAGCGCTTTTGTAGGGCAATGCAGGATGCCATGTACACCATTGTACAGTAAAATATCATGTTTTTTTTTCAAATTTGGCGGTTAGTCACTTTGTAAGGTCAGGTACACAATTGTAGATTACGTTTTTCCAAAAAGAATGTGTTTATTACTGTTGATGTTTAGAATTTAAAAAGGGTGTTATTTTAATCAATACTTAGCCTCATTATACTCTAAGAGTTTTAATGAGATGACCTCTGT